>JAJMJO010000010.1:0-385932 GCA_030563605.1 Yamadazyma paraphyllophila
ACCAGATTCCAATCGTTGCTTATTCTCCACTCGCAAGAGGTATCCTTACAGATAATGCAGCTACCGATGATGACTTCTTAAGTTCTATTCCTGATACTGATTTTAGAAAAATCGGTGGATTGGATAGGTTTACTCCTGAAATCTTCTCCAAGAATAAAAAGCGTTTGGATGTCTTATATGAATATTCCCAACAGAAAGGTATTTCTCTTGAATCTTTGGCAATAAGCTATCTCGAAAGTATTTCAGGACTTGAAAATTTCCAGGGGATTCCAAAAATGCCTCAAATCATTCCAATCCCTTCTAGTTCTACTAAAGAGCGGGCTGACAAAAACTTCAATACAGTTAAATTAACCAGAAAAGAAGTTGATGAGATCCAGGATATCGTTAAGAAATACGATATTTCAGGAGGAAGATACAGCGACCACTTTGAAAACTTAAATGGTTAGAATCGCTATTATATAGCGGCCTGGTATTGGTATCTACTTACATAAATTAGCTATATGAATATTCCTTTAATATATGAACCATAATTCTTCCTATGTTTTTCGTAAGGCTTTTAGCTAACCTAACTATGTACAAAGTCAGCTTTATTGGCAATTTCTGAATGGTGCATCAGTATATGGGAAGCATCATCATTTCTTAACATAAATACTGGATGGGTGGCCGAGTGGTTAAGGCGGCAGATTCAAGTCCTGTTGGCGTAAAGCCGCGCGAGTTCGAATCTCGCCCCATTCACTATTTTTTTTGCAAAAGTTAATCTGGTCAAGAATGAATAAGAACAACCACAGAGGACACTTATGTTATTTGTCAAAACTTTTTTTTAAAACTCAGCGATATTTTCTATAAATTAAGCCATATCACTAACTAAATAATTTGATAGAATCTTCCTTTATGATTTCATTGTCTTCGTTAGCTTCCTCATCTGCTTCATCCATATTCACTCTTTGGCCTAAAAGGGATGCAAAAAATTCATCTATTTGAAAATCATCCCATTTAATCTGCGCAGGAGTATCAAAATGGGCAATGGGTTCTTGGATATTAAATCTCAACTTCCGACCCTTAGATGCTCTGGTATCGATATTCTTGTTGGTCTTCTGTATTTTTTGGGTTTGCCTGATCGAAATAGTCATCCCATTTACTGGGTTATTAGAGGAGACCTTTTTGTCAATCAAGTCATTCAATAACACTCTGTAAAAATCTTCATCATTGAATATTTGCGAGATTTCATTCTTATCTTTGTTGGGTATATCCCTTGGGATATCTGGATTTTCCTCACTCTCTTCAGCTTCATTGTCTTCAGATTTGGTTTCTTCTTTGAAGCCTAATGGATTGATAGAACTTCTATTCAAACGAGTTCTCTTCTTCAATCTTTCCATGTCACTCAAATTATTCAATACTTGTTGTTCTGCAGTTTGATTTATAACCTTAAACTTACTAGCGTTCAATGCAGTGGAACCAGATGAATTTGTCACTTTGTTAGACCACTTGGTTAATATCAGTGATCTTGAACTGGATAGTTTGTCATCAAACTGAGATGCAGCATCTACAAAGTTGCTGAACTTTCTCTTCTTTGGCAACTCGACTTCGTCAATTGATTCTTTTTCGTATAACTTATTTCTTAACTTCATGATGTCAGATAATAAAGAAAAACATGTTTCTTCAACTTGTCCAATAAGTTCATTGGTCTGCTTCGTCTTGAACTCTTTAGCAGCATTTGCATCTTTGGTTAAAAGATTTGATTTATTCAAAGGGTTCTGTAGCTTTATACGAGAATCAATTAATTGGTCAAAGAATTTGTTCTGGTTGATAATTGAAAAACCTTTCAAAGCATCATTGATATTTGATTGTGCCACTCTTTTGCCAACGGTTTGTTTTTCTCTAGAGATAAGTGATTTCAATTTGTTTCTTTTATGCTCATCCTCTGACTCGTTACTTTCTTGTTGCTTCTCTTCTTCAGATTCTGAATTATAATTATCAAGAGATACACCTGATTCAGACTCATCGTCATCACCCTTTTCAACTTCCTCGGATTCCTCCAGTTCTTCCTCTTCAACGTCATCATCTTGCTCTTGTTCACTATACTCGTCTTGGTCATCTGCAAATATTTTATCTCTACTACTGACTTGTCCACCATAAATATTCTTAGGTTCATTTCTTCTTAACTTGGACTTTGATGCTTCAACATAATGATTTGTTTTAAACTCATCTTCTGATTCAGCTTCCAGCTCATCTGAGTTGTTTGCAATTATATCATTATCTTCTATATCGAAATCAGTTTGAGGTTGGCTTAACTCCAATAATTCGTCTGCTAATGATTTCTTCGCCATCTCTATCTGTCTAAACTCATCTCAAAACTTTTTCACTACTTTCGCACACAAGTTTGGAACCTATGTACAGGAAATTAGTTCCAACTAAATCGCAACATTTATTTCCCTGCAGCTTCCTGCTTAAAGAACATGTGATTCAAAAACTCCATATTCAAAATATTTCTTAGAGCATTCACCGCAGAGTATATATTTAAAAATAAAACCATCATATATACTTATCCACGCGTCTTGTTGCAACATGGCTATGTGAAATCTCCTGATTAAGAGCGTTTAAGATCGGGGTTCACACCTAAGCAAGTGGGTGGACGTTCGTCAACCAAATGCCGCGGTGCATTTTTTAATCTCATATTCGCTTGAAGTAATAACAACATATTCTTTCTTTTGCTCCTTATTTAAACGCCAGTACAAATACATAGTACCACCTGTACCAGTCTTTCAGCTACAATAACACATAATAAGAATAAAATGAACTTCAATAGATTTTTCCTTTTCGTTTTTTCCTTGATGGCCACCGTGGCTGCCTTGGCTGAACAAGGTGATGGAGAGGACACTAAAACCAAAAAAACAAGCACAAAAGTGTGGGTTACCATTACCACCAAGGGTAAGGTGACTGCTATTGAAACAGTCTACAGTCAAAGCTTCATGTCTACCTTCAGTGAAGCAGAGGATGTCAAATCGGGTAATATTGGATTAGCAAGTACAGCCGATAAATCCATTGGAGGTATCAGAAGTTATGAAAGGACTACCGTATCACTGCCTAATGACGGTACCCATATTTACTCAGGATTCTGGGCGTTGTCACTTGTAGTCCTTAGTTTGTTATAAGGGATGAACAATAAAATGAAAAGTGGATTTGCTTAACAGTATTACATGTATGATAAGAATCTTTGTGGTCTATTACCCTCCTCGGCGATTGTTTTTCAACGAAGGTTATTGTGATCCAACTAATCGTCCCATTCCTGAAGTGAATCATCCCATTCCTGGAGTGAATCAACCTAATCCTGGAGTGTATCGATAAAAGCAAAAAACCACCATTCCCATAAAATAATGCTTCTCATAACGACCTCACATCCCATGTACATTTTTTATCTCTGGTATCTACGAAATAACAGTAATTCATATTTAGACTTGAATATAAATTATAGGAACGAACTTCATTTCAGGATCCAATTTACGCTGGTTTCCCCATACAAAAACTGCGGTGTACTCACTTTTACGCTGCGCGAATCTGACAAGTCTAGTCTCAAGACAAAAAATTTTCTCATCAACCGAATTGTTTGTGGATTATAGTTGAATTGTAAGATCATGTCAGAAGAATTAGCAACCAAAACCGAATCCTTGTCCTTGGAGAACAAAGATACCATTTTGACCAGTAAAGAAGAATTCACCGCTAAGCATCCATTAAATAATAAATGGACTTTGTGGTACACCAAGCCAGAAACCAACAAGAGTGAGAACTGGCATGACTTATTAAAGCCTGTCATCACTTTTTCTTCTGTTGAAGAGTTCTGGGGCATCTACAACTCCATTCCTCCAGCCAATCAATTACCAATGAAGTCCGATTACCATTTGTTTAAAGAAGGTATTAAACCAGAATGGGAAGATGAACAAAATGCTAAAGGTGGTAAATGGCAATATTCTTTCACAAACAGAAGAGAAATCCATGCTACCATTAATGACTTATGGTTGCGTGGGTTATTGTCAATTATCGGTGAAACTATCGAAGATGATGAAGATGAAGTTAATGGAATTGTTTTAAACATTAGAAAACATGTTATTAAAATTGGTATCTGGACTAAAGATTGTGATGAAACTAAATTGACAACTGTTGGTGAGAGATTGAAGAAGGTTTTGAGATTAGCTGATGAGCAAAAGGTTGAGTTCATCTCTCACAATGCTTCAACTGACAAGAATGCTAAAGCTCAAATTATTTTATAATTTTAATGATTTTTTTTGAAGTAATATAATTACTTTTCTGTATCAATAGAAAACTCGTTTAAGCGGTTTACTCTTTCTTTCAGTAGAATTGTCTTCATATATGATGGGTATCTTCATTTATTCATTTCTCTACATACTAACCAGTAAGTTTCCTTAATAGCCCACTGGATTAATCTTATTCTGTATAAAGCTTTGGACCTTGTCCCAGTAATCTTCCTGAACTATGGTATCGTTATGCTGACTGTCTGGGAAGAAATGAAATGTCTTATCTTCTGATTTCAACAATTCGTATATCCTTTTCATATGTTCTGGAGGAACGATTTCATCTTTACCGGCGCTCATCAATAAAACAGGAATGTGGGATGGAATCAAAGGCACAAGACTTTCCAGGTCCCAAACTTGATTAACAAAGGAGGTCAAGTACTTTAAAAATGGAAACACATGAGGAACAGTTTTTCTGATAGATAAAAATGTGTTCTCTAAAATCACCCCACTTACCATAGTCGAGATTGTAGAAGCAATATAAACTGCCACTGCTCCCCCTAAAGATCTACCATATAAAACGATTGAGCTTTCCAGATACTGTCTATCTTGTTTCAAATAATTCATCACTGTTTGTGCATCGATTTTTAAGCCTCTCTCTGAAGGCGAACCAGTAGATTTCCCATAACCTCTATATGAATATATAAATACGTTGTAGCCAAAGTTCTTGTAAAACACAGCAACAATTGGAAGAGCATGTCCAATATTCCCAGCATTTGGTGATAATATAAGTATGGTTTTATTACTGTAATTCGGAGAGTTTTTATCTTGCTTCAACAGGAAACATTGTAAGATTTCATTATCTTCAGTTTTTAAATCAACTGCTTCATATTCTGGCATGTCGTATTCATCTGGTGTGGAACAATAAACTCTACCATCATTGATAGATGCAGGGTATATTAGTTTAGACTGGTAGGTATATAGACCTACAACAATAAGGCCGCCCACTGATGCGCCAATTTTGGTCATTAGTTTGACAAACTTGAATAATTTAACAAACATCAACGTACCAAGTGATATTACACTCATGTTGGGGTTTATAAAAAATGTTTCGCATTTGATTTTAATAGAGCTTTGATACATGTCAAACAACTCAGGTGGTGCACATCTGAACTTAGCGAAGTTCGCTTTCAACATATATGGAACTTTGAACAATCTGACATCGCTAGATAGCACCCCCAATACACACTCAACTCCGTCTTCTGCGAGCTCCAATAAGTCGAAACTAGGCTATTTTAAGTCAACCCAATATGATAACTTGATATACAATTGTGAACGAGAGGTCAATTCTTTGGCTGAAGTAGAGCTATTACCCAACTCTGGGTTTAACAATAATGTGGTGATAGGGGGCAAGAATTACTTGAAGTTGTTGATTCTAAATACTGATCAAACATCCATATTGAATGAAGCAAATATCCTAGAACCTGCTTCAACAAGTGGCTCTAGATTACCTGGAAGTAACAAATTCCATAACTTCAATACTATAAAAAGTTACAAAAACACAATTGCCGGTGGTATGGTCAATGGGACTTTGAATTTATATCAAGTGCTAAATAATGGGAAATCAAGATTGATAAGACGATATACAGACCACAAACGATGTATAAACTCTTTGGACTTTCTCAACCCTTTAAACGATGAACCCAATGCAAATTTTTTGATTTCAGGCTCACAGGATGGGTCTATTAAATTATGGGATTTGAGACTGTCTAGTACTAAACCTTCTGTAAATATTGTACCAAAGAGTAATTATGACTCGGTCAGATCCTGTCAATTTTCTAAACTGACACTAGTGAGAAACAAGCTTGTGGTTGTATCTGTTCATGATTCAGGTACTCTTAATAAGTATGACCTACGTTCAGTTAATCAGTCCCATTCAGTTGTACCTGAGAGGAAATGGAATTTTCATACTGGCCCGGCCCTTTCTTTAAATGTCCATCCAGAGACTGAATACGTTCTAACAGGTGGTAGAGATCAAAAAGTTTGTGTGTGGAACTATGGTGACAATCAAAACAGCTATAGTAATACTTCTCCTGAGTATGTGATCAATACATATGGTCCAGTTATGAAAGTTCGATGGGCCCCACATGCCAACCCGGCCACTAATAATGATGATTATGAAATGCCGTATGACGATTTTAGTGAAGGAAATAGTGCAATCTTTAATTATGATTTCGCATGTCTGTACCTAAATGAAGATCCCACTATTACCGTATATAACTTAAAGAGGAGGTACGTGCCCAAAGAAATTGTGAACTCGTATTCCAATAGACCATATCAGAACTTCATTTGGGCCAGACACCCAACATCTAATAGACGATTGTGGACTATAACTAAAGGGAACCAATTCATGTCTCGATGTCTCGATGCATCTGGAGTAAGTGATAATATCACCAGGCCAAAACAACTTTTGACTCCTGTTACTGTGGATTGGGGAACTAGCATAGGGGATCTTTCGTTCCTAAGCCAAGATCCCAATGAGTTTGAAAACACTGATCCGTTAAACAAACCCAGTACAGATACATTTTTTGATACACCATACGATACAGAAGATCTCAATTACAGTGAAACAAACGATAATAATGATTATAACAAGGTTGTAATTGGATCTCTTCAAAATAGTTTATTCAATACCAGTCCTCAAACCTCTTCTTTAGGGTCTTCTCCTAATGAAGCTGTGGTTCCTCCAAGGCCAGGACTTTTCAGGTCATCCACACATGGGAATTTCAACTTCCCTGGCAGCATTAATGCTTCTTCACCTCAATTGAGAAACTCTCCTAGTACTAATAGCTTTCATGATATAAGCCACAAGAAGGGTTTTAGTTTTAGAAGAGGATCGCAGACAACCCTAGATTCAAACTTGTCTACCAACTCGCCAATGAATAAGCAAGAATATGCCACGCCAGACTTAAGAAGGAAAATACTGGTATATCATGCTTCGCCATATATTGTTCCAGTATCTTTACCTCTTCCTTTGGATGATGACATTATTTTTGAAACTTTATCAAACAATTATTTGTTGACTATTCCCGACGGGTTTTCATTGGTAGACGTTTGTTTATTAAATGCAAGTGTAGCAGCTAGTGTCAACCGTTTTAAAGACTGTCAGATCTGGCGTGTATTGTCAGTTGCTTTAGAACAGCATGTGGAAGATATCAATGAGAATAGATATTCGGCTGAGTTATTGACTAAAGATTCCTTAGATATTACGGATGGGTTGGATATTAAAGACAATCATGATGTTAAGTCAGTGAACTCTCAAGAAAACATGCACTTCGGATCGTATGATTCAAATTCAACCCTGACAACAAATTATGGTGGTTCTGAAGTGGCTTCTGAAAAGAAAGCTTTAGTAAACCCTAAAAGCTCGTCTACGAATAATTTGATGGATATGATCAATCACAACAGAAACTATGTAAACGGTGTTAGTATAAGTCCAATCAGTACAGGAATCTCGAGGTCTAATAGTATGCTTACTCCGTTGAATCGACCAAAACCGCCGGTGCCTGATGATGGGAATGATCATAGTGCCGCATTAAGTGATAGTGATCAGAAAGTTGAAGATAATGGGAATGAAAAGAATGACGAGAAAGGTAACTCGTCGAATGGGAAAGATTTTGAAACCGAAGAGCTGTCAACCACCAATTTCCTCAGTAAACCCTTGAGAAAACACATTTCGGTCCCAGTGCTTAATTCAAGTAAAGGTGATATCCCATTAAGTGTATCACCTTCCAAGAAACTACCTATTGATAGAGTCAGGTATAGTACTTCCCCAAAAAATGTTTCTATGTTGAATAGGATTAGGCTTAAACGGGAATCCTTTGTCAATTCAAATGTTGTAATGGATGATACCACTCGTAGGGAGTTGGATTTTGACAACGAGAACATTAATTTGGCTGCTAGCTCATTGTCATCTTCTGGTATCTCGGCACCCCACACCATGGACAATAGAAGCTCTTTGGGTTCGCTTCCAAGCAATCAATTTGGATCACTTCGAAGTAGGAGATCGTCCTCTATCGCACCAACGTATGGTTTTCTCGCTGGTCGAAGCTTTGATCGTGGACTTCAAGACGTAGACGAGACGACTTCTGGAAATAGTAGTAGGATTGATGATACTGTAAGGCAATCAGTTCTCACTAAGGCTATCGAAGGTGAAAAATATCCCCGTGAAAACTCTGGGTTGGAAATACCATGGACTATTGCCAAACTATTGGATAGTGCATTAGACCATGCTAGTTTACAGGGGGACGTCATTCTTTGTTCTTCGCTTTGTTTGTTATTTTATCCATTTGTAAGTTCATTGGGGGTAACTTCTATTACTAAAGAGAATAGTCTTGAGTGGCTCTCCCTTTATATTGACATTCTCCATAAAAAAAGATTATTTGTTAATGCTATTGGTATCTTGAATGGTGCACCAAGAGATTTGCAGGAAAAATTACTTGATTTATACCATGGAGATAGCTTGAAGCTTTACTGTGAGAAGTGTGATCAATTGATTGTGAATGAAGAGGCCAAGATGAAATTCAATAGTGGAGCCAGTGAAACGTTGGGGTTCTGGTATTGTGAACTGTGTAAGCAAAGACAACTGAATTGTGTCTATTGTAGTGAACCATGTCAAGGATTGAACGTGGTTGTTAGTTTAACCTGCGGACACAGAGGTCACTTCGGTTGTCTCAAAGAATGGTTTATAGAAGAAGAAAATCTAGAATGTCCTGGTGGATGCAATGAAACTTTGTTCTAAAATTATATATTATACAACGGTATCATCAAATTAATATGACGTCTCCGATTTCTAGGTATTTTCTAATCAAGCTGTATCTTATTACCAACACATCATCTTTATTCATTTCAATATCTTCTTCTTCGCCTGCCCGGAGAGTAATTGCTTGAGAGCTGAGGACTTTTATGAATATTAACTCATCAAGGTCGGGTTCATTGACCATAGATATTGTTTCATCAGTATCGTCCAAGTAAGACAATTCCCTTGGTATCTTTTTCAAAATAGAATTATTATAAAGATTCTGCAATAGGTTCATATACTTGACCAAATATTTTTGCTCTTCTTCTGTCAAGAGCTGTGACTTGGAATCTTCTCTTTCTTTTAAAAGTTTCATGTAATGGATGGTATACGTTTCTAACTTTGATAGCCTAACCCTAAAATAGAGCCTTACTAAATAGTTCAATCTTTCAATATCAGTTTCCATGATCATTAGCTGGAGTTTGAAATCGCTGGTTATTATACCTGAATCCATGTTTAGATCCCCATATTCGTGAGAATCTAGTAAAAGCTGTTGCTGGTTGGAGATCTTTTCTAGTACCTCATTGAGTAGTTGGTTTTGGTATGGTAAAATCTCAGGCGCCATTCTTTCATTTAACATCGCATGGGTAAGACTCGTATATAAATCCACTTGCTTTGAAGACCTTGAGTCTATCTCTTGGTTGAATTCCTCAAGGATGTCATCCACCTCTCTTTCATCCACTTGCATTGTGAAACTCGATTATTTACAATAAAGCGCGTTCTTGAATCTTTGAAGCATGGATAGACTGTCTCTTTTGGAACAAAAGCGGAAGAGGCTAGAGGAATTGAGACAAAGGCGATTGGAGTCAAAAGAACATCAAGAAAAGAATGCTGGGCTGGATGATAACATAGACCACGCGCCACCTGTGAAGAAAGTTAGCATAGATGTTGCAGTTCAAACCCTCTCTGATCAAGTCAGAAAACTACCCGCTAAAGCTTCAACTCATTCTACAGAAGTGACAAGATTCGACAAGTCTGTTCAAACTATCAGAAATAGAGATTCTGCTTTGGCAGTTAAAGAGAACGACGAACCTCAAAGGTCGGATGTTAAGGAAGAAGTTCTTGTTAACGAATTTCCTCTCCAGACTGACAATACTTATAATGAACACGAGCTTAACGAACTGTTAAAGCAGGCACTTAGAGTGTTGAATGAGGTGTCTGTAACCACAAAACAGCTGGCCAATGCCCAAACCACCTTCGAAACTAACGATTTTCTCTGTCTATTAGATGAGACCACACTCTTTCAAAATCGAACCCTCATACTGATAGATATATCACCAATATCTGACTCGTTACTAGTGCAATTCAGTTGTGACGACACCGATGACTTTCAAGGGTTTGCAGTGGTTTACCATGTAAACAAGGGCAGGCTTGTTCCAGTTAATTTCATAGGATCTTTGTCAACAATATCTGTGCTAAGATTCGATATCTTCAGCGACCAAAAGGTCATTGCAGGTTTACAAAGTGGGAAAATAGCCATATGGGATTTAGAAGAATCGATCTTTGAAGATGCAGTTACTTTGCCTACCCTTGTAAGCCCAACAGACTACTCAAAGACTTCCTTACATACTGCTCCAATTACATCCATATTACAAATACTGTCTATTCCAAACACATTGATATCCACATGCTCAAATGGCCTCCTTAACGTATGGTCAACGAATTTCCTAGAATACCCTAAACTTGAATCTGTTACAATTAAAAATAATATAGATGATGCTATGGGTATCCTTTCACAAAACGTACCCATGACCAAATCCGTGGTGATAGCCGAGGATGTACAGAATTCCCTTGAGGACTATAAGTTCTTGAACTCAATTCTAATAGCGTCACAATCTGGTAACCTCCATCAATTGACCAATGATCCCAAGCTTGGTTATATCAATTCGACGATAAATTCTAAGCTCATTGGTTCCCTTGTAAATATAGGCTACAAAGATGAACTACCTATTGTTGCAGCCACTTGCTTTGATTCTAACATTTACATCTATAACAACCACACGGAAATTCTAAAGCTTACAACTGATTACATGGTGCTAGGTATATCTCAAAAGCACCAATCGTATTTTGAGTTCATATCGTTTGGATTGTTTGATGAACTTGAAGATCAATTGACAATCAAAATCGAATTCTGGGACCTCAAAATAGACATACGATCTCCTTTGTATACGTATAAGACGGTGTCTAAGCATCACCCTGTTTGTGCCTCATTTGACCGAGATGAAGAACACATTTATGTGGGCTATTCCAACGGGAAGCTCAGTGTCTTAAGGTTAGAAAATAAACGATTAGAAGGGCGACTTTCTACTAATAATAAGGACACAATTCATGACATAATATAATATACATTTTCAAGCTAATGAACTATAATACGAATTAAGTAAATGCAGAATGAAAGTTATCTCTTAAACTGATGTTTATTTCTTTACCGATATCAGTTGCCAACTCGCCTGGTTGCTGCTCGACAGAAACACAGTCACGGCTGGCCAAAACCAACATTTCAAAGAAACATTTAGATGCTTCTTTCTTCATGTTCAACATATTGGTTGGTCCTCTCTTGTTTGTTCCTAATGGTAAAGGATCAGCTTTTGAGATAT
The DNA here is from genome assembly GCA_030563605.1 of Yamadazyma paraphyllophila. Lineage (NCBI taxonomy): Eukaryota > Fungi > Ascomycota > Pichiomycetes > Serinales > Debaryomycetaceae > Yamadazyma > Yamadazyma paraphyllophila. Next base: position 11,703 of record JAJMJO010000010.1, read on the forward strand.
CCTCTTCAATTATAGAGTTAAGGGATATAGGCTGGTTAGGGTCTTTTCCTTTAATTATATCAACTATTTGTTGAGTGGATGATGCAGTTTCGTTTTCTGAAAAAGAGATTAAATTGTCCTCAAAAGCCGGTTCTGGTAATGGTTCATCAACAATATCAGGCAAAGAAATATCAAAGTTGAAATCATCAAAGCTTCCTTGGAATTGGTCATCTTGTTCTTCATTTACCTCTTCACTTTGTTGCTTCTCTTGTTCGCTGGCATCGTTACATAAATCAGCCAACTCTGAGTTCAAATCATTAGTTCTTCTTCTTTTGAAAATAGCAGGCTCTGCCATTTCTTTGATAAGTTGTAGCTTTTCATTATCCGAGAGCTTGAATGAAACATATTGGTCTCTCCAACTCCCATTCAACTGCAAATATTGGAGTTGTTTTAACTCTTCTATGCTAATTCCACTGTTGACATCTTCTTCGGTATCAACCTGAAGCTTTCTCTTGGTTGTCCTTATAGTACCATCCTCTGATATACCAACAATTTTTTTACGTTGTTTAGGGAGCTGAGGAGGAGCTACTGGTTCAGATGGGGTAACTGGTTCCTCAGCCTCCGGTGGAGAACTTTGTTCATCTAAAGTCTCTAAAGGAGGCCCATCGAATTGCATGTCTAACTCCTTCACATTACCCAAATCAAAAGTGGATATATCTGGGTTTGTTGGGGCAGGTGCGTTTCTTCCCAATTCAATCGAATCATTATTATCATCAAAGTTTAAATCGAAGTCCAATTCATCATGTATGATATCATCAAAGTTATTATCATTAGTTCTACCATATTCGATGGATCTATCAGCTTCCTGGTTAGTCTCGGACCCTATATGCAAATTCAGTGTCAAGATTCCGAAAGAGTTGTCGGCTCCAGTTGGTTGTTCATCATCCATTACAAAATCTTCTTGGTACAACAAATCAAAACTGGTTACTCTATCAGGCAAAGTGATACTGCTAAGATTTGCCACTGTGTTTCTATTAGACGAATTAGTTTGATTTCTTGAGTTTTCACTGCCTAGAAGAACACCACCACTAGCATATTTAAAAGCATTCTTCAATTTGAATAAAATATCGTTAACGTCATCAAGAAGATACTTAGTTTTCCTAGAGTAAATTCTGACTATACCCAAGAGTAATTGTCCTGATAATCTCAACGTTATATTCTCTGAATTTTGTACTGGCTGGTTCAACAAGGAGGTTGAAGTTACGATGTTTGTACTAAGAAGTTGTTGTTTTGTAAGCTTTTTCTCGTAATTGGCAGCCATCCAAACAGGCGCCAAGGGACCTTGTTGGAGCGTGGTTGTATACATAGCACTTCTTTATCGGTTTGTGAGACTGACGATTAAATTACAAGTATTAACAAGAAATACTGCTTTAAAGAAACAACCTGAAAACTATGATAAACACGAAAGATATCGCGACTCGAGTTTTTTTTTCGCACCCAACGCGTTTTTGTGTAACTGCCCAGCGGTGAGACAAGCCATACAAATTAACACTGGCAACGATGTGCGGTAACCAGCTTGATATCGCTCCCAGTTTTCCAAGTTGATTCTTTCACAGTGCGAAACTGAATTCAACGGGTGCAATGAACCTAGAAACCAGATTAACCGAATCGTTGAATGATATCTTACGCTCTTCAGGGTACATCTTTGAGATCATCAACAAGAACAAAAAGCAGAGTAACTTGATTACCGGTAGTAATAATCAGCTTATCCCCCCTGTTGTCACCGCTCAATTAGGTAATAGTATAGGCAAGTTTGACGATATTTTAGATGAGACGATTTCAAAATTCAATGACGCCAAATGGTGTGTTGAGCAGATGCTCGAAAGCAGGCAAAAACAAGAAGAGTTGAAACTCAAAGAAGAAGAGAGAAAGAGAGAGGAACAGGAAAGAAAGAAATTGGAAGAGGAAAAGAAACGGCGAGAGGAGGAAGAACGGAAACAGGAACAAGAAAGAAAGCGGCAAGAAGAAGAGGACAGAAAGAAGGCTGAGGAAGAAGCAAAAGATAGAAAGCGTAAACAAGAGCAAGAACAAAAACAAGAAGAAGAAGAAAGGAAACGTCAAGCAGAAGCTGCCGCCGTTCAACTGCAACAAGGTGGCCAAGATAAAGATATGTTTGATGATTTTATCAGTACCGATTTTGATTTCAATATGAATGACATGTTGGATACAAATACCAATGTTGCTGATGAAGGTGGTCATAATAATGATGGCGTTGGAATACCGAATCCTCTGGATATCTTATCATCTATTGATTACCCCGAGCTTGACGTTCTTGGTAAAGGTAATAATGAAAGTAACGATTTCAACACCAACAATCAATCCAACACTAGTAATGGTAAGAATGAAGGAGAAAATAATGATAAAAATGAAGTTGAGTTAGATATCAACAATATCTTAGGTAATAATGACCTGATACTTGATGGATTGAATATGAGTCTTTTAGATCCAGCAGATGACAACAATCCAACCAATGGTAATCCTATGGAAGAAGACTTTGATGTTGATAATTTTTTAAATCAATTTGCCGGTAATGATTAATGTATAATGTACTATAGTAAATGCACAACCAGTTGAGCACAACTTGCCCAATTAGGAAGTCTAGGGTGGACCAATGATATTTGAAAATTCTGGATCGCACTCGCACTTTATTGAAAAATTTAAAGAAACCGGAAACTTATATTCAACAACTTGGTTTTATATTCAAACTAATTTTATAATGTTTAGACAAACCTTCCGCCAAGTCGCCAGACAATCCTTCAACGTGGCTAGAAGAGGATATGCCACCGAGGCTAGCTCCGATGCCTTGAAGTTATCTTTGGCTTTACCTCACCAAACTTTATACTCTGAAAGTGAAGTTGTTCAAGTCAATTTACCTTCTGTCAATGGTGACTTGGGTATCTTAGCCAATCACATTCCTACAGTTGAACAATTGAGACCAGGCTTGTTGGAAATCATCTCTAAAGGCGGTGAAACCGAACAATACTTCGTCAGTGGTGGTATTGCTACCGTCCAACCAGGTAACAAATTGACTATAAGTGCCATTGAAGCTTTCAAGCCAGAACAATTCGATGTTAACGAAGTTAAGAACTTAATTTCTGACGCTCAAAAGAGAGCTAGTTCTTCCGACGAAGTCGAAGCTGCTGAAGCTACTATTGAATTAGAAGTCTTGGAAGCTTTACAAACTATTGCCAAATAATCATTGCATGCAAGGTGGATATAAATTTTATAGTCAATAAACGTATTAGAAATATGAATTGGGTTTGTTGGTGGAGATCCCGAGTACACCTAACGTAGTCTGCTTGTGGCTCGTGGGTTGAAGTTAATAGTGTTTGGTACCCCTAAACAGTACACTATCAAAACCATTGTGTCTTGATATACCAATTGTTGCCCACAGTTGTCTTGGGCGTTTTAAAGATCCTTTTCAACCACACATTCAACTGGAAGTAGCAGTTAATGATACCTTACTAGAGATGCTTAGGAAGAAACGATTTGCCTTTGCACGTCTTTGCAAAAAATATATTCCAAATATTAGAAGAAATTGAACACCCTCTTACTGGAGACTATACCAACTATACAAAAATCACACTATTATCCTCAACTGTTTTTGGCCATTTATATCAATCATGCTTCACTAATCATCTCATTTCCTCGATCTCCAGATTTCGCAACATTCACAGAATACCCATTATACCCGGAATATTAGCCAATATTCCACATAGATAGACAGTCGAAAACCTAAGAACATATCCTAGTTTAGAAAACACCCATCAGCTAGCTGTCTGGTAATTGAGCTCTACTCATCGACAATTGACCTGCCTCCAATTGACCTGCCTCCAATTGACACAGCAAATCACCTATCGGTCTACTAAATCTATTAACTATCTAAACCCTCCTACCGTAGTAAAATCACACTATCCCAAACACCTACGCCTGCTTCCTCCACCCTCGTGAGTCCAACGGACACGCCCCGTATGGCCCTCCACTCAGTCTTTCCTATTCGAGTCGCATTGCGGTGATTTTTCCGACCGGAGAGTTTTTTGGAATACGGGGTACATAATACAAATCCACGAGATTTTTCATAAATATCGACAATTTTCATTTAAAATTTTCACAACAAAATGGTAACTAATCCTTCCTTAGTATTGAACAAAATTAAAGATCTCGAGTTTCAGAATCATGAAGCTCCAGAAATCACCGACGACTTTGACGTTTTAGTTGATGTCAAAAAGACAGGAATTTGCGGCTCTGATGTCCATTATTACTTACATGGAGAGATTGGTGTTTTTAAATTGACCAAACCATTAGTGATGGGCCATGAAAGTTCTGGTATTGTCAGCAAAATTGGACCAAAAGTCACTTCTTTGAAAGTTGGTGATAAAGTTGCAATTGAGCCTGGTTTACCTTCCAGATTTAGCGATGAATACAAGAGTGGCCATTATAATTTATGCCCACACATGTGTTTTGCCGCCACTCCAGCTCCCGAAGGTACTCCAAACCCACAAGGAACATTATCAAAGCACTACAAGTGTCCTGAAGATTTCTTGGTTAAGTTGCCCGACACCGTGTCTTTAGAATTAGGTGCCTTGGTTGAACCATTAACGGTTGGTGTACACGCATCCAAATTGGCCAGCGTTAAGTTTGGCGATGTGGTGGTTGTGTTTGGTGCCGGTCCTGTTGGTTTGTTGGCTGCCAGTGTGGCCACATTATTCGGTGCCTCTGCTGTTATGGTGGTTGATATTTTTGACAACAAGTTGCAAATGGCTAAAGATATTGGTGCTGCAACTCATGTATTTAACAGTAAAACCGAAGGTGATGTGTCTAAATTGATTGAAAAATTAGGCAAGGCCCCAACCGTTGTATTGGAATGTACTGGTGCCGAACCATGTATTCAATTGGGTGTTTTAGCTTTGGGCCCTGGCGGACGTTTTGTTCAAGTTGGTAATGCTCAAGGTCTTGTTAAGTTTCCTATCACCGAGTTTGCCACCAAAGAATTGGTTTTGTATGGATCTTTCAGATACGGCTACAATGACTACAAGACAGCCGTTGCGTTGTTAGAGAAAAACTATAGAAACAAGGATAAGAAAGTAATTGACTTTGAACAATTAATCACACACAGGTACTCCTTCAAGGATGCCATCAAGGCTTATGAAGAGGTGGCTGCAGGAAACGGCTGTGTCAAGTGTATTATCGACGGCCCAGAGTGAATGCTTACCCCTAACTAAACGAGAATTAATAGAATAATCTTTTGATAAGTAATTATTAAATGTTGAGACGACTATATTATTGTAGGAACAGTAGTGAAAAATTACACAAAAACATCCGCACTGAAAAAAAAATTTCAATCTAAACCTTCAAGTACTTCTTCATCTATGTCATTAACAGCTAAAGAAGCATTCCTGAAGCTTCCACAGAAGCTCCATAACTTCTTCATAAAGTATCCGCCTAGGCCGTTTGCTGAATACTCAGAGAAACCTTCTACTATAAACGATCCTACCATGAACCCATTTTTGCCAAATAAAAACCCAGAAACTGGTAGATGGCATGGATCTAAGTATTCCTTAAGAAGATCTGCTGATTTATACAAAATGGCATACAAGTTCGGAATCTCTGACTTATTACCTCCATTACCTAAGAAATTCTACGAAGATAAATATTATAACAAGAACTGGATGAGAGGTGTATTGAACCACAAGAAGCATAAATGGGAAAGAAACTTAGATGATAAGATCGCAGCTAGAACTGAAGCTTTGGAGAATATGGATAAGACTATTATTGAGGCTAGACCAAGATATAAGAAACAACTCCAAAAGCAACAAAAAAAGAAGAGAACTTGGTGGTGAACCCGCCAACATTTTTTTACGGAACTTGTATATATTAACAATATAATGATACATTATTGAGAAGGTATTTCATGAATGGCATCTCGAGATTGTAGTGTTTATAAAATTTCTCTTGTGATTTAAACAGCTCTTCTCTTGAATGGTTTTGGGTTTCTACCCTGTGCTGGCTTAGATTGGGAGATTTTTCCTTTGCTTTTGGGCACACACTTGGATAAAACAGAATCTATGTTCAAGTCTTCTGGAAGTAGGACTTGGCGAATTTGGTTGCCCCTAATATTCATATAATTTAAGAATTGGGCATCTTGATGGGGCTGCACAAGTTTGATATTTTTTAATGCCAAGTTCATGGCTGGAGAACACGAGAGTATCTGTCCATTTACTGAGTTACCGTTCTTCAACTCCACAGTCACAGGCTGGCTCGTGGTGTTGGGAAGCTGCATTAAAAAGGCCACTAGCTTCATGTTTAAAGAAAGTTATGAATATGACTAGAAATAAAATGCGACTGGCAGGAAAACACAATCACTTTAACTTACAGAATACTGATCTCGATGGAGAGAATTGGTCGTTCAGAGAGATACTGTTCTCTGTAATGAATCACTGATAGTCAGAAAGGATCATATATCTCACTCTAATGCCAGTGGCAAAGAATATTCATCTCCAGCAGAAACATCTTTTCTGTGGTATCTTGAATTCAACTGCCAGTTTTGTTAGCGATTGGATCTGGCATCCGACTTATTATTTTCTCAGTTATAGTTGAATGGCGACCTCCCCTGCTACAGCCTTTACCGATCACTAACACCCCGTGGCGTATGGCTTCTTCTAATACTACATGTTCAGGTTTTGCACTCGATACTTCTGGCCTATCGTGTACATACCAGCCTACCTGTCAGTTTATCCGCGCCAGAATCACTCATTTTGACCACCATGAGCTCACCAACTCTTGCCGAGAGCATTGGTAACATACCACCAATAACGCGGTTCTTCACTATTGCCACGCTAGCTCTATGTATTCTTGGAGTTCTTGGAAATGTAAATCCTAGTATTTTTACAACTGACTATCCTTGGTTGTTTAGTGACCTTTCCTATACAATTGCAGTGTTAAGGAGTGGTCACAATTCTTTCAAAGAGAAAGCTTTGCAAGCTTTGCTACAGGTGTTGCAATCCTATCGGTTAGTGACTACATTTGTTGTTCCTACACCTTCATATGGATTCGGTGTTATCACAGACATATATTTCTTTTACGTTTTTGCCAATCCTACTGAAAAAGGTAAATTCAAAGGTAACTTCCCAGACTGTTTGTGGTTCACCTTGTTATGTGGAACTTTCATCCAATTGTTATGCATGACATATTATTACATCGATCCTACTCCGTGGACGTCCCTAGTCATTTCTCCAAACCATCATCAAATGATGCTAGCATGTATAACATACATTTGGTCTAGAGAGCACAAAAATTCGGTAATAAATTTTCTCGGTCTTATACCTCTTAAGGCATATTACTTACCATTATTCAATGTGTTTGTCAAGGCCATTCTGGAAGGGTACAATTCCTTTCTCAGTACTATAATTGGAATCACGGGTGGATATTTATACCAATGTTGCCAATCAAATACGCTTCCAGTTTATAATCTTTTTTTGCAGTTTTATCCCCAATTCTACGTGAATCAAGGTGACAATAGAAACAGATTAGGAACGAACATCCGGTCCCTCGATTCGGTTTTAGCTGATTCTGTTTTCGATTCAGGCTATTTACCAGCACCAAAATGGCTATACAAGTTATTGAAATTTCCTATTCCTTTAAATACTAGAGAAACTGCATTTCCAACAAGAAGACAGCCATTGAGAAGTCAAAAGACAGAAGACCCAAATGAAACTGCTCTGTTTACTGGTAAGGGAAGAAGACTAGGTAATTGACCTAACTTAGATTCATACAATATCAGTTAACTAATTATACAAGTATGACTAAATTATTTAGCCGCTCAATATTTTATTTCACCGAATTAATATAGACCTAAATTTCGTAACATTTCGAGATTTCTCATTCTATTGTTAGACCCCTAAGTTTCGCGACAATTACACGAATTAATTTCACGTTTACTCATCAATGCCAGACCATCCCAAGCCCAAGAAGCAATTGGGGGAGTTGCCAAATATGAGACTGGCCAGCGTGGGTAATATTTCAGAGGCTCTTCTCACGCCGAGCCTGAAGCTGAAAAGTTCTACGAAGCTACGTAGAAAAAGCAGGCCTCATTTGAAGAGATTATCTTCGGGCCACAATAAATTGGTGTTTTCAGTGGATGATGATATAGATGATGAAATTGATGACGAAGCAAAGGATGAGGAGGAAGAAGTGATACCAAATAAAGCAAAAATTAACAGGGAATATCTTGAAGGTTATAATGATGCATTGAAAGTTTTATATTTGAAGAAAACCCGGTCTCCTCAAGAAGGTACCGTGGAAAGCTATTTCCCTGAAGTAGACAAGTCTAAAATTGATGAGTCTGTGGACAAAAATGATGTCATAGAAGGAAGCCTGAAAGACCAATTGGCTTCGGAAACCTTAAGGGCTCTTGAAAATCTTGGGGGTGATAGTTCTCCTGCTAATATTGTTAGTACTCCAATATTAGAAGAAGGAGAAGAAGATGGAGAAGAGGTGGAAGATGTGGAAGAGGATGATAAGTCGGTTAAATCGTCTTCGTCTTCTGAGACTCTTGAGTCATTGAATTTAAGAGAGAGACAAGATGCAATTAACTCCACCCATCCTTTTGGTATCAAGATCTGGAAGCCTTCTTTATATAAAAAGAAGAGATCTGTAGCAGCTAGGGCAGAAGAAGATATCCATGACACAAGTCAACAGAGACCAGCACATATTCATTGGGGTGTACATGTGACTAACTTCATATGGTCTATTACTATTGGGCTATTTCTTTACCTAGTGTGTACTATTTGTGCCCTAAGTTTATTTATAATTACTGGATTTGGCTGGCAAAGAAACCTGAGACATTACGTCAAATTGATCTATAAGCTTGCCAGATATTGGTTTTTTCCTTTTGGTAAATTTGTTCTATTGAACAAAGATGAAAATTACTTGGAAGAGGATGATATCTATGGTTCTTCAATTGGTGAATTCCATAGGTGGAGAGTTGAAGAAGAGGGAAGGTTGTTTTTTGCTCCCCCAAGAAGGAACACCAACACCAACAGTGAAACTAGTCCATTGATCAAGGATCACAGAGGAAGAGCATTAAGGGACGCGTACTCTTTCCTCCAGGATGATGATAATGGTAATGTTGCCAACAATGAAGGTGCTATTGATGATGATGATCCAGACTCTGGCAAGACAGATATCAAGGTGAGATTCTTTGGAAGAGGAAGATGGACATTTTCAAGAGTCATGTTTTATATCTTATTCTATGGCATCTTACAACCTATTTTTTCTTTAGTGGGGTTAATTTGCTGGATAGGAGTGTTCACCATCCCTATGTGTAATGTTACCCTGCTTTTGTGTACCCATTTAAGACGCCATCCCTTGGCTTTGCACTTTGAAGATGAAAAACAGTACTATGCAGCCAACAGATCCGAAACTGAACTAAGAGAGCGTGAAAATCAATCCATTCTTTTATGTACCTACAGATGTAGTGGTTTCCACTATTATAAGTACACCATCGATGGAACAAATGTTTTCTTCATGAATCTTTTACTTGCAGTGGTATTTGTCATTTTTGATTTCTATGTATTGAAAGAGCAATTGGAACTCGACATTTTTATCACTGAACCAGTCTTCCTCTTCTGTGCTTGTCTTTTTTCAACCATTCCTTTAGCATTTTATATTGGCCAAGCAGTTGCATCTATTTCTGCTCAATCTTCAATGGGTGTTGGTGCAGTTATTAATGCTTTTTTCTCCACCGTTGTTGAAATCTTCCTTTATTGTGTCGCATTGGCTCAAGCAAAATCAAAGATTGTAGAGGGTGGTATGATTGGATCAATTTTGGCAGGGGTATTGTTATTACCGGGATTATCTATGTGTGCAGGTGCCTTCAAAAGAAAAACTCAAAGATATAACCCAAGATCTGCTGGGGTTTCCTCTACCATGTTATTGTTTGGAATGGTCATAATGTTTGCTCCTTCATTGTTCTATCAAATCTATGGCTCATATGAAATAAGATGCAAAACCTGTAAAGTCTCCCCTTCCGGAGGATTTGGTGATGACTGTAATAATTGCAGGTTTATTCAACCATCTTTTCAGTTGGACAAGTTGTATTACACGGTGATTCAGCCGTTCTCTACAGCAGTGGCAATTGCATTACTTTGTGCATACGCTTGTGGTTTGCTTTTCACTTTGAGAACCCACGCCTCTTTAATTTGGGCTACAACTTCCACTGAACATCACGTAGCGAAGAAAGATGATGTGACGCCATCTGTGAGGTCCCCTAGTGTGGTTAGCTTGGAAGGAAAAAAGAACAAGCAAGGTACTTCTATCCTTCCAACAAGTAATACTCAAGCTGATGGTTTCAAGAAGCCGACAAATTCAAATGTATCAACAGCTTTACCTTCACCTTCTATGGAAGTCTTGAAGCAAAGAAACCCTAAGTTGGGTACTCCATTACATTCTGTTAGGAGTACTACTGAATCTGGCTTACCAAATAAAGCTAGCATCAAAGACATCAACGACCACAAGGATAAGGATAAAGATAAAGAAGACGAGGAAGAAGGTGGTGGGCACGATGCACCTAATTGGTCTCGTTCCAAATCTTCTATCATTTTGTTGACAGCTACTCTTCTTTACGCAGTAATAGCTGAAATCTTGGTGGACGTTGTCGATGGAGTGTTGAAAGATTTTCCAATTAATCCTAAGTTTTTGGGTTTAACTGTATTTGCATTGGTTCCAAATACCACTGAATTCTTGAATGCCATTTCTTTTGCCTTGAGTGGAAACGTTGCTTTATCTATGGAAATTGGAAGTGCATATGCGTTACAGGTGGTATTGATTCAAGTTCCAGTTTTAGCCATCTATTCCATTTATCAAGGATTCAGTAACCCATTACAAATCTTCCCTTTGGTCTTCCCTAGATGGGATATCATTGCTACTTTGATTTCAATTTATCTATTCACTTATATTTACGCCGAAGGAAAGTCTAATTACTTCAAAGGTGTCATTTTGATGCTCACTTATAGTGTTGTACTTATTGGTTTCTGGCTCAACGATACCATTGAAGATTTGGAGGTCTGAGTGAGTTCAGCCATATCAGAAGAAAGTATTCTAATACTTATTTATTGCATTAAAAATTTATCTAGTCTAATATACCCAATTCAAATATTCATGAGCAGTTTAGAAGCTTGTGTTGTAAACGTGTTAATGTTGTTATTGTATATCTTTATTGAAATCTATCCAAGTATTTAAACAGCTCTACTATTTAAAGAACTCTGTAAACTCTACCTTCGTAACCAGTCAAGACGTCGGAAACTTGGTCAACATTAGAGTGGATCAACTCTAATTCACCTTCAACAGATGGCTTGAATGGAATTTCCTTATCGGTGAAGTTGGTAATAACATAGAAGGACTTTCCGTTTGCCTTCTTCAAGAATTCAAAGGTGTCCTTGTTGTCGAAGTCCAAGATTTCAAAAGTACCGTAGATAAAAGCATCTTTGTGTTCCTTTCTCAAGGCAAGAGACTTAGCCCAGAAGTTGTAAAGAGAGTTTGGATCGTTGACTTGGGAAGCAGCGTTGATTTCTTTGTAGTTGTCGTTGACTCTCATCCATGGCTCACCAGTAGAGAAACCACCATTCTTAGAGGAATCCCATTGAACAGGGGTTCTGGCGTTATCTCTAGCAACAATTCTGGAAGTTTCGGTGAATTCCTTAATTCTCTTAGCATCAGCACCCTTTTCAAGTAAAGCTTTGTAATAGTTCAGGGTATTGATATCCTTATATTCTTCAATACTCCAGGAGGTTGGAACGTTGGTCATACCAATTTCCTGGCCTTGGTAGAGATACAAGGTACCACTCAAAGCAGTTTGTAAAAGAGCCAATAACTTACCAGACTTAACTCTCCATTCAGGGGATTCGTTACCAAATCTGGTGATAGATCTTGGTTGATCGTGGTTTTCGTTGAAAACAGTAGTCCAAGCATCAGTAGTACCAATAAATTCAGATTGGGTTTCAATGGTCTTCTTGAGCTCTGGTAAGGTGAAACCCTTGAATCTGTAACGATCGTCAGGGTCAGTTCCTAATTCAACCAAGTCGAATAAGAACATCATGTTCATTTCACCTCTGGAAGCACCGACATATTTGATGATTTCTTCACGAGAAGAGTGACCAACTTCACCAACAGTCATAACATCATACTTGGAACTGACTTGACTGAACATTTCTTGATGGAATTCGTGGATTCTTGGACCATTTTGATGGTAAAGCTTACATGGTTGGTATTTTTGATCTGGGAAGACAATTGGAGCATCCAAGAAGTTTTGTTCCTTGGAGTACATACCAGCAGTATCAATTCTGAAACCATCAATACCTTTGTCATACCAGAACTTAAGAGCACTCTTGTAGATGGCTTGTCTACATTCTTCATTTTCCCAGTTCAAATCTGGTTGGTTGGTAGCAAACAAGTGCAAGTAGTATTCATCAGTGGTTTCATCGTATTCCCAAGCAGATCCAGAGAAGTAAGAGATCCAGTTGTTTGGAGGTTGTCTGTTACCATCAGCATCGTATTTAGCTGGCTTCCAGATGTACCAATCTCTCTTTGGGTTAGTCTTGGAGCTTCTACTTTCCTCGAACCATTTGTGGGCAGAAGCAGTGTGGTTAATAACCAAATCCAACACCAATCTCATACCTCTTTTATGAACCTGTTCAATTAAAGTGTCCATGTCTTCTAAAGTACCGTAAGCTGGGTAAACCTTTTCATAGTCACTGATATCGTAACCCATATCATTTTGAGGAGAGTCATACATTGGGGATAACCAAATGATGTCAGCACCAACATTCTTAATGTGGTCAAGTTTTTCAATTATACCTGGGATGTCACCAAAACCATCACCATTAGAATCATTAAAAGATGCAGGCCAAACTTGGTAAATTGCGGCTTCTTTCCACCACTTGTAATCGATAGTCATAGTTATTCAAAAAAACTTAGATGATGGGAATCCTCGACAATTGCAACCCAATTTATATTAATCCGGGGTAGCAGATTTGAGAGCATCAAAAATTGCGATCATCTTACGAGAGTTTTTGCGGACATGGAAAAGGTTTAAATTAGCTATGTGTCGTCATCCCGAGGGGATGTGGGGGAAGAGTCGGCGGGATACACGGGCTAGAGTAGTATTGTTTGTTTTGCGAGCTTCTACTCGAGGAATAACCTCCCATAGTGGGTACAGCTACTTTCCATTGGCAGGTTAATCATGTCCGAGCATTTCGTGCAATTATATCAATGATGCTCGGGAAGAATGGCGCTTTGCAATGATGAGTAGCTTCTCAATGATGAGTAGTGCTTTTCAGAGATGTATAGTGGGGAGCAGCTGAGAGGCACTATTAGAGTGTAATTTCTGGCGTATGCGATAACTACAAGATCTGCCAATGGAAAATCTCATCCATGCTCGGAAAATTATTTGTGCAATAATCCGGGGTACTTTGAGTGAATCAGCGCTCAGCACATGAATCAGCTCTGATTATTCAGCTCTTGATTATCCAGCTCTTGATTATTCTGCAACCATAGACCATAAGCACTCAATGGATGAATAAGTGTCTCCGTAGGGATCCAGTTGATGGTGTCAAGCGTTTGATTTGCCTGAGTTTGCGGTTTTACTTCCTTGAACGACGTAATGCGCCTTGTATTGATTTTTGGCACTGGAATTAATCCAATGACGAGTAATCCCAATAGCAGCGTCGAGGAGGTATTTGAAGTAGGCCCTCGATCACAGCTACTTCCTAGTCGGCTATCTGTACTCCACGGACTGTTCACATAATATTGCTGAGAGAAATACGTTGGACATCTGATCGTTTCTGAGAGGAAGCTTTCTGATTGGTGTTAGTCTTGAATTGTTCTATGTACGTGCCAATTGCACACTTCTATATCATCTCATGTTGCAACCATCAGGACCCGACGATTTGATTCCTTTCTCTTCGTACCCAGATCTGATATTGTTAGGTTGGAGATTGAATAGGTGAAGTATCAAGCACCCAGAACCTTGGAAACTAAGTACCGGATCACTCGCATGATACTTCCATATATCGAACCTCACTCCAGCTCCTTTCAACTTTCAATCCCGTATTTGTGTGGAAGATTTCAAGTAAATCTATTCGTGAATTAGCAGGGCCATTCAAACGACCCAAGGACGAATTTACCAACCAATAGACGCTGGATTCGTAGCTACGTCAATTGGATGCCACTGCAATGCTGGTTTATAGTACCCATTTGTTTCTGAAGGTCGACTATTTCTGTTTGCAAGACGTTCTGCGCTCATCGATCCCACTGGGTGCAGTCTATAGATGGAAGCCCGTACCATCGAATTTCTACATTGCCAAAAGCTACCACTCTCATTTATCTATTTCATCTAACCTCACATGGGTCACATGACTTACCACTAGTTTATCATCACCTGTTCGCGCAAAACAAAATAATCAACTATGACAGTTAAAAACATCTTCATCGCCAGACATGGCTACCGAATGAACTGGTTACCGCCACCACATCCGCCAAACCCGACTGGTATAGATAGTGATCCTCCATTGGCGCCTCATGGAGTCGACCAAGCCAAAGAATTGGCAAAATATATCGGGACACTTGACACTCAACCTCAATTTGTCTTGAGTTCTCCGTTTTATAGATGCGTTGAAACAGCCCAACCAATTAGCGAGACTCTCGACATCCCGGTGGTTCTTGAGCGTGGAGTCGGTGAATGGTATAAGGTTGACCGTGGTGTGATTCCAGAGCCAGCTAATTATGATACTCTTAGCAAGTTCTTTAGCCACTTGGTTAGCGCTGAAGAATGGCATAGAGACGAAACAATTGGCGTCATTCCTAGCTTGAAAGGTGAAACTCCCGAAGACATTTTCGAGAGGTGTTCAAAGTTTTGGTCTAAGTTCTTCCCAGTTTTCGAATCAAAGCACCCTAATGTAGAAACCATTCTTATTGTTACCCACGCGGCCACTAAGATCGCCTTAGGAATGTCGTTGATGAAGTATAAAAGTGTATTCGACCGTTTGGATGACAACGGAACCGTGTTGCGTGCAGGTGCATGTTCTTTAGATAAGTATGTTCTTGAGGGAGATGAATGGCAGCTTAAAGTTAACGGGAACTGTGATTTCCTCACCGATGGAGAAGAAATGAACTGGAATTTCCACTACGGATTTGAAGCAGGTTCTGACGAAGATATCAAGGCACGTAAGTTGGCTGCATTGGAAAAACAACAGAAGGAACAAGAGCAAGATATAGACGAAGAGATAGAAACAACCATAGAGCCAGGAACAGAAACCCAAGTAAGTAGATAGACATAGACATCACACAAGTAATATACTAACTTAATAGGATTTTTACATTACGGTAGATGTACCACAATATGGAGAAGGAGGAGATGTTATTAAACCAACCCTGAAGATTCAGTTCAGCTCACTTCTTGATGAAACCCCTATGGCCAAAATCAGTAATAAGCAGTTGGATGATACAGCCATAAGCAATCTTTCAGCCACAGACGAACAAGTGTTCCAATTGAAATGGGGAAAGCTTTTAGGGAACGATCTATTATTTGATGATAACGGTGACCTCATATCTAAAAACGAGGAACGATTAAGATGGGTTCCTAGTACCAAATTTGTAGAGAAGAAAGACACTCTCGATAAAGACAGGTATACAAAATACAAGCCGGTGACTTCCAACAAAGATAAGAATAAGGCTGAAGGAACTGACAAGAAGACTGTGTTTTACAGGCAGATGCTTGAGCGATTAGGGGGAGGCGTGGAGACACAAGACTCGGCTGTTGATGGTCGGCCAGATCAGTCGGCAGATATCATCGATTTAAGTGATGCCATTGAATCGGAAAATGAGGAGGAAGCATAAGCGGAGACCCAATTGTACATTATCAAGGTCTTGCCCGAGGCCATAAGTAGATAAGAAATGTAGTTTCTGAGATCAATCAAAGTACATGAGCGTGACCGTAATAATGTAAATACCGTGGAGATTAACGTCTTATGACTTCAAAGCCCCGTCTACCGGTAAGTAGCGGCAAACGGTATTGGTTCTCCCTGACGTCACGCTACCAAACGTATAGACAGCAGCCTCACCGGGATAAGTTACCGAGAATTGGTTGTACCGCGCCCACAGGGGTACGGGCAAGGGATCTGGGGGAAAGTAGCAACGATAAGATCTGCATAACTCCGCCAGCGATCGCTAAGCTCAGCACGAGTTCGGTACCGTTTAGGTAATAAACTAGCACGGGTTGAATACATGTGGCATGCTTGACGGCACAGCCGTGGCACGCGTGCCGCCACGAGTCCTCAAGCTAATTCCTCCACGAGCGGCCAAGCCCAATTCCACCACGAGCACCACCACGGGCACCTCCACGAGCACCACCACGAGCACCTCCACGAGACCTCACACATGGAACTCATCCTTGCGGTCATTGAACTCCACTGCCATCCATCAGACCGTTGCTTACCGTGGCCTATCATCACCGACCTCATGCCTTCCCAAACCAGCTTATCAACGTGCATTTAGCATCATTCAAGCGGGCTTAAAATTATTACCGATGTCGCGCTGATCTCGTAAATCTCGGCCGCTAACATACATCATTGAAAACACAGTTTATCAGTACCAGCGAAATCGTGCATGCCTTGGCCACCAAAATGTATATAAACCCAGCCAATTGCCATGAAAGTTGTTAGTTGTCCATCAACATTATATGAACACATTATCCTTACCAGCTTACTCACTTTTTAATCCCACCGCGAACATTGATTCTGTTCCTTCTCAGCCTAACCTAAAAGCCATTCCAAGGTCCCTTTTCGCAGCCAACCCATGTTTGTCGATGGAAAAGACCCACACAAAATCCTTGCCGCTGGTCGAACAAGTGATTGCCCACTTAAAGGTTATGCGTTGTTTTGGTAACTTGAAGAAAACCATCCTTATCAACATTACTGATGTCACTGAACAAGACAAATTATGGCAATGCTTTCTTACCATGGCTGTCAGACGGTATATGGTATTTATCAATGCAGTCATCAAGCTCACCGAAACCGCTTCACCTGATCAATTTGTTATTACTATGAGCCTGATGCTTCCACCATTAGATGTGCTTATGGTATGGCATGCGTTTGTTTTGGATACGGTTTCCTATTCCAATCATATACGCAGAAACCATTTATCTCAATTGTTCAACTACGGCTTTCCCTATGAGATGGTTGCAAAACAGATCACTCCGGGTTACATCTATGAACCAAATTCTGAGCTTTGGGTAAACTTCGATTTGTTCATCAAGGAGTTTTCGTGTGATGAAATCCCTTTCCACTACAACGCCTACCAGCCATTTGATCCGCTGACAATTATCCTTGACATCCACTGCTCGGTTTGTGACCAATACCTTACAACCACAGAATTGATGCACCAAGGCACCAATGGATTTTCCGACGCAGACTTCCATGTCACCAACTTTAGCAATTGTGATTGTGGGTTCATGGGACGTCTTACTCATGAAGAATTGCGTAAAAGAATCCTTTGGAAAGACGTGTTGGACTTCTGGTTCCCCCTGACAGAACCCGATAATATTCTCCTGTCCCAAGAGTCTACCCTCCAGCTTTTGACCCAGACTTTCAATTCGTTAAAGTACAGTCAATTTGCATATTTTGTTGCTACTTTAAAGCCGAAGATTTCCCAGAAGCTGTTGACACAATTGCGTACGTACATTATTGCCAACCCAATTGGCCTGACCATTCCTGGCAATAAGTTTTGCTTGAAGGAAGATTTGGTGGCTTGTACTTCAAGGCAAGAACGGTTTATCAGAGATATTCAAGAGCTAGATTGGTTGACACTGGCTTACTTATCTGAAAGTATTGAAGACTCAATCGACAGATATTCCAAATTTTTGGCCCTAGCTGGTGAACAGAAACAACTGCTTATTCCTACTTTGGACATTGACCTTGTTTGGCATACCCATCAATTAGACTCAGAGAATTATTATGCATATACCAGGCTGGTATGTGGTAATATTTTGAAGCACAACGATATGATGATCCAAACAAAGATGCCAGAACTCTTTGGACTTACAAGCCGTAAATACAAAGAGAAGTATGGTGAGAATTATACCATTTGTTTTTGCTCCTTCTGCTCCTACTATAGACTGAGAAGTAAGAGCTTGTTTACTAAAAAGATAAGAGCGTCTCAAATGGTGAGATCCTTGTCATACAATTCGAACCACATTAGTTGTCATAATGCGGTCAACATTCCTACTGGGACCGTCAAGAAGTTTGAAAAAGAAATGGGGGGACAATATTCCAGAAGATATAAAGGATATGCTCCATGGAAAGAGAGAGAAATCCAGGGGTTTGTGATTTCACCTTTGATGCCAATCAGCGAAGAAGAACCAATGCACTTGACCTTATACGAGTGATTTCAGTGCTGGCACTGATATATTTGTACTGTTATAAATAAATGAATTTACGATTACCTTTCATATATGTAGGGCTACTCTGTGGCACATTGGGTGTGTGTTGTCGACCTTGCCGGTTGTATCAGTAACACTCTCACGTGATACTCTTCTCCTCCATGAACGGCAATCGCGAAATTAAACCAGCCATGAATGGGTTGAACCTCAAAGAACACAAGGTGTTTCTTGGAAGTACGAGCGAGAGAAGGCTTGCCATACTCAAGGATGTGCTTAAGATCGATTCTGTGTTGGTGGTAAAGCCAGACTTTGAAGAAAACCTTTCTAAATCACTCGATCCCGTTGAGTATGTTTACCGAACCTCCAATGGAAAGCTTCAGTCGATTGTTAAAACAAACACCTTGCCACAGCCCAGCGTTTTAATATGCTGTGATACTATCATTGAATGCAACGGAGAGATCCTTGAAAAGCCTGGCACTCGTGAAAGACAACTAGAGATGTTTAACAAGTACAAAGAAATCAAAACAATTGAGGTCCATTCTGCCGTTGTGGTGCAAAGCAACGCAAATGGTGAGGCCAAAGTAGCAAGTGATGTTGTTACCACCAAGTTACATTTCGACCAGTCTTTATCAGATAGGGTAGTTTCTGCATATATTGAGAGTGGAGAAGGTCTTGAAGTTGCAGGTGGATTCAAGTACCAAGAACTCGGCAACATTTTATTCGACTCCATTGAAGGCGACTACTATAACGTTGTGGGTCTACCCGCCAAAAAGACGTACGAATTGATCGAATCCCTAACTTCAACCCGATCTAGCAAATAGATTCAACACCGCCAAACGGCGCGCGGACCTGCACACAGACGATAAAACTTCAAAAGATGTTGCGAGATGAGCAGAAAAATATTCATCATGGCTAAGAGCAGTAGTAATAAAGGTGTGCAAAAGCCACAGAAGAAGACGGAACCCGTCCAAAAGGATGAGCAAAAGGACGAGATAGAGGTGGCGAGTAGCTCTGGCGAAGAAAGCTCCGACGTCGAACCAAGTGATGTCGAATTAAGTGAAGACAGTGAGTCTGAACCAGAACCCGAAACTGAGGAACTTAAAGGTTTGGAAGATACCAAAAAGCATGTTATAATAAAACCATCGCGTAAAATCGATATCTCGAAAGGAAAGGGCAAGAAGGGTGTGATATATCTTGGAAGAATCCCAAAGAATTTCGAAGAGGCTGAAATGGAGAAATACTTCAAGCAATTTGGTAATATTTCAAGAATCAAATTATCCAGAAGTAAGAAAACTGGTAACACAAAGCATTATGGGTTCATTGAATTCGACAACTTTGAAGTGGCCAAGGTGGCCAGTGAAACCATGAATAACTACCTCTTATATGGACATTTGCTCAAATGTTATGTTGTTGAAAACCCCAGTGATTTAATCTTCAGTCAGAAGAAATTCAAGGTTATTCCCTGGAAAAACATCAGTAAGCACAGAAACGACCGTCCAAAGACTCAACAGCATTGGGAAAAGTTATCCAAGAAATTTGATGATAGTAAAGCAAAGAGAAAACAGCATTTGAACCTGAAGGGAATTGATTTATCATACTTAGAGTAAATAATCATTAACATAGTTAAAAAAAATTGTCCTGAGGTTCGGTATGTAATGTTCAGATGCTCATGTGATTTGGGTGAAGTGGGGCATGAAAACGAAGATGGGCTGATGTAGTAGATTAACTGGCATCTTAAGCCTTCACCATGGATTATACATGTACATGGTATAGCCATTGACTCTGTAACCAACTAGTCAACATACGGTATCAACACATTTCATCCATCACTTATCACCAGTGAACCCGATTTTCAGGAAATTCATTCCAGATCGAGTAGTTGTGCGCGCACGCCTGATTACTTTGGGGACAAAATGATTGGAGTTCACATGGTAAATCGCTTTTTTTATATATCACCAGACTTCCTCCATAGCTGAAATAAAACATGTCTGAAGAATTAACCGTATATAATATCGACGAGATTGCTAAGCACAAGACCTCTGATGATTTATGGATCGTCTACAACGGTTTAGTCTACGATTGTAGTAAGTTTCTTGACGAACATCCAGGTGGTGAAGAAGTGGTATTAGACGTTGCAGGTACAGATGCTACCGAAGAATTCGACGATATTGGTCACTCTGATGATGCTCATGAAATCCTTAAAGGCTTATTGATCGGTAAGTTGGAAGGGGGTGTAACGAAAGAGATTAAGAGTCAATTGGACTTTGATGAACAAGGTAGTAACTTCCCAATCTTGGCTGTAGTGGCCGTGGTGGTGGCCGTGGGTGCTTACTTTGTGTTGGTTAAGTAGAAGTAATATACATCATATTTATGGAGTGTAGCCTCTGGCATTTGATTAAGTAACATGAAGAGTGAAGAGTGTAAACAAGGCGATGGGCAGTTTTGGCAGCTGAAAAATCGTATTATACGCAAATTCTAGGAGTATTTCCAACTCCAGGATGTTGTTGACCGAGGCAATACTGGTAATTCATGGTTGTTGATATGGGATGTTGTGTTTGGGAAACAGTCAGCCGTTGAACACCGATGCGACTCGATACGACTCATCGCACTATCGTATAATCTGTTGGGTGGGGTGTTGAGCCGTAACAGTTAGGCCAGTAGTAGGTGGTCTGGTGTTGTAGATATGCCTAGAGATAGGGGTGGGGGAGCTGCTGTATCAGGTGATACTCTGGCTGAACTAGCCAAGGCGAACGGTGCCGTTTTCCAGTATCACTGCTCAGTAAAATAGGTCTGCTCAACCGATATAATCAGCTATTTCTCTGTTATTTACATCGACTATTTACATATATACATGACTCAACATATCCTCAACCCTTCCACCTCTTGAGGTTCGGACTTCTCCACTATATCCACATCTTCAATCGTATGCACCAAGATCTTGGAGTTATCTTCATTCAACTCAAATATAAACACCCCACTGATAACTCTTTCTAGTTGATTTTGCTCCTTCGATAATCCAACTAATCCAGTAGTCAAATGCGATATGGTTCTTCCTATACCTTTAGTTTCGCCATCTATGCTGGGGAATTTCAGAGCATCCACCTTCAGCCACAGATGTGAGCCTAGCTTAGCATTGGCGGTGGTGGTATAGGTCTTATCATCAAATAGGTGTGGGCACCCTGCGTTACAGGTGGACCACCGGACCCTTATTTTTGTTGTATGACTGTAGACGCATAGAAACTCCACGTCCAGCTCCTCTTTGGTCATCACTTTAACCGATTGGATATGCAATTTGACGTTCGGATTGAGGATTATCGAAGTGAAGACCAACTGAAGCGTTTTAAGCGTCGCATAGTATGAGATGTGTCCCTTTATTTTGGGTAGGAAGTGGTTAAGTTCGTCAAAATGAATAGGGCAAACTCTCAATAAGATTTCAGGCGATACCAATTGTTTGGGAAGCAGCTTTTTCAATACATTGGGTAACAAGAGGCGGAGTTCGTCGATTATCTTGCCCAAGTTAGCCTTGTGTTCTTGTTGTTTGCGCTTTTCGGCATCTGAAAGCTCAGGCTCGGCAGCAAATTGTAGGGTAGAATGCGCCAGACTGTTGCCAAACGGGAGCAGGTTACTGGGGCTTGACGGGTTGGACTTCAAAGCGGTTAGGCCAGAGTACCGGCCGTACACTGGAGGCGGCATGCAATGCGGAAGTAGCACAGCCTGTGGCCGTATTGTGGTGATCAGCTTGGCCCTTCGAATCATAGTGGATTGTTTCGCGGAAGCTGAGAAAGTGTAGGTGCTTGGTGATAGCGACGGCTCAGCTGACTTAATAGAGGTTTCGTACGAAAACAAGGTTGAAGAGCTGGGTGATCTTCAGTGTGCAAGAGGTATCCCTGTGACTGTGGGGAAAACTGGTGTGTTGAATAGGAGGCACTGGCTGCCATAATTTGCAGCTGTTCCGTTATACGTGCAGTTGTTGAACATGAACTTCGGAAACTAACTGTTTAAGTTAGCAGTTGAAGTATTGAAGTGGTAGGGAGGAGAGATGGAGATAATGCAAATAAATCACTTGTTAGTTGAACTTTAAACAACCGTTCGGACTATGATGGACTACTTGGAAGCAGGCGGAGACTTAGAGGAATGAATGAAAGCATCACAGCTTCTTTGTTGTTGAATTATGGCGTGGGAATGAACGAAACGGTAGAAGTGTGGGATGTGACGGTGCATGAGTTGAGTACGTGAGCTGAGTACGTGAGCTGAGCATGAGCTGAGAATGAGCTGACGTGAGCTGAGTACATGAATTAAGTACATGAGCTAACTACTTGAGCTAACTACTTGAGCTAACTACTTGAGCTAACTACTTGAGCTAACTACTTGAGCTAACTACTTGAGCTAACTACTTGAGCTAACTACTTGAGCTGAGTACAAACTCCTGAGAGAATTGACTACGCTTATGACAACAGAGTAAACCATTAAGAAGCGGTTTCTGGCCATACGTTCTCAAGAATAGCTGGGCAGACAAAACCTCTAGAATATAGTGCTCCGTGCTTTGTCAAAGGTATCATAGTTTATACAAGGGATCTGTGCAAGCACAGAAATTTTCAGCCAGCGAGTTACTACCCTATTAGTGTTGGTGATCTTTCTCGTGGCTGCGAGAACTGACCCACTATACAATGAGCCATTGGCGCCCAGTTGATTCTAGAAAGGCAACGTTTAGCACACCAGCGCTTAAAGAACACCCTAGGGAATTAAATAAGTAGCTTACGTCATATCTCGTCCCAAACCCAAAGCACAATTGCACTTTTCAGCCTTGATGTACGCGAGACGTCTCCATTGATTACATAGATCAACAGCAACAACAAACTACGGCATTCAAAAATCGACTTATACTAACTAGACTAAGCTATTTAGTTCTTTCCCAAGTCCAAAGGAGTCAAACGTAAGTAAGGCTTGATGATTCTGAAGTTAGGGAATCTTTCCTTGGCTTCTTCGTTAGAGACAGTAACAGGTATTATAGCATCATCACCAGGAATCCAGTTAATACCAGTAGCAATCTTGTGCTTGTCACCAGCTTGTAAAGCATCAACAACTCTCAAGACTTCAGCAGAGTTTCTACCAACAGAAGCTGGGTAAGTGATGATCAATCTAATCTTCTTGGATGGGTCAATGATGAAAACACTTCTGATGGTCAATTGTAAACCCTTGTTGTCAACGTTGCTGGCATCTTGGAAGTCCAACATGTCGAACAAAGTGGCAACTTTTCTTTCAGGGTCGGCAATGATTGGGAAAGTTAACTGGGAGCCAGTAACTTCATCAATATCCTTAATCCAGGCCTTGTGGGATTCGGTACCGTTGGCAGATAAACCAATCAACTTGACATTTCTCTTGGTAAATTCTGGTTCCAATTTAGCGAAAGCACCTAATTCAGTAGTACAGACTGGGGTGAAATCATCTGGGTGAGAGAATAAAACAGCCCAAGAGTCACCAATGTACTTGTGGAAAGAAATTGGACCGTTGGAAGTATCGGTTTCAAAGTCTGGGGCGGTAGAACCTAAACGTAAAGTGTTGTTGGACATTTTTAGGTGGAATGATAATTTGCAAGGGATTTATTGTGGTTTATATAGAAGTGCTTCAATCATTCAATCTCACGTGATTTGCGGGAATATCGAATTGGATTCGCGTCACACCGATACCACGACACTCAACCAACAATGATACCACCATTCTTGGGTTTGTCGCTAGCCATTGACGCCACGGATTGGCCTTATCTGATTTCTCCAGTCGGCTTATGTGGTTTCCACTCACTTCCACGCAGCAGGGTGTAATTATTGCCCTGGGCAGATTGTGTCTACCCCCACATGTCGCGGTAGTGACTGGTCCAATCGTACGAGATCCTCGCCACCCTTGCGGTACCAATCGAATGGACAACAGGGGTTTATCCTTGGCCAAGAGTGTTATCTAGTGTGGTTCATTTACTCGTTAAATTTCACCAGGGATCAATTCTTCTTCTGTCGTGCGCTCAGGTACTGTTATTACTGCAAATACTTCTCGTCCATTAAACACATAACGGTAGACTTACGCTTTGATACCACCATCACACCACCGTATCATTGGTCTTATCATCTCCAAAGTGTGCCGAGTGTTTTCTGGTTCATCTCTATCTCACATCTCCGACCGCGCTTTCGTTTCCAATCAGGCTCGCCATCACCATGCTATACAGACAGAAGCACATTGAATACGTCAAACGCCTTGACGATGAAACCAGTAAACAGTCGTATGAGAATTGGCTCTCGGAGCATCTCAAATTGAACGGCTTATACTGGGGGATCATGTCACTCATCACGTTGAAGTCTCTTGATACGCTTCCCAAACACGAAGTGATTGATTTCGTTTTATCTTGTTACGACAAAACCTCAGGGGGATTCGGCGCTTATCCAGGACACGATGGCCATGTTCTCTCTACGCTTTCGGGTTTACAAATCCTTGTGATCTATGATGAGCTCGACAGAATCAGCGCCATCAAACCCGATATTGTCAAGTTCATCAAGAATCTCCAACTTCCAGATGGATCTTTCCAAGGCGATGCATACGGTGAAGTAGACACTCGTTTTGTATACAACGCTGTCAGCAGTTTATCGTTGCTAGGTGAATTGACCCATGATATTGTTGATAAGTCCACCCAATTTCTTCTTAGCTGTGAGAACTTTGATGGGTCATTTGGTTCCAAACCAGGAGCAGAAAGCCACGGTGCCCAGGTGTTTACGGTGGTGGGCGCTTTGGCAATCATGAACAACTTACATCTACTTAAAAAAGATAAGCTCGCTCTTTGGTTGAGTGAAAGACAAGTTAAGGAAGGTGGGTTCAATGGGCGTCCCGAAAAACTACCAGATGCATGCTACAGTTGGTGGATCACCAGTCCGTTGGTCATATTGGGCCGTTTGAACTGGATAGACACCAAGAAGTTACGCCAGTTTATAATTTCCTGCCAAGATGAAGAGTCGGGGGGGATAAGTGATAGGAGGGATAATCAAACGGATATCTATCACACATGCTTCGGGCTCACGGGACTCAGTTTGATAGGTCATGAAGAGTATGATTTAGAACCAATTGATCCTGTCTATTGCATGCCGAATTCAGTTACGAAGCGTATTCCAAAGTGGCCATATTCATAACGATGTTGAAATTATCCAACGGCTTTTACCTGACAGATTAGGTAATTTAAACCGATATACCAGATAAAGTCAAATCACAACGTTTCTAGAGAACCTTATATTCGTTCTGCGTTCGCTTGCAGTACACCAAATCTTATTTGGGTTGATGACTGTCATGCTCGTGCTGGAATATTTCATATGAATTCGATAGGGGCCAAAGGTAAAACCATGTATATACTAAAGATAAGTGTCATGTCGTGACACGTGAATGAAACAACTGTAGCTGAGATGGAACACATAACACCATTTATCATGTGTGTCGAGAATCTCACAGGAGAAGTGTGCTAAGCCACAAATGGTGATTCCAAATTGACTGCTATTGCTGCCTTGTCGCCGTACCTTAAGTTAAATCATCTAAGAAACAATAGAAAAAGCCATCCATCAAAGCTCCTATCCTTAGGTTACGTAGGCAAGCGTAATAGTTACGCTGTACATTAGAAAATAAATCACAGACGGACGATGACCAATATAGGAGAAACGATACCAACCATGATCATCCAGATCGACAAGATACTGCAGCCAATTATATTTTTATACAAGGCACACCAAAGATCATCTCTGAAAATAATAATACGCATAAGCTTGTGTCAAATAAAAAATTATACCTTTACGGAAACCATGTCGTGACAACGCATCTAAATAAGATTTGCATGCTTCGAATAGGCTCAGTTTGTCCGACAGATTGGGCGGATATGTCGATCTTGGTTGCAACAGTCCAGCGATCTTAGGAGTTGGGGTATCACAGATCGAGGCAATTGATCTTGCTTTGATTGTTGCAAGCAACATTTACAGGTCCAGTACCCGGGATTTACCATTACAAGGAACGGATCTCGCAGCCAACTGGATAGGTTTGAAACAAGAATAACATATCCATAATGGAAGCGGGAAAGACTGCATACACCCAGCGGCTGTATAACTTTGTTCAAATCATACCATATTTGCATAAGTCGCAGGAAAATCCCCAATTGCTAACAAGCCCGGGAGTTGTGTAGTGAGATGCTGAGG
Organism: Yamadazyma paraphyllophila; assembly: GCA_030563605.1. Lineage (NCBI taxonomy): Eukaryota > Fungi > Ascomycota > Pichiomycetes > Serinales > Debaryomycetaceae > Yamadazyma > Yamadazyma paraphyllophila. The sequence continues at coordinate 38,382 of JAJMJO010000010.1, forward strand.
AATGCTAACGTCGAATTTTACTGCGGGGCGGAACCAAACAAGCAAAAATACCAATGGGGGTTATTTGATAATTGTGAGGCGTAACCATGATAGCGCAAAATAGAGTTTTAGCATCCCATATTGGCAGCACCAGTCACAGGCCCATACATACGATGCCAGTATTCCGGGACAGCATTGGACGCATGGCAATTCCAAACTGTCCCAGTGGAAGCATTGGTAGCAAGTTGATACATCTACTAAAAGAAACAATAACCGCGGAACAAGCGACGATCCATTGATCAATAAGGGATCTTCAGGTAACCGTTACTCGATGCGGTTATATTACGAGGCCCCTTGTTTCGAAGGGCACACGCTATTCCACCAATAAGAACAACGAGGAACACAATTCATTGGTGCCGCTTGGTCTGTATGATAAATCCATTGTTGCTAAACTCAACAAACAGATATGTTGGGGAGACTCACCTGGAATCGGATTTAATTTTATGCATTCCTATTTTAAAATCCTGGAGTATTACCCTTTTCCTGTATGGATGCACGGAACACCAATGTTTTAGACGAACTGCTCATTAACTCGTTGTGCATAAAGCGATTTTTTAGCGTAAACGCAGAGGGTAGCCAGGTTGGAAGCAGAGGTCAGCCGAATTGTAAATAGATTACCAAGGTTACTAATATTATACTGTGTGTTCATTACCTACATAACCCTATATGCAAAGAAGAAGAATTGAAGTTGAATCCCATGCGATCGATATTGCCCAATGATTTTTTACTCCTCTAGTGTATGAAAATGCCGTTGTATTGTGAGGAATAAAATTCATAACCGACCGATGATTTGAAGGCACGCCAGCCCAATTAGTTCAAAATATAGTTGATAGAATGATGGGACTTCTTATTGATGGTGGAAGATGTCAACGAAGAAAGTGACGACGATCTTGAATGCGCCGGAGTAATTGAGCCCACCAGTGATGACCTGCTTTGACTTGCTTTAGAATCAATACTTTTTGCGGTTTCACCTCCCTTGGTAATCGACAGGATAATTCTTCTCCATCTAAATTGACAGGCATTTGGTGTTCTGTCGTTAAAAAAAGTAGAAATATCTCTCCATCCTAGCTTTTGGTTTTCTTTCAACTCTCGTAAAAGCTTGTCTTCTTTGGCTGTCCAAGTGGTAGACAGTTTGCTCTTTTTCTCATTGACGTTGTTATAATAATAAAATGGTAGTGGAGATCCACTGGTTGGCGATCCACTGAATTGAGATACTACGGCAGCACCATTGGGGGACCCATTGACATAATACCCATGCTGGGGTATTATTTGTGACTGGCTCATATGAGGAGGAGGTTGTTGCTGGTGTTGGTTATAGCTATAGTATACCGGGTATTGGTATCCGTAAGGGTACAGTTGAGAATATACACTCATAATAGAATAAGGAATCTACCAACACCAAACCTGGGGATCAAGATGCTTTTATAATTAGGTAGACATGAATAAACTATTTTTGAAAAAAAAATAATGTTTAAATAAAATAAATAAATTTTAAACAAAAATGTTTAGCAATTTCCTAATGATACGAATGTGATAGGCATGAGAAGAAGGGAAGATGATAAGGCGATAATATCAATTTGAAACGACTTAATTAGTTTTACTAGATCGATTCAGGGGTAATTGTTAATGTAAGCCCCTGTGAAATAACAGAATGATACTTAGACAATAGATTAATCTATTGAATAAAAAATGAAAATAATGAAATCGACTACCATCGCTTGGTTGTTTTAAGTAAAACTGTTGAATAGTTTATTGTGAGGGAAACCTCGTAGGTGAAAATGCCGTTCCTATTGTCCACCGAACTGATAAACTATTGACAATCTATACAATACTTCGCCAATATCGAAACTTCAAGCATATACAATAACTGCATAATGCTCACGTATATGCACGAGGTTTCTGTAACAGGGGGACGACGCTGATTGTCAAGAGCTAATTTTCCTGTCTATATGCCGTCGTCACATACTGCGATGCTACTCCCTTGCGTACATACTTGCCACGCGCGCCCCACTCCATTGAGTGGCAACATGATACATTTGGGCAATTATGCGGCGTTGGTTAAAATCCCACATTCTCTCCTATCACACCTAAATGTTTCATATTTAAATTCGTAAATGGCATCGGGATGTCTACACTTACCAATTACGGTATAATTGTGTATATTGCCGTTTTCTATTATGTTTAGAATCAGCATTCTGGTTTCACACCTATTGTTTATCTTGCTGATTTATGCATTGATTTTCTAGCGCTGGCTTTAGTCTAGAACATTAATCCCTTTCGTCTCATTTCCCTTCACGGAATCATCTTATCAACTCCCCGATAAATTCTGTGGTGCGACTCCCTCCTCAATTCGTTTCTATTTACAACCCTTTCGAATCCTCGTCAAACCTTATTTGGGATAACTTGTCATCAACTACCTCGTTTGGTAGTTATGATACCGTCAATGCTCTGCCCTTGCCCGTTAAACTCCCAGAGATCCAAATTTCTTCGCCCAGTCTTCATACTTGCTTAAACTCTCAAACAGGACACTAGGCTTAATAAACTTAACACTGCTGCAAAAATCTTCAATATTCAACGGTCTGATCTCTTCGGTCGGTGTCAGTAATAATAATTCTCCTAGTGATCTCAATGGGCCCATCGCACTATCCTTACATAAAGCCGTTATGTCACTACCACTGAATTGTCTTGTCAATTCAATCAATCTCTCGTAATCTGCTTCTGCAAGGGTATTTTTCTGGTATTTTAAAAGCCTCTTGATCTGATTCAATCGGGTATTATCTTCTGGTAATGGAATGTATTGTCTTTTCACAAACCTCCGTCTGGCAGCTTCATCAATGGACCAGGGCATGTTTGTTGCCCCCAAAATAAGTACCTGATGTTTCAACTCGTTGGCATCATTTTCTTTTGTGGTTGAACTACTCAATTCACTCCATTGAATAAGAAATTCGTTCTTAATTCTTCTGATACTTTCCAACTCTCCTTCAGATCGAGAACCTAAAAGTGAATCGATCTCATCAATGAATACAATTGATGGTGATAGCCTCTTGGCCAATAAGAACAATGCTCTGACAAGCTTTTCACTTTCACCTAAATATTTGGAAGTAATTGATGAAGCAGTTATAGAGAAAAACGTACTTTTGGATTCGGTTGCAACCGCTCTAGCAAGCATTGTTTTACCTGTACCAGGAGGCCCAAACAATAACATACCTCTTGTAGGTTCTCTCAACCCTTTGAATAAATCTGGTCTAAGAAATGGATATACAACCGCTTCTTTTAAACTGTTTTTGGCACTTTCTAACCCAACAATATCTTCCCAATAAACTTCATCTCCATGTACAACTATGTCATTTAAGATTTGTCTGGCAGCATCTTCATCGATTCCTCTAACCAGCTTAATGATTTCATTTTGTACTTTAGGGTTCAAAAGATTGGACATATCCAATTCTTCTTCCCCATCTTCAGTTTCTTCTGATTCACTGCTACTCTCCTTGGCTACCCGTTGGGATACCTTCTTAGGAGGTGGTGAGACTTTGTTTTGTCGTGGTGACGAACCTGTAGACATTTTAGTCGCAGGTACATAATTATACTGAATGTTTGATTTCTTAGCCGTTCTGGCTGCCGGTTTGATGGGGCTTTTCACTTGAGATTGGGTGATATGCTTAGGTTGTTGATGGGTAACAGCTGGTTTGGTGACTACCTTCTTAGGGGCAGATGCTTTTGGAGTAGACAGTTTTGAAACTGGGTTCATAAGTCTATTAATATTAATAGGCTTCGGCTTATTATACACATACTTCTTCTCAGGTGGTGGAGCAGGATCTGGTGCACCCTGTGTCGCATTTGGTTGGTTTCTTATATCGGGTGTGCTTGTGCTGAGATACTTTTCTGGTCGAGGAGGTTGCAAAATTGAATTATTCGGTGATGAATTGTTGTTGCTACTTAAACTTGATTGCCTAGACTTGGTGGGTTTAACACTTAAATTCTCCATCGAGTGACTGAAATTGAAGTAATCGTTTTCCAAATCAATCAAGTTTGGCGGGCTACTGGGTCTAGGATCCCTGGGTTTATCTTCATCACTAATTCTCTCCCAATTGCCATCCAAATCTTGGTCAAAGTCATTAAATACCTCGTCGATATCCTCTTCATCTTGAACGTTAATGGCGGGTTTTTGCCACGATAAATTGGCGGCAGTATTGGCTTGTTTCTGTTTCTCTTTTGATTTTAAACCTTGCGTGGACGCTTGTGGGCGTAAGGATTTAAGTAACTTCTTCTTTTGATTACCCTGGCTATTTAGACTACGCATTCCAGAACCTTGTCTCAATGAGGGAATAGACATGTTTGATTTACTAGAAGCGTTTGTTACAAGCGGTGGTGGGACGGGATTTGAACTCTTGGCTTGTTTCCTATTCACTTCGTCCATTCTTAATTGAACTCGTATAAGATGCTTCACATTTTGGTCTCTTATTGCTCTGAGCTCATTGAACACCGACAACTCTTCGGGGCTCATCTTTGTTATGCTTTTTTCGAACAACTCCAATTTGAATAAGAGCGAAGTATGGAGGGACTTCCAACCTTTAAGGGCATCTTCCACGCGATTTTCTTCCTCCAAAGTAAGGTTCTTGATGCTTAGATTGCAGCAGTCCGTATACGTTTGCCTCAATTCGTCTTGAACTGTCAACTGTGGTGGTCTTTTCCTTTGAAACATTACCTCAAAGAAACACTTGCTAGTTTCTTGCGCTTATCTCTTTTTTTAGACCGCGAATCTGAAATCATGGCTGGGATCACAAGATCATGATCAAATACATGACACACTTTGTCGAATTTAGTAATTGAAATATGTCAATTTATGAAAATACACTATAGAATTGAAATGCCGAATGGGCCATTAAGATAGGGATGATCAGTTAAATCAGAAATTTGGGATATTTAAATCTAATGTCTCCCTTTGATCATCTGGAATTGGATCACGATTCTCAAATATACAGTGATAATCAATTAAAAGGAGACTCAAAACATCAAGAGAGATGTTCAATGTTGGCACAAACACAATGCAAACATTTCTGAGGTTCATCTTATTTACCTCTTTATTATTGATGATCTCTTTCAAGAATTTGAAGATAATAAAACTGGTATCATAATGTACCTTATCCAAATTATCGGGGTTATTCAAGTAATCCCTAAACATGAGGGATGTGGTGCTGCCACTTCCATGATTCATAACAATCTGCCTCAAGTCATTATACCCTCTATCGGAGATAACAGGAGCTGGTAATTCTCTCAAGTATGTTTTAAACAAACCAGCAACAGTATGCATATCAGGCTTTAACTCATTGTCAAATAAATCGATGTCAAACTTCTTGTTGAAGGCTTCTTTCAATTGACGTATAGTGGAGGCAGATCCACTTAACCTAAAGATCCCTTCTTCATAAACAGCCCCTGTTTTCAAAAGAAACTCAATACATCTGTAGATGATACTTGGAATTTCTTTGTTTAAGAAGGAATGGTGGGATATATCAAATGCTTGGCCAATATCTCTTCCAAATATTAATTTACTGACCTGATCATCCAACCCCATTCTATCAAGATACAGTTGAATAGTTGAATCATCTTGTTGATTGGTAGTTGAGCCTAAATTGCCATTACTTGTTTGGTGGCTCAAGTTGCTATTAAATGAACTATTAGCATTCGTCACTGTATTTACAGCGTTGTTTGATTCATTATCAACAAGTGTAGCTTGGTCTGTACTGGAAGAATTACCTTTGGTTCTGAATGGGAATATACTTCTCTTCTTTTTCACCTTTTCGATATTCTTGTCTTTCTCGTAGCTCCTGTCAGTTTCAAGAGTCTGGTAAGATGCTGTCAGTGGAACAGGAGATTTAAACTGTCTGTTTCCACTATATGAACTGTCCAAATCGTCTTCATATCCACCTGTGTATGTTCTGGGGGTATTGAGATTACTCATATCAGCATATCCACTACTCGAGTCTTCCTTAATTGAATTTGCAGTCGAGGTCGAGTTCGAGTCGTTTAAAAGACTCATTTCGATTAAGCCATTAACCCAGTCATCTCTTTCTTCGTCGTTTTCGGCACAGAAGAAATGCTTTGGTAAAGAATTAGAAAGTTTGGATGTCTTTTGGCTCTCCATTATTAAGAATGCGTGTCTGTATCCTTTGTCTTCAGCAACAGAATCATTTGATTGTCTTCCAATTTGACAGTTTACGAGGTTAATCAGCTCTAATAAACTGCCTCCAGGAATATCGTATAATTCCAATACTGGGCCATCCACTTGACACCATCTGACTTTCCAACTTGCACCCAAGCCTTTATACTTCCTGACTAAGTAACCTTCCTTTCTAGCACCACTCTTGAACTCATCTAGTGGGTTTATGAAGTCTAACGATAAGTACTTACATATTCTGAAAAGAATTATATGTGGAATATGAGGCATCACAAATAAAGTATTGAAATAATTTTGTAACCCGTTGATACGAATATCAATTTTGTTGGGGGTAGTGGAGAAGAATAATGACTTATCTGGAAGTACAGGTAATCCAAAATATTCGACAGTTGGCCTGATTTCATTGTCGAATGAAATCAATTGGTGAAGACTCTTCTTGATTCTCCACATCTCTTTACCGGTATTTCTGTCTATTATAGCAATAGTTGTGAATATCTCATCCAATTTCTTCAGCGATGAAGAAGTTTGGCCTTGGGAATTGGCTGGGCAAATGGTACTTACAACCTTGATAGCTATTGTTTGGAAATCCTCTGGTTTAATAAATAACGGCTCGTCATCCCCGAGTGGTGCAATTTTATTGACCAGTAAATTGGATTCATTCACGCCACCAATATTCAGACTTGTACTCCGGAGCCCTAGGTTTCGGTTAGAACTTGAGCCCGTTCTAAGGTTATATAGAGAATCCTGTGAAAAATCATTCGTCACTGGAGTTCTCAAAGAATCATGCTCATATTCGAAACCTCCTTTCGAGCTGAAGCCTGTGGCAGGAGAAGTTTGGGAGAAATTTGAAGGTGGAATTGCAGGTGAAGATATATTACTTGCACTACCTTCGAATGGTTGATGCAACAGGAAGTCTTTTTCTCGCAATTGGTTACTGTAGAACGCATCAGGCGTCGTTGGAACTTCTTTGAACTCGCCATGTGGAATATTCGGAGTTTCTAGTTTGATAGGTTGTTCGGTTCCTTGAATAGCAGGTGCTGTTTGAGGTGCAGTACCAGATTGATTATAGTTTAGCACAGCTGGAGACCTCAACGTATAGCCATCATTGCTAGAGTTGAAATCAGGTGAAGGAACATTCACTTTTAAGTTCTGAAGATTCAAGTCTTTAAAAGTCTTGCTATGAGTTAGACCCTTGCCTGGAGATAAAACATTTGTTCTATTCTTCTCTGGAGATTCGGGCAACGGTATTTTTGGTGGCTCTGTAGCCAGAGGAGTCTGTTGAACAGATGGGGACATGCTATTTGGAATAGCAGGAGACAGTGGTGAGCTAAGCAGGGTTTGGCTCACAGTAGGAGGAGGTATTGGAGACAGGGCTTGTGAGGACAGAGTTGGCTGTTGCTGTTGAGCAGCTTTGACTTGAGCTTGCTGTTGTAAAGTTGGTGGTAACTTGATTCTTGATCTGTATGACAGGAAACTGCTAGAGCTGTGATTTTTGTGTTGAAACATTTCTCCATTTCCGCTGTGTTGTGTATCAATTGACTCCAGGTGTTTCAATACATGAGCACTATCTTCTTCGTTATCATGGCTAATGGCAGAATCCTCATGTTCACCCTTAGAGTTGTTACCAATTTCATGGGATACCTGGGATACATTTGGAATATCACTGTAATCACGTCTCTCCGTATCTATACTGATTGCAGAGTTATCAAACTGATCTGGATTTTCAGTGGTTTCGTTTTGAATCACAGCAGTCGTATCGTTTGAACTATCATGTGGTTTGATCTCATCTTTCTTCTCTTCATCTGAGTATATAGAGGACCTGTTGGAAACGTCTTTTTGGTTGGACTGAGCCAAATTCTGATCTATCCCTTGGCTCACTACAGATTGGTGGTCAATAGATGTGGAGGTAGATAGATTGCTAATGGATTCGTCGAGTCTCCCGATTGAATTTGATGACTCGTCTTTTGGTAGCACCCCTTCTAGTACCGTCTCCTTGGATGGCTCCTTTGGTAGAATTTCTTCGGATAACTCTTGTGGGATTATCTCTTTACTATCTGCGATCGGTTTATCCCCAGATTTTTCGGACACATTCAGATCATCCAAACTGTCCTCGGTTCTCTTTCGTCTAGAAGACCGTTGAGGTATATCTGGACTTTTTACGCTTATAGGAGGATCCTTTGATGGTACCGGAGGTTTGGTTTCATTGACATAGTTGCCTTGTAAACTTTGAATTAACTGGTCTTTTCTCACTATGGTTGACTTTAACTCTTTGATTTCAAACAAAAGCTGTTCGATATAGTCTTTATCGGAAAGATATGATCTATCAAAGCTTGGGTGTGAAGGGGTGATATCACCCGATTCATTACGAACTCTTTGGTGGGCTCTAGACATGATAAAGATTAGATTCTCCTTGGCGCTGTTGAGACAGGAAAAACAAAGATATACCCAGCAGTAAGCAACGAGTAGCCCACTTTGCGATACTCAATTGGTGTGATGTGAAAGTGCTGAATGATTTTCCCCGTGGTCCAGCTGGGATTAGCCTCTGGGGTGATTGAAAAACTTGAACTAGCGGTGTGGCCAAAAATTTTTTACGCGTTTAGAGTTTGAGGTTTTGGGTAGTGCGAGTTGGATGCAAACCCGAGTTTATCATTAGGTCTATTATTGACAAGATGCTTATTTAATTAAAGGATACAGAAGGCGGTTAATCTTTTTGATCCTTTTGTGCTAATGCTAATTTCTTGAAGTATGATCTAGTATGACGGGTGCCCATATCTTCATTGTACCTTGTATCAGGCTCAATAAGATCTTTTACCATGCGGCTAACAGGAGCTTCATTGGTTGGTTCTTCTTTGTGCAGATAAATGTAGCTGTTTGGTAAGATGGCATTTGGCATCATGGATCTACCAAGTTTGAGTGCCTCGTTAGCCCAAATGGTGATATCAGTTTTGGGCAGTTTGTAAGGAGTCCAGCTTTTTTTGCAGCCTTTTGTAAGTTCTTTCATAACAACCTCAGATCCCCAAGTAGAGTTCCATAAATAGGAATCCATGTTGCTTTCTCTGTCGACGGGATTATTCAAGCTATTAGTCAATCCAATCAAATGTGAAAACACTCCTGTAGTTAATGCCCCATCGGAATATCCTCCTTCTAAAAATGATATCAACTTAGAGTTGTGAATCTTCGATAATTTTACCACATCATTGGTGAACTTGGAATAGAAAGAAGTAGGTACATTGATACCATGTCTCTGCATTTGGGCATTTTCGTACTCAGAAGCATCAAACCCTGCAGATATAACAATTAATGGTTTGAATGCCTTTGGTGGTCTATTCTTCGAGTGGCTATTCAAATTCCCATTCTTCTTGTTGATCAAATACTGTTGGAACTCTAACTCGTATTGCTTCTTTGACTGGTTCAAGAACTGGTTGACTCTATTCAAGATTGAAACATATTTGGTTTGATAATGCTTGTAGAATTCATCTTCGTCACTCCATTCTTGTAGATGAACATTCCAGATATTCAAATCATGATCCATTATGCAAGTGGACGCATTCTTAATATTCTCCTTGGTGGCATATCCCAATTCAGTAGGATAGGACTTGATGTCGTGTAAAGAAAAATATCCTACCTTAGGGTATCTAGCGAATCGCTTGCCGTATTCATCTCTAGGTTCGAACCCAAGCTCTTGATCTTCTTCTTCGTCCTTACCATAATCACCGGTGAATCCAGCTCTCTCCCAGCAAATGTCCTGAGACCCGTCACCATGATGCAAGTCAATATCCAAAATAGCCACATGACTGACATCATAATTCTCAAAAGCATATTCTATGCCGATTTGAACATTATTCAATAAACAGAATCCACTAGGTAAACACGCATGCGAGTGATGGCCCGGAGGTCTAATCATGATAAATGAAAGATTATAATTTTGTTTGTACAAGGAGTCGATACCTGTTTCGATTGTTCCAATGACCCCTTCTATTGCGTTAATGGTCTTTGGTATCAAATAGATGTCGCCAGTGTTCCAATCTTCTGGAACCTCCAAATTATTGGAGGACAACTTCTCATGACTTTCAAGACATAATTCATACAACTTTTTGGGCCAATTCTTTCCATGAATTTTCAATACATGTGATGAGAAAATAGATCCTCTCTTTGTTGAGTTGATGATCTTATAAAAAAATGGATACATTGTCAATGCAGCTGCCACTCCGATACAAGAAGCCAAAAGCCTTTGAGGTCTTTCAAAGATGGTGGACAAGTAAGTTTTGTTCACCCATTTTCTACCAAATGCATGCTCAGCTGAATAAGGCGACAAAATGACCAAAGTTTTATCTGTTTCTTTCCTGAACTTAGGAGATTCTCTTTCTATTTGTGGATTCAGCTTAAGAAACTCAGTGAATGCTTTGGTAAAACGTGTCAAAGATGAATCTATTAAACTTGACGGTTTAAGTATCTTTTCATACTGTTTCAACTGTTCATTGATTTCTTCTGGTAATGGCCCAGGACTAGGACTTTTACTGGACCTTGAGTGAGAACTGGATCTGGATTTGGTGGAATTCGATCTTGACCGGTTTCTATCTTTCTCCAGCTTTGGATCAGCTTTATCATCTTCGTATTTTAACTTTAAAGCGCCGGACGGTTTAAGTTTATTAGGGCGCTTACTCTTGAACTGTGTGATCTCTCCCATATGTAGCTCTTCGTCATCATCTTCTTCTTCCTCATCCTCTTCATGTATAGGTATGGTTTGATCTTTCATGTAACTGGTATGATTATAGAAGGTTGAATGGGCCATTGAAATATCATCTTCGTAATCATTCGCCGTTGATCTGATGGTTAATGTGGTTTCAAATTGGGATATAAGCGAGTCTTCGCTATCATTATCCTTAAGTTGGTCTTTTAAAGACATCCTATTCCGTATAAAAGTCGATGCCTTGATCTATTGTTATTTTAATGATTGCGTAACGCGCTTTCGCAGCACCGGAAACGCAGCATTCAAATCTGAAATGAAACATGGCTCCTGTGTACAGATAGTTCATCCACATGACGTGCCCATTGCCATGCTTGTATCGACCACGATCTAATGGCTTGACCCTTATATCCAACCTTAAGGAGGCTTAAATGATGGGGTTATTTGTTTCCTGTATGGATGCAATTATAATTTCGTCCCATAGCACCCAAAAACCTAGCCCTACAAACGCTACACTCTCTGGTAAACTTCCGAAGTACACAAGAAATGATTCCATCTGAATTCATTTCAATTGCAAGCTCTTAAGTATGGGATAACTTGCAGCAGTGATACCTTCTAACCAAACGATAAAGCTTACCAATAGTAGTGCATGGCCACGATACGTCTAATCAATACCAATACTGTCAGTATATCACCAGGGCTTACAGTCCAATCTAAAACTTGATATCATGATAATTTATGCTAAACTTGATGAATCTATAAAGCTAGAAATTATTCCAATTTACTCAGGAATGAAGGATTCACTTGGCTTAATCTAGGAGCTTCACCAACATTGTGGTTTCTCTTTCTTATTACGTTCTCAATAAACGCTTCCCCGGCTTTATAGGAACTTCTAACCAATGGCCCACTGGCCACATATAAGAATCCCATTTCCAAAGCCTTATTCTTCCAATACTCAAACTTCTCTGGCGTGATATAGTCAACAACTTTCATATGTCTCTTGGTAGGTCTCATATATTGACCAAATGTTACCACATCACATTTGATTTCTCTTAAATCCTTCAAGGTTTGTAAGACTTGATCGTCGTTCTCTCCAAGACCCAACATAAGTGATGTCTTTGTAATAAGTGTAGGTTTTACCTGTTTAGCCCTTTCCAACACTGATAAACTCTGTCTATAAGTTGCTCTTCTATCTCTGACGTGAGGAGTCAAGTCTTCCACTGTTTCCATATTATGGGCATATACATCTAATCCACTAGATGCCAATATGTTCACCATATCCAAATTACCCCTGAAGTCTCCTCCTAAAACCTCAACAAGAATCTGAGGAGCTTTTTGCTTTATTTTCATCACTGTCTCTGCTAAATGATGAGAGCCTCCGTCTATTAAATCATCTCTATCAACGGTAGTCAAAACAACATACCCTAACCCCCATCTACTGATGGCCTCGGCGGTGTTTTCAGGTTCCATAGGATCCGGTTTGCCTGGGTTTCTGTTGGTCTTAACAGAACAGAATCTACATCCTCTGGTACAAGTATCACCTAATAACATGATGGTGGCTGTGGCTTCAGACTTCTTACCTCCCCAGCACTCACCAATGTTTGGACACTTTGCTTCTTCACAAACGGTTGCTAACTTCAATTCTCTTACATCATCTTTCAATTTTTGAAATGATTTCCCCTTAGGAATTGGGACCTTTAACCAGGAGGGCAATCTTTGTTCCAGATCGTTTCTGGCCTTCTCTAGAGGATCAACCACCATATTAGCGGCATCTCCACTAAGGAAATCTGCAAAAGATGGGCCCTTGTTTAACAGGTCCGAAAACTTTGTAGGCTTCCTCTTTTTCGTTTTACTCGACGCGACCTTTGGCTTCATGGAGTCCTCAGTGACTTCTGTGGCGAAGTACCGTATAGGCTTTATTGAGTTTTGTTTTAACGTGTTCGTTCTGAGTGCTCTAGTCCACATTTGCAAAGATCGGGTGATAAAGGGCCATTTCCCTTCAAAAAAATACCTTTCGCGCTGCGACCCGGAGCGCGAGGAAGAGTCGCATTGGTTGCAAGAGTCTCACAACGAGTCAATTAAATCAGTGGAGAAACATAATCCCATTTGGCTGCAAAGCAACAGGCTGGAAATCAGGTGACGCCTTCGGACTTATAATATAAACTTTAGCCTTTGAATTGACATTTATATTTTTTCTTGTCGTATTTACATTATATATTTCGTAATCACAAACATGTGGGATAGACGGACTTATCACTTTCTGGCAGTAAGTTCTTTAATCTTGGTACTGGCAAGCTTAATGTACTTGGGAAGATATCCATAGGTGACCAAAAGGAACCCAAGATTGAAAATAACATATGCACAAAGTAATCCAAGGTTTCTCCATCTATATACCCACTTGATACCTCTAGTGTGTAAAAACTCATCTGCCACAGTGATTTGACAGAATTTACATACATCGGTAGCACTGCTATCCTTTAAGTATCCGCTGACCGTCTGGATATATTCTTCCATATACTGGCCACAGGTCAACCCCGATGGAGGATTGAATACGGCAAACTCTTTCTCTGCACAAATCACCTTCTTATTATGAAGAACACTAAGAGCAAAGTTTTGAATCAAATAGGTGAAAGGATTCAATTTGGTGATGAATCTCCAAATGCCTGGCGATAATGAAACAACTTGCACAACACCACTTGCCTGGAAAATAATGGCAACGAATAAGGCTGTGATAACAGAGGCAGTCTGAAAGTCGGGTGCTAAGAACCCAAATACCATACCAAAAGAAACCAGGAAGAAGGTAGCAAAAATAGCCATGGATAAGTAAAGAACCGCAAACTTCTCACCACTCCATTCAAGTTTAAGTGGGAAATAAGTACAGAATACATAAATCAGACCGATAAAGAAAATGAAAATACTCTCCATTAAAAACTGACTTATGATCATCACCGACCAGTGGAAAGTTCTTGATACCAGCTCTCTTGCTTCGAAAACCTGTTTTGGCTGAATAAGCTTCAATTGCACTTCGTTAAAAAGTGGCACCAAGATTGTGATAATTATCAAAGCACAGAACAAACCATTCTGCATATCGGTTACCGAATCCTGCAAGTTCCAGTAGGTGAATCCATTAAATAAACCACAGGCAATAAACATACCAAACTTACCTAAAAAGTAAGGCACGTCTCTCCAAAACACTGTTCTTAACCTTCCGAAATAGTAGTAGAATTGGGTATGAATAGGTACCGAATAAGTGCTAGTCAATTCTTTGTTCTCTTCAACGGTCGAAGCGTTCTTGCCATATTCTTCTATCAATTCCTCTAATCTCTTATCACTAGCAGCCTTCTGTGCCGATCCATTCCATACGTTAAACCAGTCGACGTCGGTTTTTCTATTAGCACCAGCACCGATAACATCTAAAATGTATTCAGCAGGGTTTTCATCATCTTCACATTTTTTGGCACCATTGGACTCAAAGTACCCAAGCACCGTCTTAGCATGTTCACCAATGTCATCGAAATAAACTGTTTGGCCACCTTTTCTTAATAACAATAACCTGTCAAACTCCTGAAACAAAGTGGAACTAGGTTGATGGATGGTACACAAAATAGATTGACCGGCTTGACTCAATTGTCTTAACAATTGAACAATAGCCCAAGAACTTTGACTATCTAAACCCGAAGTTGGCTCGTCTAAGAATAACAAAAGCGTTGGTTTGGAAACCAATTCAACTCCAATGGACAATTTCTTTCTTTGCTCAACATTGATACCGTTACCAGAACTACCCACAATGGCATCTCTGTAAGCCTCCATATTCAAAATCAGAATGATTTTATCAACATAATCGATCTTTTCTTGGTCAGGAACCGACTTGGGTCTTCTCATTCTAGCAGCAAATATCAACGATTCTCTAACTGTCAGTTGGGTAATATGGATGTCTTGCTGTTGAACGAATCCAGTACGTTTGAAAAATGAGTTGGTCAATGGATTTCCATTCACCAACATATCACCGGTGATAACCCCTGTTTCAATACGTTGGGCCAAGCAGTTCAACAACGTAGTCTTACCAGCACCAGATTCTCCCATTAAGGCGGTCAATGTACCAGGAACACAAAACCCATTCACATTATCCAATAATCTTCTATCTTCCCCATGAACAGTAATGTCATACTTGATATTTTTCCAAGCAAATAAATCCTTTGACCTCAACTCGTGGAAAACTGCCGTATTATCAGCTTTTTCCTCTAAAGTTTCTGTTCCACCAATATCATCAACTGCACTTTCTTCGTCTAAAGCAATTTGCTTAGGCGTATCCTTGCTTAAAAAGATTAATTTGTCACTGGTGATTACAATTGGGTCCAAGTATTCAAGACAGAAACTATTGAGCAAGGTAAATCCAACGCAGAAGGCAACCAAGATTCCAAAGTTTCTCCAGATATGATTGTAGTGGTAATCAAAGTTGATAATCGCATAGTCGTCACCAAATACCGAGGCTGCCCTTGGGAGAGCACCCTTTTGAGAACAAGCAAAAGTTCCATCGGCCAAATTCTGGTAACTAGGACCACTAGGAATCAAATATGAGGGTGAACATGGGTACTCGACTCCATGAAACTCGTGGGATAGAATGGACTCAAAAGTATAGAACATGGGGTTGATATAAGAAATCCATTTGAACCATGGATGCATATTTGGTCTCTGTATAACATATGAAGTATACAAGAAAGACAAGAAAAATATAAAACCACCAATTGCTTGAGCTGCATCACTGACACTGTTAAAATTGGATATCAACTGGAAAAGACACGAGTAAGACATCGACAAAAACATCGTGAACAATAAGACAATGAAATAGTTGCCTGCAGTTTCCTTCAATCCCAACATGAAGAAGATAGGAATGGTCAACAACACCGTATTAAAAAAATCAACCGGTATTCTAGTGATTTGGAATGCAAGTCCCTCAGCCGATAAATGGTACATGGAATAATTATTCTGTTTTTTCAACACCGGTCTCTTGAAGAAGTTCACATCGATCTCACTCATAGACATCATAACAATAAATAACACCAACCCGAAAACAGCACCACCTCTAGGAAATAAACCATCGGTATTCTTAGGGGTTTTATAAAAAAGAGAACCCACCACAAGGGCTTGGAAGAGAGAAGCAGCAATTTGACTCAATAAATACGAATTGTCCATCCACATGTTTTGAAAGTTTCTGATCATCAAAAGGTATACTTGGTTGAAGTAGGAGATTTTGTATGGAGAGGTTAAACTCTTCAAACTCGAAAGCTCTTTCTTTCTAGAATCCTTAAATGTCTCTAACGTGTGTTCTCTATTATGTTCTCTTTGATAGTCGTCGATATCATTAACCAATTGCTTGTATGTTTTCGAGTTTTGCCAATACTCCTCAAATTCTGCAGGGGTTTTGGGGACTTTGCCTTCGAAACCTGGTCTAGAGAATCTTCCAATAGGATCGGTCACGGCCGTTAAAAATTCGGCTGTTGATTGTCTTGGTTGACATTCGTACCCCATTTCTTCGAAATAGGCTTTGGCATCTTCTGCTGGACCATAATAGATCTGTCTTCCGTTGTACAAAACCGTCACTTTATCAAAAAGTTTATATATCTTTTCACCGGCTTGATAAATCGTCACTATGTTTGTCTTTTGGAGCTGGGTCGAACAGTTCTTCAAGATCCTGGCAAACTCCAAAGCAGTGGATGAGTCCAACCCTCTGGTGGCATTATCCCAATACATAACGGATCCTTTGCTTGCTAAAGCCTCGGCGATGGACACTCTTTTTCTTTCACCTCCAGAGACACCTCTGACGAATTCGTCACCAACTTTGGTATTGAGTGTATGTTCAATACCTAAAATTCTCATCAACAAGCTTCTGGTTCTTTCGGTATAGACCTTCTTATCCACCCCTCTTGGAATATTGCAGCCAATAACAAAATCCAATGTTTGTTTGACCGTTAAGTGAGGGAAATGAACATCCAATTCGGGATTGTAAATCAAATCTGACTTGAAGTATTTCAAAAACTGTTTCTGCTCAACCCCATCAAAAGAAATATCACCCTCAATAGAGTTGAATATTTTCAAGTCGGTACCACTTAAGGTTTTCAAAAGTGAAGTGCACCCAGCACCTGGTCTACCTAATACCAATACCATTTCACCACTTTTGACTAACCCATTAAATTTGTTCAAGATAACCTTATCCTTGGCTTGCAGCTTACCTCCGGAGGATTTGATGTATTCCCAAGGATTAAAGAATTCCCCTATGGTTGGAAGAACCTGGATGGTGTCATTATTACCTTTCACAGTCAAATTCGTGAAGGATAAACCCGGGTTTCTATCTGTTTTAATTGACAGGGCAAACCCATCCAAAGAGTCGGACTCTTCGGGAGTTGCTTTATAATCGGTTTTTTCACCACTACTAGTAGGCTCCAAAGTAGCCTGGGAAGTCATTTTAGGGAGAATTTTAGGGATCGACAAACCATTTCATTTATATACCCATATGCGAAATCAAACTATATTTCGCTTATGTAAGCGCAAACCCTTGAATATGAATTATATTAGCTAAATTTGTTAAGAATTTGTTAAGCGCAAAGCTATTTACTCACTTATTTACAATAAATTTCATGCGATTATATAAGCTTAAAGCTAAATAACATATGAGATATACTTAAAAATGTTCAAATTAAATCAGGCTTTCACAAGAAAGCCACAAGGCGTGATGTACATCGCCTTAGTTCTATTAGAGTCAGGTAAATTTATAACTGTTTTTTTACAATAACCGATGAACTAAATCGTCTTTGAATGGCTCCAAATTGTCCAAATTATCCCACCATTTAAATAAAAATGTTTGGCAAATTAACTTGAACCAAGGCGTGAATATTAAGCTGGGGTCATTAAACATTTCCTTCAATTGGTTTGCACTCACGTACATGTAATCTTTAACTTCATTATAATTGGCGTTAACGGTAATATCCTTGGCTTTCAATATTAAAATATAGTCAATTTCGTGCTCCCCCCATTTGCTGTCTTCGCCTCCACTGGATGATTTATAGTGGATTCTAGTCAAGAAGTTGAAATCTTCCAAGATTACTTGCTCGGTTGGAATACCTAACTCATGTTCTAACTTTCTTTGAGCTGCATTTTTCACTCCTTCAATAGCGCTATCTAATTCATAGATATTTGGGCCTAATTCGCTTTGAACAGCCAATGGGTGTGAACAACATGTATTAGTCCACATGGCTGGGAAGGTGATCTTTTCATCGGCTCTTTGTTGCAATAATAATTCACCCTTTTCGTTGAAAAGGAAAACAGAAAAGGCTCTATGTAATAAACCACTGTTGATGTTGCTCATTAAATGACATAACTTTTTAGTACCAGCACCCAAAGGTTTGTCGTTGTAATCCAAAACAATGCATAATTCATCCATGAGTCTGATCTGCTCTTCATCATGACCATCAAATACATCTTCATCTTTAGAACCGGAAGATGAAGTGGCAACGCCAGAAATCTCTGCTACAGGAACAATGTCACTCCATTTGGAAAGGATCTGTTCTTCCTTGAGACCCTTGACCAACTCTTCGTACCCTTGATCAGACATATTTATGAATATTTATACCTCGTCGTACAATAATCTCTAAAATTTTTCTTAGCGCGACTTTCATTAATGGAATATGCTGGGGCCAGTTTTTGCAGTCAAACGTTATACGAGAGATACCTGACTTAATTTCAAACGGTCTGTAGTCTTCTCGGGCATTCGTCTAATCCGAATCCCTCTTGATCTGATCAAATACAATTCATATGACCAACCCCCTTCTTACCACAGTTTAAAACTCTATCTCTCACCAGTTGGTGTCGTGGCTTGAAAAATTTTTCTTTTCGTCGAGAGCGAGGTTTGTGAAAAATTATCCAACAGGTACTCAAGTTTGATAAAAGCTGAATCGAATATGTCCGCCGATACTGAAACCCCTCGTGCTGCTGCCAGTGGTAATAACAGACGTTTTATCAAGCGTCCTGATGACTCTGCCATGAAAACTGAAGTCAGTAAATTAAGAAAGGAAATTGAAAAACTCGATTTGTCTATCAATACTTTGATCGCTCAAACCAAAAAGATTTCTATTGATTCTGCTACTAATGCTAAGAAGGAAGAATTACAAAAGGAATTAAAGGAATTAACTTCCAAACAGGGTTCTATCAAGAACGAAAGACAAAAGATTTTCGATCAAATCAAAGTTATTGAAACCCAATTGAAGAAAAAAGTTAGTGAAATTCAACAACAAACTAGCAAGAACAGTTTCAAGAACGTCAAGGAAATTGATGCTAGAATCGCTGCTTTAGACAAATTAGTTGATGGTGGTGAATTGAAATTGGCTGATGAAAGAAAGACTGTTAAAGAAATGTCTGCTTTAAGAAAGTTAAGAAAGGATTTTGGTTCTATTGAAAAACAACAAGAATCTATTGATTCTGACAAGGCCAAGATTGCTGAATTAAAGAAGCAATTGAATGCTATTCAAAACAAGGAAGTCCAAGCCAAGTACGAAACTATCCAAAAGGAATTGGATGAAATCAAAACCGCTAATAAGTCAATCTATGACAAGAAGGGTGAAATTTTCACTAAAGTTGATAAATTGAGAAAAGAAAAGGACGAAAAGTACACCAGTATCAGAAAATTAAGATCTGAATTCGATGAAGAGTTCACCAAATTCAAGACTTTAATGACTGCTGAAAGAAAGAGAAGAGATGAAGAATACAAGGCTCAACAGCAAGAAGAAAAGCAAGCCAAGATTAAGGAACAAGCTGAAAGTCAATTACAAGAAGCCTCTAAGCCAGCTTTTGAAAATGAAATCAATTCTATTCAAAGCTTGTTGAAATTCTTTGACCCGGAATATGTTATTCCAAAGCCAAAGACTTTTGAAAAAGGCTCTTTCCTTACTAATACCAACGCCTCAAGAACCATTGAGATGCCTAGTGATGTTACTATCTTAAAGAAGGAACAAGAATCTTTCTTTGCCGGTAGCAACTCCAAAAAGAACAAGAAGGGTAAAACCTCTAAGGCTAAGAACTTCACTGTCCCACCTGATACCCTTGTTGCTTTAAGTGACTTATCCATCCCATTACCAACCAAACAAGATGATGTTCCAGGTACCATCGCTATCTTGAAGGAAACTTTGACTGCTTTGGAAGCTAAGCAAGATGATCAAACCAAGGCAAACATTGAAGCTGCCAAGGCTAAGATTGCTGAACTTGAAAAAAATGCTGAACAAGAAGAAACCGTAGAGGAAGACGCTCCTTCCAAAGAAGCCGAAGAACAATCTTAAACGGTTCTTTGCAATCTGAATTGTCGTTTAAAGCATCCCCTTATAAATAGTTAGTATGAGAAACTAAATATAAAAGTTAATACGAGCTTTCGCGATGAGATTTAATTTTTCACTATCGATTCAAATTTTCTAGACCATAATGGCTAAAAGAAAGACTGAAAAGGAAGAAAAACCGGTTAAGAAACCTCATAAAACACAACCACAGGTTCAGTACTCTGTGTGTGTGCCTTCTAGTATAATATCGTACAGTAATACTAGAAACCTCCAACAGATAACCAACGTAGCTTATCAAGTTGCAAAAGCTACCACCATATACGACGTTCCCGAAATTATAATACTTGATATTCCTAGCATTGAAAATAGAAATGATATAATAGAAAAGCAGTCCACCAAGTCTGTTAAAATAGATAAAAAGATCAAATTCAATGAATCCATTGAACCTGGACCTGAAAATATTGAAGATGGAGTAACCACATCACCAAGTACTGCTAACGAAAACAACTTTGAACTTTTTGAAGCATTATTACAGTTCTTTATTACTCCACCATACCTTGTCAAAGCCATGTTCAAAGATAACAAATATCTCACCAAGTTCAAATATGCACAATCACTTCCTACGCTTTCCTCATTGCCATTCATGAATAACAATGGGGTTATAAAACATTTCAAAGAAGGTTTAAGTATACCAAAGAAATCACCTGGATCTAAAAAACAGAGAAATAAATTAAAGGTTACCAAATACATTAACATTGGAGAACCAACCCCTATTGAATTGGTTCAAGAAGTTCCTGTTAATGTGAGAGTCACGGTCGATGTAAAGAATAAGAAAATCGTTTCACCATCGCAAGCTTACGGAGTTATAGGATACAAATCATCCTTTGGATACTATACTAGAAAAGTAACCAAGTTTAATGAGATCTTCACCAAAAGTGCTTACCCAGACGGATACACTTCATCGATTTACGTCAATTGTGATAACTACTTTTCCGAACCATCCCATAACAGTAACCAAATTGTGATCGATAAACTGAAAAACAATCATATACTTTTAGTGTTTGGTAACCCTAAAGATTTAAAGTTCTCGTTTGATCAAGATAAAAGTCTTACACTTCCAAACTTTACTGACTTATTTGATAATCAACTTGAGATCCCAACCAACACTCGTATAGAAGATGCTTTGTTGATTGCTTTGACCAAAACTCAACTCCTCTAATTATAGTGTAATATATACTCCCACCATTAATCCGATCGAGTAATTCGCATCCCTATAAATAGCGGAATGTTTGTACCCAGACTCCAAACAAATCTAGAACTTCTAAATTTGGCAAAACCCTCACTCACCATGTTTACAAAAAATTTTTTCAAATTTGACCACCAAACACACATTCGTTCAAAATGCAATTCAAGTTTTTAACTACCTTGACCGCTGTTGTTGCTTCTGCCAACGCTTTAGGTGATGTATGTATACTCTCTGAGCATAGGACTATTGATCGGGTTTTTCCCCGGTTCAAATCGACCCCTATTTACCCCATTCGACTTGCTCAATCAATCTGGGGATCTCATGGCCGCCTACTAACATATTAGCTTGCCTTCAACTACGGTGTCAAAGACAACGCCGGTAACTGTAAGAATGCCGATGAATACAAGGCCGACTTGAAGGTCTTGTCTCCTTACTCCAAGATCATTAAAACTTATGCTGTTTCTGATTGTAACACTTTACAAACCTTGGGTCCTGTTGCCGACGAAGCAGGATTCCAAATCATGTTAGGTGTTTGGCCAACTGATGACTCTCATTTTAATGATGAAAAAGAAGCCTTAAAAGAATATTTGCCATGGATTTCAAAGGATACCGTCAAGGTTATCACCGTCGGATCCGAGGCTTTGTACAGAGATGATCTTTCTGCTGAAGATTTGGCTGACAAGATTTCTGAAATCAAGAAATTATTAAAGGATATCAAGGATAAGGATGGTAACTCCTACAGTGGTGTCCAAGTCGGTTTCATTGACTCTTGGAATGTCTTGGTTGATGGTGTTGCTCAACCAGCAATCAAAGCTGCCGACTTCACTTACGCCAACGCCTTCTCTTACTGGCAAGGTCAAACCAAAGAAAATGCTTCATACTCTTTCTTTGATGATATCATGCAAGCTTTACAAGTCATTCAAACCGCTAAGGGCTCTACCGACATCGAATTCTGGGTTGGTGAAACCGGTTGGCCAACTGATGGTACCGCATTTGAAAGTGCTGAACCAGGTCTTGACACTGCCAAGAACTACTACCAACAAGCCGTCTGTGCTCTTAGAGCTTGGGGTGTTAACGTTGGTGTCTTTGAAGCATTTGATGAAGCATGGAAGCCAGACACTTCTGGTACTTCTGACGTCGAGAAATACTGGGGTGTTTTCGATGCTGACAGCAAGGTTAAGTACTCTTTAGACTGTAAGTTTTAAGTGGTTTAGTACTTAATGGGGGATTCCTTGGTTTTATAACGGTTCTATACAGGTTTTATACCCAATTTATACTTTCTTAATTGTGTGCGTAGTGAGTAGAATACATCTGCTTGCATAAATATACTCATTATAGCAGATGAGTCTCTCAAACAAGTTACTCATTGATACGACAACCTCCACTATCAATTGCTTGAAATGATTTGTTTATTGATTATAATATGTCTTATTGCAAACTCTTGCACTTGTATAGGTTTAGAAGGTACTTGGATGAGTAAATCAAAAACTGTAATCACCGGTCCTGATTTTTATGACCCCATTGACGAATTAATTTTTGAACCAAGTCTTCCAGGAATATGCTATTCGTTTGATAAAGATGGCAATTGGGAACAAGCTATTTATCAAGTAGCTTCAAATCCAACAGAGCCTGAAAGACCTACTGCATCAATATTATGGCAGCATGGGAAGTTTCAACAGAGCAAAAATGGTGAATTGACATTGAATCCTTATCCTTCCGATGGCCGTAAACTTTTTAGTGATCCAAGTAGAACCAAAGAAGCCATCTATATGCGATACAATGAGGTAGAGAAAATCAGCCGTTATACCATTGAGTATGATCACTACGTAGGAAAATTTAAGCTTCAACTATTTGCATTTGATGGAACAAAAAAACAACCCCTTTGGCTAGAGTATAATCCTCCGGTTATGCTTCCTACTCAAGTACTCAACCCTACTAATAAAAAAGAGAAAAGCTCAATGGCCCATATGAATGTGAGATTAAAGAGGTCGTTGGATAATAGGAACAGAACAAGCTTACAGAGACAGGATGACTTGAAATACTGGATGTTTCATGTCATCTGTTTAACTGGATTGTTTTTACTGCTGTTTGCTTTTTTCTATTTAACTACTCATATGTGGAGAGCAAGACAGAAGCCTTTTCCCGAAAGACTCCCTAATAAATCCATTCAGATTGAAGGGTAAAATGTGATTTTAACAAAAAGCTGTATATTTTCAAATAGGTAAAAAATGGGAAAAATACCTCTAAAAAAAATGTAAAAAAAAATCCCCAGAAAGGAGAAATCAATACACATGAATCCCACCAACTAAAAACTAGTTATATAGTAATCACCTCTATTAATGTGCCTTCAATATTAAGCCTAGCTGGCTGCAAAACGAGTATCGAAAATCCACCGCGCGTTGTTTGCACTATCGCGTCTTTGCAATTTGAACTCATGGAGAAGATGGAAGATCCGATGGATTTCGATATGATGCAGTCTTCCCTATTCGGAGGGAAAGACACCATTGCATCAAAAGATGATATAAACCACAAAGACAGTAATATAGACATGGGATCATCCATGCTATTTGAACAAACAAATACACAATCCCATTCCAATACCTTCGACCAGAGCGTACTATCTGATTTGGATAATATGGGAAAGAAGTTGAAAGAAGTCAAGTTATTTGATGGCTCTAGTATTTATCTTAAACCCAAGAAAAAGCAACACACATTACTTGAAGAAGAACACTTGGGCGACTTATCAATAATAGATATGGATGGGTTGTTTCAAAAGGCTAAACAGAGAGAGCTATTCAAAGAAAGTAGGCGGGAATCTGAAAAGAACAAGGAACCTGTCCATGAACCGACTACGGTATGGACTGAAAAATATAGACCTAAAAGGTTTGTTCAGCTTTGTTCAGCAGGTAACGATAAACAGTATAGAATGGTATCACACTGGCTCAAAAAATGGTCGTCAGTCGTCTTCAACGAAGACTTTGATACTGAAGATGAGTCTGTGGACGGTTTAGGAAGGCCCTTAAAAAAGTTCCTATTGATTACTGGCCCTTCAGGTATAGGTAAAACTGCTGCTGCTCATATTATAGCTAAACAGTTAGGGTATAGAGTGGAAGAATTGAATGCTGCAAACAGTATGAACAGTATTGCAAATGCTAACACCCTGAACAATCAAAACAATGTTATGAACTCCCTTAGATTGAAGATACAGAATGCCTTAACTTCCAATTCAATCCAGACTACAGGTAATAAGCTTTCCAAAGTTAGTAAACCGACTTGTTTAATCATTGACGAAATCGATACTGCTGGAAATTCGAGTGATATCATAAGAGTCTTGAGCGAAATATACCATTCAGATAATAGAGTTATGGGAAAGGCTTATAAGAATGAAGATGAAAATTCTAAGAAGGCCAAGAAAAAAGACCACTTGTTAAACAGGCCCATTATATGTATTGCCAATGATGCATATACAACCGCATCCCGTACATATGCTGGTTTCAATATGGACAAATTGAGAAGTATGTGTGAAATTGTGTCATTCAAAAAGCCCACCTTTTATAAGTCCAACAGTGGGTCCAAGATAGGAGGAAGGGCCCTCGGATCAGTCAAGGAGTTCATTAAATGGATCAGTGATCAAGAAAAATTGGAATTAGGATTTCAAGAAATTGGCGAAATCGTGGAAGTATGTGAAGGGGACATAAGAGCATGTATAAACCACTTGCAATTCAACGGTAGAAAAGTGGAAGCACCAATACTAGAAAGTAAATCAAGCATGCATAATAAAGATGCACAGTTATCATGGTTTAAGATAGTGGAAATGCTTTTCAAAAGGGATCCTCAGATGAGTAAAGAAGAGGATTTCCAGAACTTGATTGAAGTTATATTGAATGGCTCTGGTAAATCGGCTTCGACTTCAAGTGGAACTTTGGATAAAGTTATCAAAGCATGTTTCAACAGGTATTTGGATCTGGTACATTATCAAGACGATTCCTTGAGCAAACCGTGTGAAGTGAGTGACTGGCTAGACTTCTATGAGAGAGTAGGTAATTCTAATGATGAAATGAACTATGGGAGCTTGATAGGTTTGAAATTCTGGGACTTGTTCAGTGAGATAAATCCTAGTAGAATAACCAATAGCATACTTCCGGATATAAAGACAATAGAATTCGAATCCAATGAAAATAAAAAGATCAACCAGGCCACAACAAAAAGACTCATGTCTTCACTCTCTTCTACGCTTAACTTAAGTTTAGGAGGAGGCTTTGAAAATAATGAATCATTCGGCCTTTTTGTATTACCATTCATACACCAGATGATATCTCCTGATTTATCTTCCAGTGGTTCAATGTCGTCATTGACCTTGAAACTGAAGCTGGCATTGCATGATTTCGATCAAAAGACCATAGAGAATGCGGCCCAACTAATAAAGGAATTTTCCATCAAATTACAAACGCTTAGGGACACATCTACAAATCAGTTGTCATTGGAATTTGATCCTAGTTTTGATTCATTGGTATTTTATAATAGTGAATTAGCTCCAAAACCATATGAAAGTGTTGTGAAACAAATTCAACTCAAGAGAAAGTGGCTATTCCCCTTGTTACAAACTGAATTAGATAAGGGATCAATACCGAAAAACGAGCCAAAACGTAGACCAGCTCAGTCAGAAGTTCCTGAAAGTAAACCACAACAGGCCAAGAAACAGAAAGTTGCCAACAGTCTAGACTACTTCAAAGGCCAATATGATGGTATGTCTACGCAAATACAACAAGCAAAAGATATAGTCGATACCGAGAGTTCAAGAATTTGGGTGAAATACAACGAAGGTTTTTCGAACGCAGTAAGAAAGACCATCGGCTGGGATAACGTATGGGTCCCTTAATCAAGTGTATGTAACTGATAAATATATATCTAAGCTGTCGCGGTATATTTCGTGAACCATTCGCACTGTGCAAGATAAAACTTGGATTAAGAGGTTAGTTCATGCGATAGATGAACACTTATTTGAGCCACTTACTACCTAAGATTCCTTTGATAGGACGCGATGAACCTGCCAGTGATTACTTGAAAACGGTACAAGGAAAGACCCCCAAATTAAAGTACATCACTATCTTTAATCTGGACTTTGTTCAAGGGAAAGGTGAATCAAACGAGGATTTGATAGAACAAATCTTTTGCTTTATCTCTGACGATGATGTCAGTGATAACTCGGAAATCAATAAGGTGGAACAAATACGATCAATTGGACTTATAGAAGCTACCGAAGGTTTAGCTAATGAATTCTGCCATACAGAAGATACCCAAACTCACACATTCAACCCTAAGATTATCAATGTCAGCAAGTCCACAATAATTGTTGGGAAGATTGAAGGCGAGTTTCAACTAGCGTGCTCCATTTCAATGCCTGAAAAGTCCATCAAACAGTCAGCTATTAATCAACAAATGATAGAAATACTAGGCATGTCTTATGAATTCTTCAAGCTACTCAATACGAGCTTCAAAAATATCATGACCCAATACAATAAGGAGATCTTAAAGAACCTCATGAGGGAGCATTGGTCTAGTTTTTTCAAAAGCTATAACTCAGAAAATTTTAAGTTCCCTCCCACTGTCAAATGGCCCAATAGCTTAAATTATAGAGGGTTCATGGGGTTCTTTGATAATATCGATAAAGAACATTCCCAAAAACTATACAAAAAATCAAGCATAGACCTCAATTACAATTTGAATTATGAGATTGAAGAGCTCCTACGAAGTGAGGAATCATCAGGAGGTCCTCAACCCAGAGGAGTCATATTGAGTTGTTTCGATAAAACTACCCCCAAAAGGTATGGTCTCATCGCATCTATTGCATTATTTGATGATGAATTACAGGATAACCCTATTACCAAAGACAGTTTGGTTGATGTATACAATTTACTAGAATATTATGACTATCACGAGAAGTTAAACACAGCAGACTTGACTAAGTTGAGCAACGAAGAATTGTTTTCTTCTGCCTCCACCATGAAAGCAAATTTCAATATTGAACTTGAAGAAGAAGAAGAGCAGCAGCTTGAAGAGGCAGCAGAAACAAGCTTCTTCCAAGGTGGTGCTAATTATGCGAAGGATATTCTTAACCCAGTCAACTTAACCAACAACCTAGTCATTCTGCCTATCAATAATACAATAAGTAGTGTGATGAACTTGCGGATTAATACAGAACCAAGATCGTGGTTGAAGATTCCTTCTTATTTGAAGTACCTGAATACAGAAGATGGTGATGGTGGCATCATTGACACTGAAGACGAAGACGGTGACCATGGCCAGTACATAATTGGATTGACCAGTGAAGGAGGTAGAGAAGTAGTTGAAAGAAAACTAGTCTATTTGGACTACACACATATGGTGGATCTGAAAGTTGTTGAAGAAGAAAGAGAATTTTCCCTAGTAGTGTTTTCTAAGAACAGTTTATACATGACTTTTATTTATGATTCATCACTCAATGAGTTGGATGAAGTCCAATTCTATGACAACTTGAAACACAATGTGATACTTCCCACCCTAGAAGAGCTTCAAGGCTTCATGGAAAACAAAAATCTCGAATTAAGTGTGGGATCTCTTCCAAGAAGCATCAATGGAACCACTTTGATTGACTCAATTGATGATGATTTTTTCCATGTCGTGTACGATAGTAACTGCAAATTTGTCAAATCGTCATTACCGTTTTTACCACTACCTATAAACTCCCAAGAAGTAAACCAAAGCACAAGAACAGAACTCAATACAAGAAGTGCCATGTTCTATCTTCATGATCAACTACTCGACCTTTTCTTCCTTCAAAAAACTGAGTTCTTCAATCAGGATTATTACGATGAATACTTTCATAAGTTCAGCACCAATAAAACGAACGACTGGATGTTTTATTACTTCAGGTACGAAGAGAAGTACATTATTATCATCAAAAATAACAACCATAAAAATCCCTCCAAGGGAAGAAAGCACAATACTCCACAATCCAGAACAAATGTCTCAATAGTGTCCGATAGCTATTCGAGGCTTGACATCTTAGAAAACTTGGGGGACGATATCAAGCTTTGGTTTGAAAACTTCATCATAAATGGATCTACATAAAAATGTCGCTAGATGTGATATTTATATAAAATATTCAATTCATTAGACTATTAATTTACATCAACTAAGAGCTCTATTCAAACTTCTCACAGTAATTCAAGAACGAAGGCACATCCTTTACAAGTGCACCTGGCAAGCCTTTCTTGGTGATCCAGTTTGGCACAAGACCACCAGGGTCTGAGGCCGTAGCCATTGTCCATACCAACTTTGAACCTTCTATTTGTACTAGCTCTACCGAAGCATATCGAGCTAAAACATAACTTGTCTCTTCTCCCATGATCTTTGGATCCAAAGGAAGAGATATAACCAATGAATGGTCCTCATGTTTTGATATATATACAAGGTTATGGAAGACCCTTTTTGAAAGAGGAAACTGAAGTTTATAGAATGTTTTAATCAAGTAGCAGTTGGAGTTATAACCCTTGATCTTGTAGTCAAACACTTCTTCGATATAATTCTTTTCGTGAGTTGTATGATTTTCATCCAAGTCAATTGGCACCTTGCCAATCAAAAGCTTTTCGAATTTGGATGCAAGAGATATATCGAGCTTTGTTTGACGGGCTGCCCAAAATTCATTGTTCAAAGTAGTTGAATATATGTTGGTTTCCACATCCCTATCCTTATGAGTCTTTACATAGTCCCACTCTTTCACTTCGGAAACCACTTTGTACAACTTTTCAGACAACTCTTTAAAGTCAAGAGAGTCTAAGTCACGTTGGCTTTTGGGAGGGAGTAAGCTCATGCTGGGTTAATTTTCGCAACTAAATAAACGCGAAGCAAGAGTTTATATGCCTCAAGAACAACCTTCCCTTTATCGAAACTATGCTTCAAGAACAGATAAACAAGTGTTTCGCTATACGCCTGTATCTTGTTATGGTTGCTTGGGGTTTAAACAACACAGATAGCAAGGCAAAAAAAGTCAAAAATAAAGGTCCTGCCCGGATTCGAACTGGGGTTAGGTGGAAGTTTTGATGGTCAAAACCACCTGTGATGACCACTACACTACAGAACCATTTCTGGATTCGAATATACTTTATAACTTTCCTGACCAGAATGAGATGAAACATACCTTGGTTATTAGATATTGCATATGCTCCTGTTTTCCAAATACCCTCAACAAGCGTCCTATTACATCAGTGACTACATCTCACACATACAGATATAAGCATCGCACAGTCTACAATTAAACGAAGAATACACTGCAATGTCTACCTCGAGCGGCAGTATTATTTTAACTATCTTACGATGCTAGCTCATCTATTGGACCAAATTTTTTTCCTGGGGTGCCAAAGACTGCTTTACCAGGTGATGATACTTGAAGCCGTACTCAATAGTATCTATTTCAACCACTAGCTGAGTTGTCCACTTGTAAGTTTGTTAGGAGTATGGATAACAATAGAACTTCCTGATGAAAACAAATTAAAGCCAAGATTGCTCGATTTGGTAAGATGAGGCTCTTATAGCCAAAATTGTGTGGTGCGCGCACGAAATATACATTTTTTGTTTACATCTCAAATCCGTTCACTCGTCAACGTAAATCAGTATAGAGTTCAAATCTTTCTTCTTGTAGCACTGAAGTGAATTTATTGAAATGGAGGAGAGTCCGAGCAAAAAGCCAACATCATCCAAAGTGATTGATAGTTTACATAAAGAGATAGATGTCTTGAAGGATGAGGTTGAAAATCTTCGGGTTTCTAATTCGAGTTACAAGAAGAAGTATGAGATTGTAACGCAAAAAAACGAGCTGTTTGTTGATCAATTAGCCAATGCAAAACATGAGAATGATATGATAAATGCATTACTTAAAAGGAAAGAGAGAAGGATTCTAGATTTGGAAACTGAATATAATAATTTAATATCATCTAATGAGAATTTGAAAATGACAAATAAGAATATAAAGATAAGATATGACAGTTTACAAGAACTGAGTGCATCATCTACCGCTGAGTGCGAGAGATTAAAGATTGCTTATGACGCCATGACCGCCAGCCAAATGGAATACAAGAAGCATTATGAAAATGAAGTAGCTAAATTGAATGAAGAATTTAATTCGTTTAAGGCTCATTATGAAACAAAGTATGAAAACTTGTTATCCAAATTCACTAATAATGATAAAGATGTTGATACCTTATTGGATGGATTAGGGAATAAAAGAAAGACCTTGGATAACTTATATTTCAATAAGAATAAGTTGATCCTAGAGTTATTATCAAAAGTTGCAACCGTTTCAAAAACTCTTGGCCAAGATTCCAAAGCCATATTACAAGATAACTTGGACAACTTGGTTTCATTAAGAGAGAAACATCCCGATATTGAAGTGAAGATCAATGAAATGAATAGACGGGAAGCTGAGGGTACAGATGATATACAGGAACTTGGGCATGATGATAACTCATCTTTAAAGGAGTTGAATCTAGATGAGTTGATTTTGGAGTCTACTGAAGTATTGAATTCCTCGTTTGATGAAGAAGCAACTTTAATAGAAGAACCAAAAATATCAAGACAAAATACGGTTAAGAAGAATAATGCAAATAACAAGAAAAAGAGATATTCAAAGTTTGAAGATAATAAACTTGAAAGAACTAGAACTCCAACGCCCCCTTCACACAATCACAATTCAGAAAAGTCTAAGCATAAGAATAAGAGAAGATCCATGTACGGAAATAATAACAATAACAATAATGCTAATAATACGGGATTCAAAAAGGATATACCTATCAATTCATGAACATCGCAAAAACTAAGCTATTGCCATTATCATCATGCTAGAACTTAATAATATATATTATTAATAAACGTCATCATTCATTACTAAACTCGTATACTATGAGTTTCCCATTACTATATCCAGCTAGAGCCAAGTATTTATTGGCTTTCTTTTTAGCCACAAGCAGTTTATACTTAGATACGGGCTTGTTATTATCTGGTTTCAGATAGAACATGATTCTCAAAGAAGACAACTTCAAATTGCTTTGTAGGGCTTTTTCATTTTGAACCTGATCCGTGGTAACGGTATCTAGTCTAGGAAGATCAATGGCATGTTTTTGTAATAATGTAAAGCTTTTATCATACACTTTGATATATCCATTCCAAGACCCAATTAATATTTTATCGTTCATACATTGGATAGATTGAATCCCATTATATTTCACATTAACCACGTCTACCTGTCTATCGATATCTGCGATATCCTTGTCACTAATGTTTCGATGGACACTGAGCTTATTACCTGTTGCTCCTACGAGTAGATCATCATCTATAAACTCCAACGAAAGAATGGGGTTAGGTATGTGAAACTCATTGTAGTAAATGATTGAGATGCTGGGATCTTTGTTTATGATTGATCGCAGATGTATGAATTTTCCTGTCTGTTTAGTATCATTGACTTGGTTCAGCTCTAGACTAAAGCCTAGTAAATGGCCACTCTCAAAGCCTATGTAGAAGGTGTCCGTGTTCTTGAATTTGATATTCATAAGGATCCCGAAACCATCCCTTTTGCCTGGGTTCACTTCCTCTATGTATCCGCTGTATTTCTTATAGGCTTCAAATGGGCTGAAATTATGCACTAATCTTGTGATACCAAATTCAACATGATTGATTCTGTATATGTCAAAGGTCTCTGAGCTTATGGTCGAAGGTGTGATGAGCAAGCCATCACAGTAATCTATGTTGCAAAAATTCAACGTATTGACAGGGATCGAATCGTGTTTTGGTAACGGGAACTTTTTAGTCAATTGTGTGGTGTCGTCTGCCAAATAGGTAAGCTCATTGAACGTGATATCAGGTAATTCGTTTGATAGACTGGCTTTATTAGTAAGGTCCCATATTTTGATTTCACTATCCTTAGAGTGTGTTAATATGTGATGCTCATCTAAGGCTATTGTGGTAAGAACATTCTTATCATGGCCTTTCCAACAAGCGAGAGGTTTACGTAAGGACAAATCCCACACTATTATCCACCCATGGTCATCTGTGGACACGAAATGACTCCCCCATGGCTCAATAGTACTTAATGGGTTTATATGCCCTCGCAATGTGCTGAGTTGGTTCATATATTGGAGAAACTGGTTCCAGAAAATCGCGAATCAACACCATTTCAGTTAACACTTTCAGCTTATTACAGGCTGTCTATTACCAAACCACTTATTAAACCGAACCCCGGGACAAACCGAGTAGCAAATATGACGGGTTCCATTTCCCGTGTTAGGTATTAGGAACCAACGTACCTCTTCAAAGTCTCAGGCCCAAAATACTACAGCCAGTTAAGCCTATCTAACCAATAAGCTAACGAAATGTCGATAGTTTGTTCGCTCTAGCTACACCTGATATAATCCTAGTTTGGAACTTAAATTGGGCCAATTACTGGCTTAGCATCTTATATAGATATGCTACTTAAACCAGGTATCGATTCCTACTGCACAGGATTAGCATTCACATCCCTTGAGCCAAGTAGGCTTAACAGAAACCATCCTCTTCAAGGGATCATAATTACATCCACTATTCGCTAGTAGTTTATCCAAGTAGACTAATCCGCTATTCATATATCCGAGTATAGTTAAAGCGAAGGGATACGAAGTACAAAGCTCCGTAGCCTGTATCCCGCAGAGCGCGTATGCAGTTCTTCATATTCAATAACCGCTTTTACCTAATGGTAATCGGACCGACCAAGTGAGGCACATAAGTCGTGAAGGCACTTAAAACACCAAGGCGGGAGGCATGTCATGGGCCGGACTTTTGGTGGCGAGAGTTATAGCAATATAAACCTAGGCACCTGATATGAAGAATATCAGATCATCACCTGATCTCTTATACCCAGCCTTACAAAATAATCAGATAAAATGTGTCAGGGGAGAAAGTCGTGCCCAACATAACGAACCACATGTAATTGCCTTTTTAATAAAACAAAAAAAATTATATACAGATACGGGAAAAACATTGGGCGTTGTGGACTGGAAGTTTAATTTCATTGGCTGAACTTAAACCGAACGGCTCTCAATATGTTAAATATTTGTTTTAATTCATGGATTTCTATCACCTAATAAATAGCCCTATTCCCATTAAGGGTGCAATAACGAGTAGCCAAGAAATGCTTCAGGTGTCAAATGGTTGTTCGCCGCTTATCTTGCATTTCTGGGCATTTTCTCCAGGCTAAGAAAAATGAAATACGATTTTTTAATTTTTCTGGTTATGGGCACCGCGCGCTGATTCTATCTGATAAAATTTTTTTGCATCCTATAATTGGACGACTCCTTGTTTCACTCAAAAGTATTTCACTATAAAATGAGCCAAATCCCCCATTAATTAATCTCTTTACCCTTTATTTTCCTATTAATCCCTTAATAAATATTTACTTAATATTCTTTTCCCTTAAAGAAATATTATAATATATTCTGAATAATAATGGTTAACGTATTCAACGTTCAAATTTTTTTTATCGTGTTTCGTGAAGCCTTAGAAGCCGTTGTTGTGGTTTCGGTTTTATTGGCCTTCTTGAAACAAGGTTTAGGTGGATCCCAAGATGATCCAGTCACCTATAAGAAGTTGCGAAAACAAGTTTGGCTAGGGGCGATCATAGGGGTTCTAGTCTGTTTAATTATTGGTGCTGGTTTTATTGGTGCGTTCTACAGTTTGGGTAAAGATATCTGGTCAAGCTCTGAAGATTTATGGGAAGGAATTTTCTGTATTATTGCTACAGTAATCATCTCATTAATGGGTATTGCCATGTTAAGAATCAATAAGATGAAAGAAAAGTGGAGAGTAAAGATTGCTCAAGCTATCATGCATAAACCAACTAGCTCATCTAGATGGAATATTGGTTACTACTCAAAGAAGTATGCTATGTTTATTTTACCATTCATCACTTGTTTGAGAGAAGGTTTAGAAGCAGTTGTCTTTGTTGGTGGTGTTGGATTAACTAGTCCTGCCACCTCTTTCCCAATTCCTGTCATCACTGGTTTAATTGCTGGTATTGCTGTTGGTGTTTTGTTATACTACTTTGGTTCCACCGTTTCCTTACAAATTTTCTTGATCTTCTCCACCTGTATCTTATACTTGATCGCCGCTGGGTTATTTTCCAGAGGTATCTGGTATTTCGAAACTTATGTTTACAACAATAAGACTGGTGGTGATGCTTCTGAAAATGGTTCTGGTCCAGGTACTTATGATATCACCAAATCTGTTTGGCACGTCAACTGTTGCAACCCAGAAATTGATAATGGTTGGGATGTTTTCAACGCCTTATTAGGATGGCAAAACTCTGCCACCTATGGTTCTGTTATTTCTTATAACATCTACTGGTTACTGCTTATTGTGGCTATCCTTTTGATGCTTTTCCAAGAAAGAACTGGCCACTTACCTTTCACCAAGAACATGACTATGCGTCAATTGAACCCAATGTACCACATCAAGGGTAAGAAGAAACACGAATTAACTAAGGAACAACAAGATGATTTGTTTGAAAGAGTCAAGAACAAGAAATTGGATGACGACGAAATCTCTTCTCAAGACAAAACTGAAGCTATTGAGTCAGGTGCTGAGAAGGTGCCTTCCAATTAATTGATTTGATCTTTTCAAACTCATTACACACACACACACACACACACACACACACACACACACAAATACTAATATTTATAAGGGATTATGGGGAGGTATTGAGTCGAGCTGGGTTATATTGTTTTAATATATAAAAGGGCATAATTTTTGCGTAGCGTATATTCATTGCATTCATCTACTTAAACAGTCAAATTGACTAACACTATCTTTTAAGGCCTTGAGTAATATTCTATCAAATTCTTTGCTGCCTATCAACTGGTTGGGTTGTTTTTCCTGGGCAGTATTCAATATGATTTCTGCGATATTGAAACAATATTCATTCAATTTCATGGTTTTTGAAGGTTCAAATACTTCAATAAAGAAGTTGATATCTAACCTCAGATTTGTTAAGATGATATCGTAATCCTTTATGGTTGATTCTATAGTTCTGAAATTATCAAGGAAGGTCTTCAAAAAGAAGTTCTGTAACTCATTTATGATGTTGATGAATATGTCTTTATTGGTTATTGGCTTGATGTTGTATACCAATTTAACAAAATGGATTAGTATCTCATAGACAAAATTATCGATCTTGATTCCCGTCACCGAGTTCAGTCTATTACTCTTCAAGTTATTGAAGAACTTGTTTAAGATTTCGTCCAAGAAAAGTTTCTCTTTTGATAATATGTCGTCAAGGATAGTAAGTCCTGCCTTATCTATATCGCTGAACAACTTCAAATTCTGTTTGGACAAATCCTTATCGAACTTGATATCATAATTCTTGATCAATGAAGGATACACCACTCTACAAATTTTATCAAAGTTGTTCATAGTCAACACCTTGAAAATATCATTTACTTTATGATCTCCGCCAAGGTTTTGCAGCTCTAAGTTATACTTCTTCATAACCGAATCAACTAAGATACTTAAACATCTCATGAATTGAATTTCAATGCTTACCAACATCTTTTTGTTAGGATAAGTTGTGACAATCTTAACATACCCTTCTTCTTCATCGCCTAGATTATTGATAAACAAAATATTTTTGATCTTTCTTAGCATGAAAATACTGTAGAATTCAATTATATTGACGAGCTTGGTATTACTTCCGCCAGAATCTTCCAGGTTTCTACTGGAACCATGTATCTTACTTACCAGATTATCAAAGGTGAACAATTTTTCATCAACTTCCCAGTTCTCCAAGTCATAAAATTGAGAGCAGTCATTTACCCATACAGCACAAGTTGCCTCCAAGATCTTTTGATTGATAGAATTAGAGATATTTCTCAAGTTTTTGACGATTTTGTTGGTCTCATTACTCTTACCCAAATTTCCCACTTGAGTTACATTCCTACCAAAGCTTGTCAATATAATATTGATTTTGTCACTGATTTTACCAATGTAAAAAATAGTGGAAAGGGAGTTCGTGTAATAAGGCAAAATGTTGGAATAATTCTTAGGAGAACTTTCAAGTTGGTTGGTAGTTTCTTCATCATCACTGAAAATATTAAAGAGTTTGGTCGATATGTCAACTATTGAATTGATAAATTCAGTTCTCACCAAACCTTTAGAATCAACATTTCTGTTGTGTTGAACATAATAGTTGTAATTATTTACAAACTTACTGATATTCTTCAAGTAAATATCGGACAAATAGTGAATGAAATTCAAGAAGATTAACCAGGTTTCATTTATCAATGATAAATCAAGGTTATCACTACTGTCAAAAATCTCAAGGATTAGCAGTTCCTTTTCCTCGAAATTAGGGGATTTACTGGATGAGGAAGCCCTAAAGTATTCTTCTAGGTTTTTATACTTATCAGCAATGTATTTAACCTGTGAGCCATTCAAACGGTGGTCGCTTAAACTTTGAATATAATCCAATAGTTTTTTCTGACCACTAGAAAACCTATCCTCAAACTTCACAAACTGATAGTACAAATCTTTGTTGGACTTGTTCAATTGTGCTTTTAAAAAGGTATTGATAGGAGACTCAAGATGCTTCATGTCACCATTAAGTTGATCAATTTTGTCGACTAGGGATAAAAATTTGGTGTTGTTGGACCGGTTGAATCGAGGGTTTGTGATCTCATGGTCAAATGATAACAACTCATTATACGTTGATTTTCTATACTCTTCAATGATACCATCCAAATCGCTGAAGATCTTTATAAGTAACGTATTGATACTTTGATGGTCTTGGAGTATAGTTTGCTTGAAATTTTCATCCACATTAGACGAGGCCACCCTTTCGTTGATATAGCGTTTCTTCTCATTCTCTTCTTCTATCAATTTTTGTTTCAACCTGGTATATCTCTGTAGGTCTTCAACGATTTCATCATGATTTGAAGCTTTTACGTTCTTAATTAACTTGGAAGGTAAATCAAATAAGAACTTGTTTTTATTAATAAATTCAATCAATTTGGAAATCTTCGTTTCTTTAGTCTTATTATCTTTTATTGGTCTTATCATGGTGGAGGTTAAAAGTGTTAAATTCTTAATTGAATCTTCTAAATCATTGATTAAAAACTTATTATCTCTTCCATGGCCTTTCAATCTTCCTTTGTCTTTACTTGGATTATAGATTCTTATTTTATCCATCTCTTGTTGTGCTCTTGTTTTCAGCTGTTTGAAAAGAACCAAATTTTTGTCAATAGCATCTTTACAATTAACAAAGTTGATATAATTATCATCAATTGTATCTTTTAATTGACTTTGTTGACCGGCGATATTATTTTCCAAATACTTCAAATAACTGGTCAATTCATCAATAGGGGTATCTTTGTGAACTGAAGTCAAAAATTTCTGGCTGTTGAATTGCCTTGAAGAGATCAAATATTCGTTAATGGAAGGATCATTCTTTGAAGAAATGACTTGTTTTCTGATCAACTCTTTCACCACATTCGTTCCGTTTCCCTTCAAAGGGTCTTCCAAATCTTCGTCAAAATATTGGTACTGGTGATCGGTTGCATTTTCTTCTTTAACAAGTTTATTC
This sequence comes from Yamadazyma paraphyllophila, assembly GCA_030563605.1. Classification (NCBI taxonomy): domain Eukaryota; kingdom Fungi; phylum Ascomycota; class Pichiomycetes; order Serinales; family Debaryomycetaceae; genus Yamadazyma; species Yamadazyma paraphyllophila. The sequence goes on from JAJMJO010000010.1 coordinate 76,488, forward strand.
AATAACACAAATTGTTCATCAACATTCAAATCATTGATATCATCTATATCAATAGAATCTTCCTCTTCTATTCCAAGGTCTTCTAGACGGGTAGGATTCAACGTCTTGATGCCATAAAACGATAAGAGCCGTTGCTCTCCATCATCATAGTTGATCATAATGCCACCACAAGCTTTATTTGATAATTGATTGTTCGCGACCGATTTGAAATTTATTTATATTATACAACTTATATACACAGCGATACTATCTCCACATGTACTCACGTTCTTGGCCAGAAGGATTTCCTACGTCAACCTGAGCATGAATTTCAGTAGGTTCATGGCCAGCCTCAATAGAAGTCTCTATTGTGCCAGCTTTACCCTTTTTATCAATGCAATCCTGAATCAAATGGTCAATCAATTGGGGGAATTCGTAGCTTTTATTATCTTTTATGACCGATTTTAATTTTTCAAACCCATATTCAAAATCTGAAGGTAACCATTTCTCTTCCAGCTTTACTTCCTGGGAAAAGAGCTTGGCAAGAAGGTTCCAATCGACTTCATTGAAGGTTTGATAATTGGAAACTTTGATCTTCTCAAAAAGCCAGAGCTTGGCGTCTAAATCTAAGAAACCTATACGATTCAATGACTCTCTTTTGACGAGTTTATTCCACTTGTAACGACATTGGATTCTAGATCTAGTTCCATTCATAGCTTCAGACACAATAGTCCAATTGATAGTGCTGAACTTCAGCTTCGTAAGCATATCACTTACCACTTGTCTTAACTTATTCTCTTCCTCTACTGACCATTTGCTCAGGACTCTGTTGGCTCCACATTTGATATAGTTTCTCCATCTGTCTCTACAGTCCTCGGGCATCCTACCCAAGATAGCTCCAATTTCCTTCCAATTTCCTGGTTTTGAAGCTCCTAGAGTTCTTAATTTCTCATCATCTTCAGGTGTCCACTTACCTCTAACATCAAAAATATGATACTGTCTCCGAACATGCTTGTACACAGAGGCTCTTGATCTGTAAGGTAAAACACTGGTCAAGCTTTCCCAAAAATTATCTTTCTTTCTTTCGGTAGTCCAGATTCTATTACAAATATCTTTTCTATCCATCTTGAACAAATAACAGTACCCTTCGATGAAGTGGTCTACAGCTTTCTGTTCTTCTGAAGAAAAAGCCCGGGCCCCTTTTGTTGGAGGTTGATCTTTGAACCAATTCATGGCTATTTTCTGTGCTTCATCTGCCAACTGAACGAGAGAGTCAATATGCATGTAATTTTTGCTTTTCAGAACATCAGTATCATTTTCAAGGTTCTTAAAATCATACTCCCTATAACTTCTCGAGGCTGCTGTAGAAGAATCATGAATGTCTTTGCCCAACTGGGAGAGATGATTCATATTGGAGATCGACTCGTTGGCGGAGTTAGAATTACCATTATGTTGCAAAGCAGAAATCACTTGTTGAGCTTGATGAGCAGGCAAGTTCGAAAGATTGTTATAAGTGGTTCCCAACTGTTTGGCCAATTCTCTTGTTTCAAGAATAGCTGCTCTCACCAACTGGTCGTGTTCTGAGTTCGAGTCTAATCCACTGAGTTCCGGATCAATCTCGTTATTCTGTTGGACCCAATTTTTCTTAGATTTCTTCTTTGATTTCTTGGACGATGGAGACGTGGCATGTGACGAGCCCCCATCGTAGAAATCAACATTATTTTCATTCATACCTTCTTCAAGAAAACCTTCCCAGTTTTGGAAGTCACCCATATTTGACATTATCTCATCTGAATGAACCCGCTTTTTACTCCTTCTTTCATTCTCCAAGTTGCCACCCACATACTTCAAAACCGCCGCTTCCACGGCGTCAGTAATCTGCTGATTGGTTTTAGAATCCAAGTCTTCATCATTATGGACTAGTTCATGTTCGGGGTTCAGCTGATCCTTTGTATCTTGTGAAGATGAAGAAGTGTCATGTTTGTTATTCTTGAAAGTCTTCTTCAGTTTGCTCTTATTTTTGACCGATTTGGACTTTGATCCCAATTGAAGCAATGCTTGTGCACCTCCAATTTCCTGTTGATCATTCATCTATTCACACAAAAATATTTTGCAGTCAAGTGTTACCCGCTAATGAGTTGGCAGGGTAAGTTTTTTGTCGTTTTGCTGAAAATCGCATCGCAATTTCGAAATGATGAAAATCAAGGTCGTGGCGGAAGACAAACACCTTTTGGGCGGTAAGATTACAGGGTGAATTTAGAATGGCAAGTATAGACATCAGCAGTTGAAACTATTTACAAGGAGCCGCCACAGGTTTGAGTCAAGGAAATTCCTGCGCTGGCGTATTGGCTTTGAAGTAGCTGTTCTTCCCCAATAGGTCTCCCCTAGGTCGTGGCTGCAAAATGCTTAAACCAGAAACCATTATGCCCAAAATTACTGGGGTATATAAAGGGAAAGATCCTGGTCTCTTTCAGTATACAGCTATGAAGTATTCGACTCTTATTCTGGTAGCTTGTGCTATATCTTGTGCTATTGGACGTCCCGTATCCAACGAACAGAGCGAACAGTTTCGTTTGGTGGCTTTGAAGCTCCCCCACGACGATTTAGTGCCACGAGACGTTGAAGCTGCAGGACCAACATCGGTCAGATCTACACCTAACTTCGGATTGCAACCATTGGTTTTTGACTCTGAGTATGACATCGTGGTAGACCCAACAATCAACGCCTCGCAGTACAATGTTTCCGGAGTAATCGACGGAGATTTAAGTTTGTCGGTGCAGGGCATGAAGGCTTTTTTAGCAGCCACCCCATACCTTTCACTCACCGATAAGAGGGAAGAATCTGCTGGCCATTTTTCCATCCATTTCAACGACCTACTTTATGATCAACACAAGAGCTGGGTCATTTGCACACGCAAATGCGATGACAAACGAGTACTAATTCCAGCCGATTTAGCGCACAACGTATCTTGTTTGGAGCCTGAACAAGTGGTGGTGAGAGGTTATGGAATTCACCCAGGAGGGGGGATTCCCGATTTCCCATTGTAGGTTTCTAGGGTTCGCAGGTATCTTCGGTAAAATATATAATTACTAGTTCGTGCATCCCCCACTTCATGTAGGATGACGAAATAATGCGTAGAGGTAAAATATATGTTTGACAAAGCCTTGTTTTGATCTGAAATATAAGAACCCCAGATAGATAAACTACTGATATTCTTGCACGGGTGTTGGTGCCAAACCATATACGAAAGAATTACTATGGCTTAAAGCAAATATATACTAGCATTTCAAGTCATCAGCAGATTCCAGCAATGGTACTGTCGGATTAAATCCTGAGATATATGCAGGCACTTACGTCAAAAATTTCTGGGTTTTGTTCCGTTTGTAACCAAGCTGCCGTGGTTTTCAGGGCGGTGAATAACCGGAGTAAATAACCCATCCCCCACAACCCCTCCAAAAACGTTGAAATATATGGAGCAACCTATCACGGCGTCTGGTCTCTTACCGATAATGCCACCACTGTTTCCGTATTTAGTTGAATTTTATCGATGCTTCATTGTGCGTAGTGGAATTTTTTTTTCACAGCAATTAATGCGTGCATAGAGAGTCCTGTCTCAAATATGTTTTAAACTCTGATGGTTTGCTATTCCTAGTATGCCATGGAATCCCATGACATGACTATATATATTATTAAATCACCGCTCGTAGATTTTCTGTAAAAATATTTCTTGTTGATTAACTTGGCAATATGTCTTCGAATCAGACATTAAACAGCGTCGATCGTGGAAAAGAAAAGACAACTTGGGACCATGATGAGGGGCAAGCAACTTCAAGTAGTGTGAAGAAAGATTTGGATACCTATAGACCTGGAATGGTCAGAAGGAAAACAAAGAGACAAACCGGGGTGGCTCATCCAGATGGTAGAAGAGAATTACAAGAAGAAGAGTGCTTTGAGAAGCTTGGATTCAATTTCCCATGGGCTAAGAAATGGTCTATTTTAACCGTTGTTTTCATAGTCCAGTTATCCATGAATTATAATCCAAGTGTGTATGCTTCATCTGTGGATCAGATTATGGAGAAATATCACGTTGGAGAGCCTGCTGCTAGATGCGGTCAAATGATCTTTTTAGTGGCTTACGCCTTTGGTTGTGAATTATGGGCTCCTTGGTCAGAAGAATATGGTAGATGGCCTATTATGCAGTTATCGTTATTCTTTGTTAATATCTGGCAGATTCCAGCGGCATTATCACCAACTCTTGGTGGCTTATTGGTGGCTAGATTCTTGGGTGGTTTATCCTCTGCTGGTGGTTCAGTTACTTTAGGTATGTGTGCAGATATGTGGGATTCAAACGATCAAGGGTTTGCAGTTGCATACGTGGTATTGTCATCCGTGGGTGGTTCCTCTATTGGTCCAATTTTTGGTGGTTTCATTGCCGATAAGTTGGACGTGTCGTGGAATTTCTGGACCCAGTTAATTTTTGGTGCCGTAACTCAAGTGATTCATTTCTTTTTCGTTCCAGAGACTAGAGTTAGTGTGTTGATAGATAGAGAAGCAAAAAGAAGAAGAGAAGCCGGTGAAGACGAAAATATCTATGGACCTGGCGATTTCAAAGGTGCCCTTGACTTCAAGGAATGTTTGACCATTTGGAAGAGACCATTCGAAATGTTTTTGAAAGAACCAATTGTTTTGTTCTTATCTTTATTGTCTGGTTTTTCAGATGCTTTGATTTTCATCTGTATGGAATCCGTTCCTTTGGTGTTCAAGAAATGGGGATTCACAACCATCACTACTGGGTTGGTATTCTGTGCTATTATCATCGGTTACTTCATTGCTTACTTCATACATATTCCTGACATTTCAAGACAGCTCAAGATTTTAAGAAGAGACGGGGAAGGCTCTAGATATGCCGAGAGGAGATTATTGTTGCTATTGTTTCTTGCACCGTTAGAACCAATTGGATTATTTGGTTTTGCTTGGACTTCCTATGGACCAAGCCATACCCATTGGATTGCCCCAATCATCTTTTTAACCTTGATTGCCATTGCAAATTTCTCCATTTACATGTCTACTATTGATTATATGGTTGCTGCTTACGGACCTTATTCTGCTTCTGCAACTGGAGGTAATGGGTTTGCAAGAGACTTTTTAGCTGGTGTTTCGGCCATGTATGCCGGCCCTATGTATAAGAAAATGAGTCCGACTCATCCATTACAATGGGCAAGTACCTTTTTAGGATTCGTTGCAATTTTGGTGGCCATTCCAATCTACGTTTTCTATTGGAAGGGACCAGAAATTAGACGGAAGTCTAAGTTTGCTCAAACTTTGGCTGCAGATAGACAATTGAGAAAGGAAAGATCCGTTAGAAACTTCAGCGATGACGAGGAGGAAATCGACTTGGACGACTTAAGTCCAACCCCGGAATCATCTGATAACGCTAGACTTGCTTGATAGAACAGAATCATAAATCATATTGTATATTATCATAGGGAAATAAATAGATAATTATTCGAGGAATATTAGAAGTGTTTTATTCAGTTGTTAATCTTTTTATGATAGCTTTATGCTGTGGGTACTGTTTAACCAAATCATCATATTTGAACAACTCAAACTCATCAAATATGAAACCTGGAGATACCATGCACCCAACCAAAGCAAACCCTTCTTCAACAGTAGAACCAAATATCACTCCTCTTGGTACGGCGTATTGCAATACTTCACCATTAGCGATATCTTTGCCCAATTTGATTGCTTTATATACACCGTCAGGGAAAATACAGTGGACCGTTAAAGGGTTCCCATCGTGAAAGTACCAAATTTCATCCGACTTAAGTCTATGGAAATTAGATGGATTAGTATCTTCCAAGATGAAGTAAATGCTTGTAGATAATGGCACGTCGTTGCCGCCATTGGATTTAATAATTTGAGGAGATTGAAAGTTTTGGATAAAGTAGCCTCCCTCTGGGTGCTTTTGCATGTTCAATGCTTTGGCCCATTCTTCAGCTGTAGTAGGTGGAGCCATCTTAAACGAGTTGAAGATTAATTTCGCGGTCTCACGAGGCTAGCTTCTGCCGCGCCGTTGTAGGATCGCGGTAAAAGGTCGCACCTAAACGTAAATATTTACCTTCTCGTCTATGACTTCGAAGAGTATAAACAGCGATGTGGATTCTGCACCAGATGACTTCCCTACGCCTACCACACCCAGAAAGTTCCTGAGAGATGAACCGTACCTGTGGCCAAAAGAGAAAGTCATCAAGTTAATGTTAGAGCTTGAAGATGAGCTCTCTGAGTTCCATGTACAAAGTGAGGCACTTGAGAAAGCATTGGAGTACGAGTTAGAAACCTTAGAAACTACCAATGAAGAATTGAGAAATCAAAATGAAACTAAATCTGTCACAATCAAGGAGTTGAGCACTAAAGTCAGGGAGCTTAAGACTGAATTGAATGAGGTCAATGATTCTCATAATGATGAGAAGTTAAAGTATGAGAGTGAGATTAGAGGATTAAAGCAAAAGCTTGTAGAGGTGGAAATAGTCAATGACAACATGGAGTCCAATGATAGGCTTATAAACAACAAATTAGAAAACTTGAATCAATTTAATCTGGAAATATTAGAGAAAATAGCTCTACTAGAGAACGATCTTTACATCGAAAAGAAGCAGAACACAGAGAAGAATCTTCATATAATAAACTATGAGAATATTGTGGTTGATCTTAAGAGCCAGATTAGTTTTCTAGAGAATTCCATTCCAGCAAAGCTAAAAATATCAAATAGTAGACCTATGTTAAATGCGTCTTCTGATGACAGAGCAGACTCAGACAAATCCCTGGATGATCCTAACACGAGTGAACTAGAACAACTGTTCTATGGCATAACCGACGCATTGCAAGGGTTCCAGAATTCCAAGAAAATGCCTCGCTCAGATTCACTTCGAGGTATTCATGAAATGACTTTAAGGGCCAAAGCAAAGTCCTCAGAAGTCGAAGCTATCAAACGAGAGTTACCAGGACTAACGGCTCCTTCTCCCAAGTCACCTTCTACCACCCAAGTGACGAAGAAACTCACGCCTGCACCAAGCACCAATAGATCCAGTCTTCTAGCCAATGATAGAGGGAACGGCCAAAAAAAAGTATCCAGTCTTGGTAAGACGCCCACGCTAAAGGACTTGAGTAACTTGCTAGATAATGCTAGCAAATCAATTAGCCACGAGACCCAGTCAAATCTGACAGAGCCAAAAGTCGTCAAACCCGAAAAGCAACAATCCAACATGAGCCAGGCTTCTCATCACAAAGCAGAAAGCCCTCACACATTCCATGATTCAAAGCATACACCAAGCAGGAGGGCTTCTTCAAGAAAAACGGGTACAACCACCGGCAAACATACTCGAGATCGTGAGCTTTCTAGTGAAACAAAAAACCAAGAAAACAAACCACGTTTATCCAACTTACGAAAAGCTGCATCCTCTTTATTCCGTTCATAGATTTATAATTAATGTAATATAGCTAACGATACGAGTTTCATTTAGATGGAAGGAAAAAAAACGACGACCTCGGTGAGGATCGAACTCACGATCTTGAGATTAACAGTCTCACGCCTTAACCAGCTTGGCCACGAAGTCAAATTGATATTTCTTTTGTTAAAATATCGCCCAGATCAAGAAAAAATTAATGTCATTCAGATGCTAGCTGGAAAGCGTTCAAATGTTTATAGGTGGTATCAGATAGAGTACTAGATGTTAGCGGGAGTGCACTCAGTACGCAAAGGAAGTCAAAATCACACATTTATACAGGAAAAACACGGGGTGCTCTTTCTTCATTTCTCATGAAGACCATGATTAGGAAATAATGAGTGGGCTTCGTGACACGAGGCCCAGGCAGCTCAAATGGTATAGCATATGCCTCCAAGTAACTATAGCCTGGGTGTACAATACAAGATGTACGGTCCAACCCACGAGGATATTTAACTTGACGCTCAGCCTACACAAGTTACACCTTTGCGTCACTAGGCTTTGGATGCTACGAAGTGCTGGTATTTCAGGAAAACAAAAGTGAAGAGAAAGCCAGCCAATAGCCAATAGGGACTTGTTTCAAGAGAGGCGTCTGCGGGTAAACTGCCCGATTGGCTTAGCACAGAATTGGTACTGGAGAGAGTGGAAACAAGTGCCAGAGTAATACCACAATATGACACCGAGGTGAGGTGCCACTACTGTGTGTATGATTATCAGTAAATGCTCCCAGTGATGTACAATAGCATTCATTCTGACTTGCGATGTGGCCAAACGGCGAAGGTGCTGATGAGCCTTGTATCATTTAAGACGTTGCGCTTATTATTCATGATAAAATGACAGAGTCGTGCGCCAGGTTCGAAATGGACATATGAATATGAGAGTGCAACACTGGATAACAAAAGGGGTAAAAGGTATAAGACATCCCACTCACAACCGCAATAAAGGGGCAATCAATCGAACCTACCTGCGATATTCACAGGTGAAAGGCTATTTGGTTCGTGCCACAACTGCGGAACACCCGAGCCTCATTTAAAGTTGCCGCAAATTTATCGCGATTTTACCGCAAATATAAATATCACCAGATCCCCTTAATTTTGCCGTTAACTTGAACTATGGTTAACGAAAAGGAAGAATTACCGGTTTATGTTGAAAGATTGCCACAAGAAAGTGGAAGGAAAAAGTCCAAATGGGCTTATGCCTTTTACGGGTTCATCCTCTTTTTAATCTTTAGACATTCTACCTTCTACTTCCATAGTTACAGTATGTTCAATGATAACGAGGATATTAACTACAAAGATGTTTATTTAAAGGCCTTAGAAACAAACTTGGCATCCAATTGGTCCAAGATCTATTCATCCGGAGCTCATTTGGCTGGAACTAGTCCTGGATTGGTCAACTTCACTAAGGAGAAGTTTGAAGAGTATGGATTTAAGACATCCATTGATGATTATGAGGTGCTTTTGAGTCGTCCAAATGAACACGACTTGAACCTCATAAAGGATGGAAAGGTAGTTTATAAGGCTCCGTTGAAGGAAGACGTCCTTGATGATGACAAGACCACCGATGGTGATGATTTGATTCCAACCTTCTTGGGTTACGGAGCTAATGGTAATGTGACTGCCCAGTATGTCTATGCTAACTATGGTACCAAAGAAGATTTCGAGAAATTGAAGGCGTGGGATGTCGATGTAACTGATAAGATTGTTGTTATTAGATACGGAAAGGTATTTAGAGGTTTAAAGGTTAAGCTTGCACAAGAAAATGGTGCAATTGGAGTCTTGCTTTATACCGATCCAGCTGAAGACAACGGAATAACACCAGCTAATGGTTACAAGCAATATCCTAAGGGTCCTGCCAGACAAGAAAGTTCAGTCCAAAGAGGTAGTGTTCAATTCTTGGGTGGTATTGGTGCCGCCCCGGGTGACCCAACTACCCCAGGATATGCTTCTAAGCCAGGTGTTGAACGTCAAGACCCTCACCAATCAATTGGTAGAATCCCTGTGTTGCCTATCAGTTACAGGGAAGTTAAACCAATTTTGAAAGAGTTGAATGGCCATGGTCTTAAATTATCCGACAAGGATTGGATTGGCGAATTAGAAGGTTTTGATTATTATACTGGACCTAACAAGAAATATGAATTGAACTTATACAGTGACCAAGACTTCAATATTTCAACCATTACCAACGTCTATGGTGAAATCGAAGGTGAAATTAAAGACGAAGTCATTCTTATTGGAAATCATTATGACGCTTGGATAAAGGGCGGGGCAGGTGATCCAGGATCTGGATCAGCTACTTTACTTGAAGTTGCCAGAGCCTTAGGCGAATTAAAGAAACAAGGTTACAAGTTTAAGAGAAGTATCGTTCTCCACAGTTGGGATGGTGAAGAGTATGGATTACTTGGATCCACCGAATATGGTGAGCATGCTGCAAAACACTTATCTAGAAAGGTGGTTGCTTATCTTAACGTGGATGTTGCAGTATCAGGACCGATTTTTAGTTTGGAAGGATCCCCTTCTTTATACAACGTATTAAGAGGTGTAGCTGCTGAACTACCATACCCTGAAAAAGGTGTTGGATCATTATTGGATCATCACATCTCTCATAACGGCGATAAGATTGGTGTCATTGGATCCGGTTCTGATTACACTGTCTTCTTGGAACATTTAGGAATACCTTCTGTTGATTTCGGATTCAAACGTTCCAAGGATTCTGCTATATATCACTACCACTCAAATTACGACTCATACCACTGGATTGAGAAGTACGGAGATAAGGGCCATGTTTTCCACAATTTGGCTGCTAAATTTTTGGGATTGGTTGCTTTAGAATTAACTGAAAACCAAGTTTTGAAATTGAAGGTCAGTGATCAAGCTAATTATTTGATTGAGTATTTTGAAGCTGTCCAAAAGAAGGTTCCAAAGCACTGGTTAGGAGAAACAATTTCGAGTAGATCATGGCATAAGCTTGTGATGCATTCCGCAAAAGAAATCGAGTTTGCTGATGCTTCTTCAAACGGAGTATATAAAGTTTCAAGCGCATTCCCATTTCAGGAATTCTCGACATCTGGTGTATCTCACAGGGCCAGATTCCATGGCTGCTCACATAAACTTTGGGCCAGAGAGGGGGGCGAATCTGAGAATAGATCTGATAAGCCTAAACACGGTAGACCTGAGCACAGACCTGAGCACGGACCTGAGCACGGACCTGAGCACGGACCAGAGCACGGACCAGAGCACGGACCAGAGCACGGACCTGAGCACAGACCAGAGCACGGACCAGAGCACGGACCAGAGCACGGACCTGAGCACAGACCAGAGCACGGACCAGAGCACGGACCAGAGCACGGACCTGAGCACAGACCAGAGCACGGACCAGAGCACGGACCAGAGCACGGACCTGAGCACAGACCAGAGCACGGACGTCACCACAAACCAGAGCATGGACCAGAGCGCAGACCAGGCCACGATAAGCCTGAACATCATGGGCCAAAGCATGGACCAGATCACGGACCAGGTCACAGACAAGGTTGGCCAGGCCATGCACACGAGGAAGTGACCTTGGAAAAGCTCATCAACACCACCATTACTGACTTGAAACTGTTAAAGGCAACTGCAGAGTCATTCGATGCTAAGTCTGCAGAGTTACAAATCAAGTATGACCACCGTGATCAACTTCCAATCTGGCAAAGATTCAAGTTGGGTGGCTTGATTATCAAACAAAACAAGTTGTTGCAATATCTCGAAAGAAATTTCTTGCACCACAATGGTTTACATGAAAGGGAATGGTTCAAGCATATTATTGTTGCTAGTGGAAGATACACTGGTTATGCTGGACAAGTTTTCCCATTGTTGCAAGAAGCTATTGAGGACAACGACTTCGATAGATTTGTTGATGGATTAGGTATTGTTTCCAAGGCTTTAAGAAGAATCGATCACACCTTGACTTGATTTATTATATATTTGTTACGTTTACGTATTATGAGATTTAAATTTATGTTTGTTTGTTTTTTGAATTATTATGTACAACGACCCATTAAGCTACTCTTTGGTTTCAGGTATCCGGCTTGTTCCCAAGTGGTATGGTTCCAATTAGTGTAGGCTGCCATGTGCTTGTTGATGTACTCAGTGGTAGGATACCCATGGGGATCACAAGTTAGGGACTTTTCACCTCTAGGTTGATAAATTCTAATGTAGTCAATTTCCAAAACAGCAGGAAAGTCTAAAGAAGGATATTCAATGTTGGACCAAGTCTTTGAAAGACCTAAATTCATAATAATGGACATTGGCTCTTTCGGGATCTGTCTCCAGCCAACATCTCCTTGAGGATGTAAAGCATCTCCTTTAATTCCAAACGTTGGAACATCAGCAGCAAAAAATTGGATATAGCTGTCTCTATCTTTGGTCTTTTCACTCATATATTCATAGCCAAACTTTTGAAAATAGGTAGACTCATTAAGTTCCACCTTGTGGTCCGAGTCTTTTCTTAAACTATGAAACCATGATTTGTTCAAAATCGTGGCACCAGCTATGGCCTCTTGCGTAGGTGTACCGGTGTCTGGTTTCATTGAGGTGATCCCAGGATTCTCAATGAACATATAACTATAGTCAGGTCTCCACCATGGATCAAACGGTGCTACTTGTAATGTCTGGATTCCCAAACTGGTTGAGTCATGAGGATTGTGGTATCCTTCAATGATATCTATTTCTGGTGCTCCTCTTCCTACCCCCACATTCGGGTGGTCTTCACCAAGACATGTACATTTGCTCAATCTTTGGCCGGGGAGAAACGATATTCCATCTGGAGAGGATTGGTTCGCTGCAGCACTAGAGTCACATTCATCGTATGTATATGGCCAGACACCATCAGTTGTGGCTTGGTAGCCGGGTCTTGCCAAATTTCCTAAACTCCACACAGCAGGCCATAAACCAACTTCTTGTGAATAACCAGGCATCTTCATACTCACTTCAATGATAGCTGAAGTACTATAGCAGAGTTTGTTCCAACTTTGGATCATGGCCGAGCGGTAGTCTAAACCATTAGTTTTAAAAGCGTCCAAGGTGATTCTCAAGCTTCCATTTCTTGTTTCTGCCATCTCTGGTAAATAATATTCAAGATCATTAGTAGAGGCATAGTGGATATCCACTGCATTGAAGAACTGATCATCACCGTCAAAAAAAGTTCTACCGTCAGCATTGAACTCGTCAGAAAACACAAGATCCCACGTATCACCTGTCCCCAAGGATAGTTTCTGGCGTGCACTATTAGGAGTGTCAGGGTCTATTAGGTTGGTTCTAATAGCAGATAGATGGGGATACTTGTATGGGGAAAGGACCTCGTATACTTCAGGAGGTAATGGGCTATAATAAGACTTGGCCACCACAATAAGATAACCAATTGATCCCAATATCATGATACATAATAACGCTACGGCGGCAAAGATTTGTCCGTAGTAAAAATGCTTGATATACATTATGGGGTTGAGGTAATCGATTCTTCTCTTAAACGGATTGAAGGGTGGTCCAAATTCTTTATCTATGTGTTGAACCTCTTCTTTTGTCATGACATGGTCACCTAAGTGTATACACCTGCTATTAGAAACGGAATCATTGGTCGAAGACTGGGAGCTGGAAATCGAGTTAGTGGTAACTACTGTATCGAAGTAATAAAACGGGTTCTCTATATCTTTTAAATTTCCGGAGTCCCCATTACTGCCTTGGCTCTTAACAAAGTACCTAGTATTATCTTTTATTTTGGCCGCAAGGTAAAGATCAGATGACGTTCTCTTCATTCTTGTATCTTGTTTGTGGAAATTTGGGTGCCTTATTTTCGAGTCGTAGTTGACCTTTGTGCTCTGTGAAGAGTTACGTGACGGATGGCTTTGGTCGGTTAAATCGACTGACGAGTCAAGAGCATGCCTCACAGAATGGCTGGTGAGATCCATCATGGAGTTATTGTGTGATCTCACCATATACCTATACCTCTCCTGTATCAGGTTAAGGGCTGGGCTTGCATCTTCTGGTATCGTTTCTGTGGGAGCAGGGGATGGAGTTCCAACTGGTGTTGAGTAGGAAGTATCCAACGGAGACAGTCTTCCGCTGGTAATATCCATTTCAGTAGTGTTTAAATATGCTCTATTAGCCATACTGCTTAAGGATATTGGATTCAAGAAGATTAATACAAAATAATATGCTAAAATATCAACGGAGTATAGCTGCAAAATACAGATTAAGACGAGGAAAGTGGTATTAATATTCTGCTGTCACCTAAGGGTTTCTTAAAATTTCACAGTACTATATATCACTATGACGTATTTTGCACAAGTGGTCTCCAGACCTTCTTTCATGTATTAGAAGCCCGATAGCAAAAAAATGTACCATAAGAAGCAGCATCGTTCACTGGGTTCTCACATTATTTTGCATCCTTTCGCATTTTCTGCAGGGGCCGCGTAACCAAAAGGCCTAATTTAACTAAATTTTGAAACAAAGGACTGATATAGGGCGCAAAATCTCGTAAGGATTCCAGAAAGACTGTGAATTTATACATCAGCACAAGACAATTAATGTAACCGCCAAAGATTTGCGCTCCCTTGTTCCCTGGGTGAAATTTGTTTCGTCTGCAACCGTCGAATTTAGTTTACTCTAAGAATTGTTTGAATTAATATTTTAAGAATAGTTAGATTTTAACATGAGAGATTTTACACCGGGTGCATTATAACTTGTTATTAAATATTCTCTATTATATAATGAATCTAATCATATCCGGAGTACCTTGATCTAGCTCTTAACTTAGGACCCTTCAAATAAAACACTACTGGAATGATAACCATGGCCAACGAAATAAACCCAAGAATAGAAGAGCCCCATCCAACTGGGAACTTCTTTGATCCCGTATTGGTGAACAAAGATTCAGCAAAAAGTGGGAAAACTGCAGCAATCACACTTCTAAACAAAGCATTACCTGCAAAGACAGAAGCTAAATATCTCCAGAAAGACGCACCCAAATAGTTGAGACCAGTTTGGAAAAGTATGAAAGCACCAATCGAAAAAACAGCTGAACCCAATAAAGGGCCAACCCAGTGTGAAGATTCGGTAGAACTCCATCCAAAGATGAAAATACCTACTGGCATAAAGAACGAGCCAATAACCATGATCGGTAAAAAGTACTCAGGTTCAACATCAGCATCATCATCTCCATTCTTGATGGCTACCTTCGTGTAGGTTCTATAAATATGGGAGGAGTATACCAATGCGGCGATACCAATACCAATCACGATACTTAGGTATGTTGCACCAAAAGGGATGGTGGCAAAATGAAAGATACCAATGAATACCATTGGGAAGGCTTCGAACCAAAGGTACATGATGGAGTAAACCAACGCGATATAAATATTGATGGCCAATACAATAGGTTCAAAGATAATGATTTCAATAGGTCTCCAAAGAGTGTGGATAACAAGATCTCTGAAAACTATACCTTCATTTTCGATTTCACCTTTAGAAACGATGTTGTTGTTACCGGTAAGTTTTCTTAATCTCTTAGCTTTTCTTAGCAATAAGGTTTTTTCATAAGTCTCCGGAAGGAACCAACTCAATATCACAAATGCACCACCTGATGCCATAGTTACAAGCCAGAAAGTCCAATGCCAATCTCTCTTGACCACCAAGATGGATCCAAAGAATGGACCAAACGAAGGACCACAGACTGCACCCATAGACCATACAGCAATAACCAAAGGCAAATATGGAGGACTAATAATATCACCCATAGAGGCACCACCGGTTGCTAAAGCAGGAGATGCAAAGAAACCAGAGATAAATCTCAACACAGTAAGAGATGCAATATCATTCACCAATGAAATTGGAATCTGAAGAATGAAGAAAATAAATAATGTAACAATGTATATGTTGGTTCTACCAAAAATGGCGTTTTCAGACATTGGTGATAAGAACATTGGTCCAAGCCCATATCCAATAACAAACATTGTTAAAGGTAAAGTGGCTTTTGTTCTACTTATTCCCATTTCTTCAATTATATTTTCAATACCAGGAGTGTAAATTGCAGATGCCATGTATACTGAAACTGTCAACAAACAAATTTGAATCATGAATATCACTTTCAACCATAATGGCCAATTTCTTGGATTATCTGGATCATCATCACCATCCCAAGTTACCAATATTCTATTAGATGCTACAGTTACAGATGATGAGCTAGAATCAGTAGTATTTCCCAGGTCATTAGCTTCCATCTGGGTGGCAAAAGCGACATCCTTTTCATCAAAAGTGTACTTCTCCGGTAGAACATAATCTTTAGCTTCTTCTTTGTATGCAAATATTTTGTGGGCTGAGGCATGGTAAATTATTCTGCCCCAAAAGCTATCTCTTACCAAATTGAGTGCTGACATTGTTGATGGGACATAAAAAAAGCGAAATTCGATGTTTATATAACTACGTATGCGGCTTACATATTATGTAGGTCACGGTTTAGTAATATAAAGATGGGATGGAGGATTAGAAATATAATCTGCAAATATGTGTCACAAAGAGAAATTGCGGCGGAAAGTAGTTTCGATTTGACGATTAAAACTCCCCCTTTTGTACCGATTGCGCCAAATGCTTTGTAAGGCTGACAAATATACTCCCTAAAATAGTAATGGTACCGAATACTCAGGCGGGCAGGAAAAAGCTTGTGCTCGAACACGTTCGATGAGATTACCTTAATAGGAAACCATTCTCAAAGTCACTAGGTTCCTATACGGAAGCCTTTCCGTAAAAGGAACCGCTAAGCTGAGCTAGCTTACGTTGCTGAATTGGTGGTATCAAGGGGAGCAGCAAATGACTAATACTACCTTATTATTCCATCATATGCTTAGTAAATTTTGTCACAAGACTGCTTATCTCTTCGATTCAGGTTTGGCTCTGGTGGAACCTTCTATCCTGTTGTGACATACTAGCTAATCTTGATGAAATTTAAGTCAACTTCCACCTTGCATCAGCGATCGCTCTCAGAACCTATACACGTTTCTCTCTCGCAGCCACGGCGCTGCGTGAAACCTCAATCGCACAATTGTAATAAACCGTACTCCGTTTATACTACGTAGTAATTGAAAATATTTTTAACCATGGAACAATGTCTCTTGATTACATAATAGTCTTGTCTGTTGAAGTGCTAATTTCTTTTACAGGGTCTCAACCAGTACACGACTCACTAATTCAACTTGTAAAATTCACACCTTACGGTGTTTGATGAAGTTGCGACTACTGGATGCAAAAAAATGACCTATCATTGATTTTATTGAAATAGTTGATACTTGAGAAGGTGATTGTACATCACTTTTGATACAAAAATAGCAGCCCATTAGCTCAAGACTCGTACGTTTAATCTATATTTCACCTATTTACGTGATTATGTATTCTAGTATGAGGTATCAATCCATTCCACACGGTTATAAACCAGCAGACTTTGGAGCTTCACCTTCGGGGCCAATATATTCTGGGTTTCTCCAAGGTCCTACATCGTTTAAGTATAACTCTTGGTCAGTCACATCAGATTGGCCACCATATTTCTTTGGTAAATTCTCAGGTGGGATTTGCTTGAGTAATTCTTTTTGGTAACTGGAGCCCAAGATGAAAATCTTTGATACAGTCACCGGATCCAAAAATGGCTTGAATATTTTGAAAGCAGTAGAGAATCCGAAAGGAGCATTGATACAGTAGAATTTACCCATTCTTTCTGGATAATAATCTTGTCCG
Source organism: Yamadazyma paraphyllophila (assembly GCA_030563605.1). Classification (NCBI taxonomy): domain Eukaryota; kingdom Fungi; phylum Ascomycota; class Pichiomycetes; order Serinales; family Debaryomycetaceae; genus Yamadazyma; species Yamadazyma paraphyllophila. The sequence goes on from JAJMJO010000010.1 coordinate 93,727, forward strand.
ATTTTAGAAGCTTCTTTGACGTAACCAACTACTTGATAAGCAGCAGATATCGAAATACCTTTCAAATCCATTATGGTACATGACGTTTCAACCAAACACCCTTGCTTTCTGGAACAGGCTGGTAATCTATTATTGGTGAAAGATTCATATTCCCAAACTAAATTTTTCAACATTCTTTCTTGGGTTGTAATCTTTAACATATCTGGTAAGTAAACCTTACCTAATTCTTCATAGTAAACCGGTCTACCATCCTTATCAGTCTTATGGTAGTATTGTGGATACATCTTTGCAACCAAAGGCTTTTCTTTGTATTCAAAATCTTTTAAAATAGTATCAGTGCCGAACTCTTTCCTCCATTTTTCACAATTGATGAACATTTGCTTGGCTTTGGCTACGTCAAACTTTCTAGCTCTCAAGAATCTTAATAATGAGGCCCGATCCAATCTCTTGGTGTACCCAGCAGCTTTTAATTCAGCCTCAAGTTTGGCAAGGGAATCTTCTTGTTGCTTGGTCAAATTTGAGGTATAGCCGGTCTGATCGGTTGGAGCAGAAACTTGAGGGAACGATGCCAAAATTTCTTCTTCGGTAGCCATGATGAGGTTCTATGTAATCTGTGTCTATATTCTATGACTCTAAGACTCTATTGCTCAAAAGTTCTATCAACTCAACGATGTGCGTGCCACTTAATGCTGTGTTTTGCTTTTTGCAAGTGAAAAAATTAACGAGCCTCATTTGCCGTCAGTGCGCACGACTGTACGGTACAGATAACGAATTAGAACGGCAAGTGAAATTTGATATATTAAAAGAATTTTACATTTAAAAATACACTATGATTTGCTAAACCATTTCTTGAATGGATTCTTCTTGATAGGACTTCTGATAGTGCCAATATCAACAGATTTACGTGCGATGGGACTCGAGTTTGAACTGGGGGTAGAGCTTGATGGAGTTTCGTCAAGAAACCTGAGCTTCAAGAAATTGATCCCATCGTCAATAGTCTTCTTATAACGTGGGGGAACTTCACCATTGTAGTCATCCCACTGAACGAGACAATCTCTATTAAGATCGATGTATGAAGACCTTAATATCGTATCTGTGAAACAGTCCCACATGGTTTGGTCACTTTGATAATAGGCAGGGTATTCGTAATCACTTAAAAACACTTCTAGGTGCTGTATTCTCTTTCTGAGACTACGACTAGCTTTTTGGAGATCTCTTAGAGTGATATTGGACGTAATAAAAGAGAATATGTTCTCATCACTCTTACACAAACTCTTGATGAAGCTTTCAGTTTCATTATCTCCTGCTAAGTCTAAGAATTCTGACTTTTCAAATTCCAAAGATCCTATCTGATACATGTTGTTCTTAAACCTGATGTCACCTTCACCGAGCCCGTTCACTTTAGCTTTCCTATTGGTGACTTTATTGAATATGAATTCGTTAGGGTCTTCTTCATCCTGGCCATCATCCTGAGTTTCTTTATCATCACTAGAAATGGCAGTGTCATCTACAGGATCTGGGGTATCTATATCGTCAATACCACGATTATCGCTGTCATCATCATCGCCATCATCGTCTTCGTCGTCATCGTCTTCTTCATCGTTCTCTTCATCTCTTGGAAATCCATCTGCATTCTTGGTGTCCAACAAGTAAATTAATTCAGTAAGCCTTAAATACTTATCAATAAGGTAAGGTGTGGTAGGTAACTCGTTAGATGTTGAATCTCCAGACAATCCCAAGTCAAATCTTTTAACCTCATGACTCAATTCTAAGATCTTTTCGTGGAAGTCATTCTTTCTTCCCGTAATTCTATCGAAATAATCCAACACCTCATCTTTATGCTGGTTCAAAAATCCATTCATCTTGACTAAGTGTGGTTCCTTGTGGGGCGAAAATTCTTGTCTATTAGCCAAGTTCAAGAGAATCTTTGCAATCAATGTCAATGTTCTTTGAGATCTTCCAGTTTGATGGTTTTTAGTCAAATAAAACAATTTAGGATTCAAAATAGCAGGGCAAAAAAACCTTAAGAATATGAAGGCACTCAAGCAATTTAAGGCCGTCATCTTATCGTTTGGATCGCAGGCCATTTCGACTTTATTTCTAAAATTCTTTAATTGAACCTTAATTTGCTCCGGCAAGTCGTTAGATGTTACATAGATTTTATTCCAAATCATTTCCGCATACTTGTTCAAATTCAGGTAATTCTCTTCCACCATTTTCTTGACTCGTTGCTCTATCCTATTTTCCTCATCTGTGTCATATCCATCATCGTCCAGATCTGAATTACTTTCCAAATCAGAATCGTCCAAACTTTTGTTTTTCCTTTCAGCTTTTTCCTGAAGTCTAACATATCTAGGATCCACTTCACAATTCTTCTTTTCTGAGTCAATGACAGCAAAGAAATCACCAAACACTTTTTCAAGATATTCCTGGCCAATTCTTAGATTGTACTTCTCTAAAGATTTAGAAAAAATGGAGGACCCTCTAAACAAGGTATTGAAAACATTATTGGAAGAAGAGCTAGGAGCATTGCCTTTATTATTGACATAATTGTGCCTTGTGACCTTGTCAACATTGATTAACTCGGCGTCCATCAAATCCTTGAACCACCTGTCTTCAATTCCCAAACTTTGGAAAATATCCAACATTATTAGACTGACATTCTCAAACTCAGAACTTGAGACATTCTGATTACAGAATGCAATCAAATCCTTCATGGGAGCATTGTATAACATATTTTCCAAAGGCTTGAATGTCTTTGGAGCTAATATATGTTGCTCCTTCAAGGACACATTTACTAACAATTTACCGATAGGCAAATTAGATGAGTCGTAGATTGCAAGTTTGACTATATCATTATTAGGATCGGATTTGTCCATCGTATTCATGTCGTTTGTGTTGATGAGATTTCCCTCCACCACACCTTCAATCAGTAAGGTCGAATGTTGGTTTAGGTGCCTGGTCAAAATATCAGGTGTAATGTACACAGTTCCAATTATCTTATCAGCTTCCAGATATGTCGAGTCTTGCAAGCTGCACTTTTTAATTAGAATATGAATGATCTGAGTAGATATAGGTAAATCAGTGGAGAACTCTTCTTTCCAAAATGGATTCTGTGTATAGCCTACGGTGGCTGTTCTTGACCATGGTAGGCCCCACATAAATACCTCAGCATAAATCTTTGATTTGCCTGGGGTTCCTTCGTCAAATTTGGCCTCTATGATATCAATAGAAAGCTTTTTCGATATTCTGAAAAACTCCTTTTCATAGTCCAGCAACTTAGTTGATGGAGATTCCGATAAAGAATTCTTTTGGCTGGTTGGAATTGTATTTGTGGAAGCAAAAGAAGTGTTGCCGATATTAAATGAAATATCTTGGGGTGGTGAAGATTCCAGAGGTGGTTCCTCTTGAGGTTGAGGTACATTTGCCAAATTGATATCCTTCAGCTTCTTAATTATTTCATTCATAGATGAAGACTTAGTTATGGCAGTTTTCGCATCATATGAACCAATGTATTCTCTTCTAGAGAAATAATTTAACCCAACAAACCAATCTTCAAGATCAATATGAAGTGGGAATTCAATTAAAATTCTATTATATGAGGGTATTGTTTTACCATCCTTAAGAATAAACGGAGGGTAAACTTGATCATTGATGGAAGACGATTTGGCTTTTATCAAATTATTCCATCTCAATTCTTTTATCTGGCCAATGAATAAAACGTTTGAATTATCAAATATAGAGTGGTGCATTTCTCGTATTTCACTGGACATGATATTCCTTATATCAATTGAGCAAATCAAAGTTCCATCCAACTCAGTAATCAAATTTAAAATCCCGTTCGATTTCAACACCCCCATAGTATAAAACCAACCCTCATTGATTGTTGACGTTTGTGAAGTACCATACTCTGAATCAAGAGTTAAGTTCTTCTTGTAGCTTGGAACTTTTGGCCCGGAGACAATCTTGACGTTTTTACCTTTGTTGATAATTGGACCATAGACCTTAAATCTGCATACCAAGACCTCATGAATGAAATCTGGCTGTTGCTCAATGAATTTGTTTTCACAGTACCACTTCTTCACCAAGGACTTGGGTTTCAAGTTTTGCCAAACAATCAAAGAACTCAACAAGTTACCAAAGGTGTTCTTCCAAGAAACTTTGATATAAAGTTTCTCATTATCATAAGTTTTAATGAATATCACGGGAGGTGGCGCGTCATTAGAAGATGCCAGGTCTTTGGTTGATTTTGGTAACTTACGTGTCTTCCTTGCTTGTTGGATGTTACTGGAATTTATGTTAGGAATCACTTGGATATAACAACTTTGTAAATATTGTAATAATAAATAATTATTATCATTCTCATCAGAAGAGTATAGCTGACCCTTTTCATCTATACAAAGGGCATAGGCAGGGATCCAAGTTACGAGGTCGGTGGATATGGAAAAATTTCGCCCGTTGAATATTCCTTTATCCCTTGCAATCAATTTATGGTAAGTTGTTTGGTTAGTCATGGTTCAAAAATAATACAAGACAGGTGTGGATAAGGTACAGATAATACAAATAAAAATACAAATACAAATTAAAGATATTGAATCAATGTGGGAGGTGTGCAAAGTTGTTGGCTGGTTGTATGGAATAGCTTGGTGTGATGTGTGTCGGCTAGATCAATTTAATTTTGTAGATAGAAATGTAAGTAAAATGTAATTTGACGAATTTGAACTAATTTTATACCTGAATTGAGTAAATCCTACTGCGAGTACGCGTAACTTTAGGACCAAAATTTACCAAACAAAACAAAAATGGTTAACCCGACATTAGTTTTGCGACATCCTAGGCTAATTTAACTCAATTTATCAAATACAATAGCGACTCTTTGATGTCGTTTTCACACAATAGGATAAAGATTTTCCTCGATTGTTTAAACAGCCAGTGGTAACAGGGAACTGCCTGAACGTTTCCACATATCGTTTCGGCAATTACCCTACTTCAATTATTCAAATTACCTACTGTAGACCCCACATACAGAGCCATTGACCCAAATCAGTTCATTTAACATAACGCTCGGCTATCGAATACCATGCTGATACACCGTAGTATTTGCAACCGAAAGAATGCTAACTGGTTCGTATTTTGAAACAGGGTGTTTTAGCAACTTAGTATTAACTTGTTTACGTCATTAATTGACGATGTCCCAGCTGCTGGCTTCTTTAGTCTATACATCATTCTATCATTCTGAAAACCGTTATATATTCTGTATGTCGTTCTATCATTTGACAGTAACGTTGTAAATCGAGTTCCTGATGTATCCGCAAACAGATTCCGACTCCGACTGGTTGTTATAGGTTTCTGGGTGGTTGCAAATTAACACAACCGTGATATAATGCACTACCAATAGACTTCAATACACCGTTACATGGTGACGCTTAAGAGAAGAGAAGACGACGAAGAACAAGGTCACACGTGAGGTTCCAACTGGGAACTACTTGATTGTTTAAGGCTCTATTTGAAGGCCAACTTGACAACACTTTGAGACAACAACCATTAGAGATATAGGCGATAATTGACAACAGTATAAGCGCCGCCAAAGGGGGTAAGATTCCTTCAAACTCCATTTACAGGATATGATTTGGATGTTGTTGTAAGCTTGCTGGTGTAAGCTTGCTGGTGTAAACTTATTGCTGTTCAACGTACCAAGAGAAGCACCAATGCCAGGGAAACATGTAACAAAGTGTTCAGAATCTTCGTGATCATATCGAAATTATTACATCATATAGTATCATTCACAAACGCTCAAGAGTTCACACATAATTCAAATACAGATATATGCATGGAAGTCTTGACCTATAGCCCAGGTTGACTAAACCGATGCTGATACGAAATGTAAAACTGCATCAAAACGCAACGCGACAACTTCGCTTGAAAAAAAGTGAAAAAATACATCATTAACAATGAGTGGTTTAGTCTTTGGCTCGACTCAAAGTGAAAGTGCTCTGATTGGTACAATCGGTGATGACGAGTTGGATACTCAAAGCGCTTTAAGTACTATCAGCACAGTGGACTCCGTTGCCGCTGATTTCATCCATCCACACCACCCTGTGTCAGAACATGCATGTTCTTACTGTGGTATAGATTCGGTAGCTTCTGTCATTAAGTGTAATAATTGTAATAAGTGGTTTTGCAATTCCAAGTCTATCGGCTCAAGTAGTCATATAGTCACACATTTGACTCTTGCAAGACATAATTCGGTATCTTTACATGAAGATTCGGACCTTGGTGATACCACCTTGGAATGTTATAAATGTAACAGACAAAATGTATTCAACTTGGGGTTTGTAAGCGCCAAACAAGATCAAGTGGTAGTAATACTTTGTCGTTTACCATGTTCCCAAATGAAGGATAGTAATTGGGACTCTAACAATTGGAAGTCTCTAATAGAGGAAAGACTGTTCTTACCTTGGATCGCCACAGTCCCAGATGAAGATCAAATGATTGACACAGTACTAGTTAGCCATGAGCAGATCCTCAAATTAGAACGAGAATGGAGATTGAATAGAGATACCAATATCAATGACTTGGCGGTTGGCGCTGAAGAACCCGAAGAAGAAGTGTTGCCAATTCTTATGAGGTATTCTGATGCCTTCCAATATCAAAGAGCATTTGCGCCATTGATTAACCTTGAGAGTGATTACGATAAATCTATCAAGGAGTCCCAAGCTTTAGAACATATTAGTATCAAATGGAGCTTGGCACTAAATAATAAGAATTTGGCAACATTTGCTTTGTCATCTTATGAATCATCTCATTTGAAAGTAGCCATTGGGGATGAAATAAAATTAAGATTTCACGGTCTTTCTCATGCTGGTTGGGAAGGAAAAGGTTATATCATCAAACTACCCAGTGCCCAACAAGAGGAATTCACTTTAGAATTAAACTCTAGTAAAACAGCAGCTCCAACAGAAATGACGACTGGATTCACCGCTGAGTTCGTGTGGAAAGGTACTTCTTATGATAGAATGCAAGGTGCCTTAAAAACTTTCGCAGTTGATGAGAAGTCAGTAAGTTCTTTTATCTATCACAAGATCTTGGGTCATGAAGTGAAACCAATTGAATTCGATATGAAGTTACCAGATAAACTTTCAGTGGAGAAATTGGGTGGTTTGAACTCATCCCAATTGAATGCCGTCCGAACGGCGTTAAGGAGACCTTTATCTTTAATTCAAGGTCCTCCTGGTACTGGTAAAACGGTGACATCAGCACATATTGTTTATCATTTGAATCGTTTGAATAAGGGTCAAAAAATACTTGTCTGTGCCCCATCGAATGTGGCGGTAGATCACTTGGCTACAAAATTAGACTCTGTGGGGATAAATGTGATAAGATTGATGGCTAAGTCGAGAGAAGATGCCGAAACTTCCATTCATCATAGAACTTTACATCTGATTGTCAGTCTGTCTGCTAAGGGTAAACTTAAGCAGCTTATCCGGTTAAAAGATCAAATGGGTGAGTTAAGTAGTGAGGATACTCAAACATACTACAAACTCATGAAGGAGAAGGAAAGTCTACTTTTGGATAAGTCCAATATTGTTTGTTGTACATGCGTGGGTGCTGCGGATGTAAGACTTAAAAAGTACCAATTCAGAACTGTTTTAATTGATGAAAGTACACAGGCGTGTGAACCGGAACTGCTTATTCCAATTGTTAAAGGAAGTAAGCAGGTGATTTTGGTCGGAGATCATCAACAGTTGGGTCCTGTCATCACCGAAAGAAAGGCTCGTGATGCTGGATTGACCCAGTCATTGTTTGAAAGACTTATAACCTTAGGGCATGTTCCAATCAGGTTAGAGGTGCAATATAGAATGAATCCTAATTTGAGTGAGTTCTCTTCTAACATGTTTTATGAGGGATCCTTGCAAGATGGGGTGACCGAAGAGCAAAGAACCATCGAAAAGTTGACTTTCCCATGGCCAATACCCAATGTACCAATGATGTTTTGGGCAAACTACGGTAAAGAAGAAATCAGTTCAAGTGGAGTCTCATTTTTGAATCGTGTCGAGGCGATGAACGTAGAAAGAATAATTACCAAATTCTTTAAGGATGGTATAAAAGCAGACCAAATCGGAGTTATCACACCATATGAAGGACAAAGAGCATTTTTGTCACAATACTTAACCCTCAATGGAGCCTTGATAGAGTATAAAGAAGAGTATGCCGGTGTTGAAGTAGCCAGTGTTGACGAGTTCCAAGGTAGAGAAAAAGATTTCATCATTTTAAGTTGTGTGAGAGCAAATGACCCTAGTATAATTGGGTTTTTAAGGGATCCAAGAAGATTGAATGTGGCATTAACAAGAGCCAAGTATGGTTTTATTATCTTGGGTAATCCAAGGACTTTAAGCAGGAATATACTTTGGAATCACCTTTTAAACCACTACAGAGAAAAGGGGTGTCTTGTTGAAGGACCTCTTGAAAACCTTCAAATGTCTACCGTACAGTTCAACACTAATTTCAAATCAGGCATCCGGCACAATGACCAAGGTGTCAGGCAAGCACAAACTTTGCGGTCGTTTGATTCGAACACATTCGACAACTCTCTATCAGCACAATCATTTCAATCTCAAAATACGGGTTCTAATTTTTACTCGAGATTGAATCAACTTAATGAAGACTATGACAGAATTAAACAGAGCCAACCGGAGATAAACGACGACGATATAAAGAGTATTACAAGTTCATTTGCTGCGGGTTTCAATTTATAAAATATAATACACATAAATATTAATTTTTCTATTACTCAAACAGGAACAGTTTATGCATACATACACTGGAATTTACAGCAACAACAATAACCAAGATAAGGTTTTATTCAAACAATCAAAGAATAAAAAAAAAGGGTTCGCGTATTTTCGCACGCCAAACCAATTTGTGTAATTTTTTTTTGGAGTTTTGCTATGACATGAAGTTTTTTTCCTGTTTATAGACACATCTTACTTTCTGGTAAGTTTTAAAAGTATTTATAAAAATCTCTCATTTTAAACTCAAATCCAGTTTTAAATAAACCGACACACAGATTCGTGTATCTTGGTGGTAGCAGTTTGGGTGAGACGGCTTATATATTTAGCAACATGTCCGGAGATATCAGGTCGGAAAACTCTCCTGTTGAAAAAACACCTGAAGCCGTTTCGACTTCATCAAATTCAGGTATGCCCCTCACCAAACTGGTTCCAAGTGGCCTGGAATTGAAAGACGAATCAACAGGTATAGGGCTAATATCTTCTGGTGACGTAACGGGGATAATCCAATCAGCTGATGTATCTCAAACAGATGAAGGTTTGGTTGATGATCAACTGAGGGTGGGCATGAGGTCAAAGTTAAGTTATGAAGATATTAGAATAATTTTATACTTGATAGTTACCATAAAGCCGTTTAAGTATGTGGGTGATCGGAATTTAAGTCAAACCAAGAAGTGGTCTATTATTCGTAAAAAATTCAGTAACAAGCGACGAGCTCGAGGTTTGAGTTCAAATTTTTTACCCACGGTTAGAACTTTACAACGACAGCTCTCAGCAGCTATTAAAAAGGCAAAATCAAGAAGGAATAATATTCCGATTAACTTGAATAACTTGGATCCGGTTCTTAAGTCGATTGACCTGAAAAGTTCCATTGAAGATTTAGAAATGGCAGCATTGGAGCTATTTGAAATTAGTGAGACGTTAAAAAATGGTAAAATAGCCAATAGTGAACTTCTTAAGTATTCTTCTTTATCACAAGTAAATGACTCCGACTTCTCGGATGATGAAGTTGAATCTCAGAATAATACCACTAATCCTGATTTAATTCCAGATCCTAACGTCCAATCAAATAAAGTTACCCCTTTACCCCACTTGGGGATGTCTCCTTTACCAACAGGATTACAACCACCGGTACTTCCAAAACTTCCAGATACCCATACTCAGTTGCTTCATCCGCTCCATCAACTTCCTCCCGATACTGTGGGAGCGTCATTATTTCAATCGAAACCTGATAGTGTTAGGGAACTTGATAATATTCGAAGCTCAATAAAAGATATAATTCACCAATCTGGAAAGGGTTATAGCGAGAACGATATCAAGGAACTTTTGAATCGTTTTATACGGCAAAACAAAGCTGTTGAACAAGAAGCCACAAATAAGCTCAATCAATTACTCCAAAATAATCACCGACTCATTGACCTCAATCATAAATTTATAAATGATCAGGCGGACGTCAATAAAACCCTTGTTTCAGAAATGTTAGCCTCAACAAAGTCCAACAAATGGCCTTCTGACGAAACCATCAAAACCATAAATGACCTTTACCATCAATTTACTCTGTAAAATATCATTTGCTTGTACCACCACCTAATAAACGCTTAGCGCTTAGCGCGCTGTGTTTTGCAACCAATCTATATTTTGATAATGATCATGTTAACTGTAAAACACTTAGCGCTTACATTACAAGTATGTTTATTGCTTGGGGCAACCGCCATTGCAATCCAATGGAATTACTATCCTCCTGGAGCCATGTATAAACGGTTGTTATTCTCTCCAAGTGAGACTTCACCTCGTGATTCAGATTTAGTCCAGTCAGCAATTAATGAATTGCACAACATCTTTGGCGCCTCTGATCTTAGTGAATGTATGTCTTGTAAAATGCGCCTTCAAATTGGTAAAACCCTTTCCCTTACTAGACCTGAATTAGTTCCGTTGGTTTATCGTAGTTGGTGTGAACAAGAGAATTTTGATCCCGTCGAGTGTCAAGTAAAATTCGGTTATCCATCGATTAGTATTTCAACCTTGGGTAACGAGTTTACCAAAATGCTTCAATCGATGAGCCCTGAAGGTTTAGATGGTGATCTTTATTGTTATTATCATGACGATACTTGCCATATAATGCCTGAAGTACCCAATGTTAGTCTCTCTGAGTTATGGCCTCCGAAACCAAGATTATATGATGCTCCTCGTTCTCTGGGCGAATCTTTCAATGTCTTACACCTCTCGGATGCTTCAATACAGGTTGACTACACATTACTTTCAGAATCAAACTGCTCACAATCTTTGTGTTGTTCTCCACATAGTGATAACACGATATCGCCACCAGCTGATTACGACTACTCGGAAATCTTTGACCCCAAATATAGCCTTTCATTTTTTGATAGTACATATTCTAGTGGGCATTTTCAAAAAGGGCCATTTGTGGATCAATATAGAGATCCAACTCCAAAATGGCTGCCAAGTCACGAATTCGGTGCTTACAGATGTGATTGTCCTGAACTATTGATTAATAACACCTTACAAGCCATTAGAGATTTCCATGAAAATCATTTAAATTTCGAATTTGGAATATTCACTGGTGGAATCAATGATCACTCAGAAAGTCAATTTATAAATAAGGAAAAGGTAATGGAAGCTCAGTTCAAAGGTTTTCAATATATGAGCAATTACTTTGAATCTTTTCCTATGTATCCGACGTTTGGTTCAACCGACGGCTTCCCCGTTAATCAATTACCCACTCAGTATCTGCAAAATATTTATAATTATCAATGGCAGTTTGACTTCTTAGCAGATATTTGGCAATCCATTGGGTGGATTGACCTTGAGGCCGGAAAACAGATTAGATATAACAGAATCGGTTATTCTATTGTCACGAAGAGAGGGTTGAAGATTATATCTCTAAACTCGAATGCTTGGAACGCCAATAACCTTTACCTGTTCACAGATACTATGGCATTTGATCCTTTTGGTATTTGGAAGTTCTTAATCGACGAATTAGTTGAAAGTGAAGTCAATGAACAGAGGGTCTGGATTATAGCTCATTTACCTCTTGCAAACCATGCCCTTCCGGTTCCAGCCAAAATATTTGTTCAAATCATCGAACGGTTTTCACCAAAGGTTATTGCTGCATTGTTTTTCGGCCATGATCTCAAGGACCTGTTCAAGCTCATCTATGCTGGGGATGGGACAGACAAGAGTTTAGCAAAGTTGGTTAATTTCGCATTGGTTGGCCCATCCATTAGCCCATATGCGGGACATAATCCTGCATGGAGATACTATTCAGTTGATACTGACTCTTTCCAAATTATCAACTCTTTCACGTACTACACGCCTCTCAATGAAACCTTTGTTAACGGGGGAGCAGAGCCAGTGTGGCAGTATGAATACCTGGCTCGCGAAGCTTATGATTTTGAGAAGTCTTGGCCAATGGATAAATGCTTAGATAAAGAGTTCTGGCATAGGGCTGCGGAACAAATACGAGATAATACTAGCATCAATCGGATGTACAACGAACTTCAATATAGAAAGTCACAGTATAATCCATATTACTACATCCAAGGCGAACTTGGGGAGAATGAAGAATCCCTCATTTCAAACAATGATAACTACTGCGAAGTTTCAAGCTTTACAGTGATGAATAAGAAGGAATGTATGATAACAGAGGACCAAGACAAGTATGTTGAGCCCAAAGAACTCCAAACGTTCATTCCTTTGATCAGGCCATACGTTCCACCGCAACATGTCTTATTGGAGCCAAAACTGGAACCCTTTGAGACCCAAGCAAACCATGCATATTCTTATAAACAACACGATGAGTTTGAAAAAGAAACAGAAGCAGGTAATAGTAAAGACGAAGTTCAAAGTCCAAAGTTCTCTGTTCGGGATAAGCTTCAAAAGATCCATAGAAAATAACGCTGCTAAGTTGAGGGAATCTCACTTCGGGGCTTTGCCAGTGGGGTGTAAGTAATAACTCGGTTGCCTAAATAGTAAATTGAATGCACGAGCTCAATAAATAACGTGTTTCCTAAAAAAGTAATGTGATTATAATTTTTGCATCATTAAAAGTCACTTCCTAATGAGGTAACACAAATAAATTTCCTAATGAGGCAACACACGTTAAAACTTATACTATTTTCCAACCGAAGGGTTCTATGCATATGATCCCTAACCTTTTAGTGTTTAAGCATAAACATGGTGCATCCGGACTTCTTTTGCATGTTTCTTGATCTACCCAAGCTTTTAAACCCGTTATGTTATCAGTTGTGGGCTTACCGAGAAATACGAAACCTGGGGTAAGTGACACAAAATCTTGAGAGGGCAGTGCTGCAAACGCAAGGCATCTACTCCGCAAGAGTTGTGATATTTTTCGATAAAAGCTTAATTAACAAAAAGCATGATAATTTGATAAAACTTATCTTAACTGTAAAATAATATGTAATTAGTTACCCAAACCCTATAAATAATATATAACCAAATTAATGGAAGAAATGATCAGCTAATAGCTGCCGAAATGCAATAAACCAAATTAATGGACGAAATTCCACCTAGTGGATAGTGAACCAATTTAATGGACGAAATGTGTTTGATTTTAGAACCAATTTAATGGACGAAAAGTATGCAGAAACCAAATTAATGGACGAAGGATATAACCAAATTAATGGACGAAGCTGTAACCAAATTAATGGACGAAAGTTTGAACCAACTCAATGGACGAATGCTGTAACCAACTTAATGGAAGAAATAGTAACCAATTTAATGGAAGAAATAGTAACCAACTCAATGGAAGAAATTGTAAACCAACTCAATGGACGAATATTTTGAAGTCATAACTGTAAGCGTAAATCATAAGTAGCCTCTTATATAGAGACAAAAGCACTGAAATCAAATTCATCTTGCTTTTGGGAAATGAATTGGTCGATACCACACATGAAATCAGCTTTGAAAGGTTGTTGTAAAAACTCATCATCAGATTCAATAGTAGAAGTACGAGACAATTCATCATTAGATAAGCTCACTTGGATTTGATTGTTGAGTTTCATAAAGTCTTCTAAACCTTGCTTCGACACAGGCTCTGAAATGGTATGTCTGTGTTTCAATTCAGGTTTCTTGACTTTTTGATTCTTTAAACCTTTGTTCTTTGGAGAATAAGTCTTAAATTGTAAAGGCTTCTTCTTGATATTGTCCACAGACTTTGATCTTCTGTGTTGTAAAACTTCAGGAGTCTTTAAGATTTGATTCACTGGAGTTTCAAATTGTGGTTTAGCTTCTTGCCTTGGGGTTTCAAATGAAACATTATCAACATCATGTGGTTGCTTTTGAATAGGACTATGGTATACATCTTGGTTGAATAATTTGTCATCCAAATTCATTAATCCTAAACCAAAATCAAAAGAAGCACCATCGTGGATTTGAACGTTATCATTAAAGGAATCAAGCGAGAAGTTATCTTCATTGAGCATGTCAAATGAAATATCACTGATAGAAGTATCGTTAGTCATTAAAGATTCATTGGAGTCGGAGTTTTCACTCATGGTAGGACTGGCTGGGGAACTAGACTTATCAGAGTCACTTTCACCATCTTTTACCGGACTCAAATCCACAAATACAAAGTCCTTTGGCATACCAGGCCTGTTCTTTGGTCTCTTCAATTGTGGTTTTTTGACATTATACTGACTACCAGCGGCAGTAATTTTCAAACTGTTTTGTAAGCAACGAATAGTATTGGATTCGTGCAGCGATGAGCCAGAAACGTTAGCTTTTTTGACTCTCCATAATTTTTTGCCATTGGCAGGAGGTTTACTAGTAGGATGTTAGTATTGGTTAAATCGACTACTGTGGGTAGCTAAACATACACTTGTGCATCTAACATTATTGTTGAAGGGTATCAAGGGTATCAAACGATAGAAAGATGTGGGTATTAGAAAAAGATTGTGTCAAATTAATAAGGTAAGAAATGGTGGGATATCAAGAGGTTTATATATTTTGGAAGGAACGGAAGGGTGAATAATAGACTCATCCAGAACCGTATGGCATTACTCCTTTTGAAAATAATTGGCCATAATACATGAAGGATGGACCGAACCTTAAGCAACTAATTTATTCGTTTTGGTAAAACAACAACGGATATAATCCCATTGTACACACCTTGCATTGGAGTAAATTTTAATTTTTTATGTTTAATTTTATGGAAGGAGGTTGAAAATTAGTTGGAGGGAAATTATTATCATCAACAGTTTTTTACGGCAATTCGAGCTCAAATTTTGGGGAAATTTTTACTACAATTACTACATACTATCTTCAAATGGTTTATGCTGTTGTTTTACGGTTGAAATAGGCCAAGTCTCCATTAATTCCCACTATATAGATACAAAAATTTTGATGGGTTTGAGCGAAATCATCGTACAAACGAAACTTGGGGTAAACGCATACCAAATCATCGAGAATCAAAAATAGAGACGCAACTAGTATGCAGGACTTTTAAGCTTTGATGCCTTGGGACTGTGTGTAGTTATTTGCCTAATGAGGATATATTGGTTGCATAATACTTCCCTTATTAGGCAGGTGCTAACTCCTCATTTGCCTAATTAGGCTTTCAAATAATAGACATGGTTGTGATGAATGTTTGATCCAATAGAATTAGCAATTAATAAATTCGTTTGTTTAACCACTCTACAGCAAGTGAAAACTTTTGATGGGCCCGTCACCCATTCGGTTCATTTTGTCAGTTGAAATTGATTGTCAGATCGGCCTTATTCCCATCAGCAATTCATGGGGAAAACGGGCGAAATCCTCAGCCTAACTTTTAGATAAACCCTTCGCTCACGATATTTTTTAAGTGGCCAACGGAAAATAAGCTTTGTGTTCAGCCTGTGGCTTCTAATATAAAAGCGGAGATCTCAAAGTAATTAATATACCCAATTGGTATGTCAACTCCTTCCGGTGTGCCTATTTAGGCCAGGTGATCTTATCAGCTACATGTGATGATGAGCCCGCCACCATGCTGTCTTACCCGTCGAGCAAGCGGAATTATTGCATTAAAGTGGGCAAAAATGTCTTTAGTTAATAAGTGGTTTTCATACCGTTATGGAAGATATGAATGACTTCCAAGATAGGGTTGACTTGCTTGATGTCCAATTGACTTGCGTACTAGTCAGTCATAAGATTTTAGGTTAAAAGTCTAAATATCCCCACACTTGTGCGGAAACTTTGATTAGTTTCACGGCGGCCTGTGCAACATGGTATACTCTCCCTTAACAGGAATGTCGAGTGCGACATACCTATGGTTTGGAGTTTCCAAATGCCTTTCCCATTAGTCCCCAGTACTTCAAGCTGTGTGCTTAGTCTGTAAAAATAAGCGGTAGAGCATTAGCTGACTTTTGTTTGTTCATTCCAAACTACATCAGATCATCCGTTGTGTTGCTGATTCAAATTACTGCTTCTTATCGCTACCGGTCAAAAACTTAGCTAATTTTTGAGACAGTTCGCATCAAAGACTAATGAGATGAGTTGGACTACAATGGTTGATTTGGCGGTTTAGATGTTCAATTCAAGAGTACGTTGCTACTGTAGCAACGGGCCTGTAGTGCTCTTTCTATGGCCTGCCGAGTGTAGACGAGTGACTTAAGTTTTTCACTGCTCTTGTCTTGTCATTTAATCTACTCTATTATTTGCCTTTCTTCGAGGACAGGTTAGCAGATTCTGTATACTTTAGCTCTTTATCTCTTTAAGTACGTTTGCTATAGTTCTATAATCTTGTAGAAAGCCATATAAATCTAAACCCACCGGCCATTGCTGAGTTTCGGCTACATTTGCCTACTTTTAGCCGCAAGATTCGGCCAAATTGCACCCAAGCTACGATACCTAGGTGTTGTAAATTACTTAGACATATACGAATAGCAACCCAATGGTGTACTCTTCCCACTGTTGAGTCCGTTGCTTCCGTTACCAAAGCTAGCTTATGCAAATCGGCACCTTTCGCCCACTTTCGCCCACACGGAGTTATTATCTTGCTAGGATCAGATTTAATTATTCATGATGCAAGTGTGCGACTTAGGCTAAAAAATTTTCTGACTCTATTCTTTTCCGTAATGCAGTTGTATAACATTGCTTTCCATTGAAACTTGGACACCAGTGAAGAAGTTGGGAACCATGTGCATTGTTACCAAGGGGGTACTTGAAAAAACATTACGATAGTACAATTGAAGAATATTATCACAACTGAAAAGAGTACAAACCAAATTTATGATTTGTTGCGACATCCTAATTGTAAAGGTGGATTGCCTTGAGATTCATCAAATGAATCACTTTAGAGATCGCTTGTGCAGCTCGCCTATTGAACCCGGATTCCTGATTAGGCGACAATATTTAACCTAATTAGGCCTAGTCCTGTAGGCTTACGAGAATGACACTCATAAGGCGGCCTAAATAGGAAGGGGGAGAAGGAATAGGCATGAGGGGTCTACTGCATATATCCCGAATTTTGACCGTTGCAGTGAATGTGAAAAGCTACCAAAAGCGGAGCAGGCCTAAAAGGGTGCCATGGTTGCCTAGGAAACAATAGGTACAATAACCTTTGTGTCTAATTAGGAATGTCACTATGAAGAAGGGGTGAATTCCTTTGCAGATTGCTACCCAAATGTATTCAATCCTAGAAGGCTTAAATCAACTTAACATTCTTGGTCCTTGCACGAAAACGGCCGCCCGAAAAACTTAATTGCATTTCACCCAGAGAGCCGCTTCCCCTAAGTAGAATCTTAACCAAACGGATCAGGGTCATAAAAGTCCGACGTAATTAAATTTGTTGAGTCAAGATTTCATCCAACATTATATTGGGATGCTTCTTCATTTATCGAAACTTACTTGCGCTATAGAAGCTTAATCAAAATGTTCTTGCAAAAAATAAGCTCGGTTATTCGTGAGTGGGGTTGACGTTGTTCTTTGATAGGCAAAGAACCGGAGGAAATCATAGGGGAGGGGGTTTTCGAGAAATGGGGTTTTATCAACTTTGGTCTGCATCTAATTACTTTTCCTCAACTGGCATTCCGCGCAGCCATGCCGCAATTTAAGCCATTGGTTTGAGATAAAATATCACTGGTGATGGAGAGGTGATGTAATGGCACATAGTATGTAAAAACGGAATGTTTCCAGGAAATAATCCTTGGGGCGTTTTGATCCAACCGATCTGAACTTGAAGTGACTCAGGTTGGTTGTGTATCTAATTCTATATACAGAGCTAGTAACGGTGATCTACAACGGCATTTTCAGAATTCCCCAAAGCACTTTACAACATATTAAATGTACACTTTCTACTCTAGGTTATCCAACGTTGAAGCACACACGCTGACTAATAAAAGTTATCATCAATTGACACAACTAAATCACCCGTCAAACTGTGAATGGTCGTGTGTGTGAAAACATCCTCAACCCCCATTTTCGCACTCTTTCGTTGGCTGTCATCATAGAATTTCTACTTAATGGCGGCATTACCTAGAAGAATCATCAAAGAAACTGAGCGGTTAATCTCCGACCCTGTCCCAGGTATCACCGCGTTCCCTGATGACAGTAACTTAAGGGCCTTTGTGGTCACGATGGATGGACCTGACTCATCGCCTTATGAAAAGGGTGTATTTGATTTAGAACTCTATTTACCAGACGATTACCCAATGTGCCCGCCTAAAGTTAGGTTTTTAACAAGAATATATCATCCAAATATCGACAAGTTGGGAAGAATCTGCTTGGATGTGTTAAAAGATAATTGGTCTCCTGCTTTACAAATTAGAACAATTTTGCTTTCTATTCAAGCGCTATTAGCGAGCCCAAACCCTGATGATCCATTAGCTAATGATGTTGCTGAAGACTGGAAAAAAGATGAGAATAAAGCCATTGAGGAAGCTAAACAATGGACCGCTCAATATGCTAAACCAAAGGAAAATGCCTAGATACAATCGGCTATTTCATCACCTTAATCTCATCTTTTCCATTCCTTATGTCAACCTGTAATTAAACTGGTTTCTACGATGTCTATATACGATTTGCACGCAATATATTTCTTATCATGCACACCAGCTGAACTTCGGTTGTCAGTTACTGTATTTTGGCGCAGTCTAACTTTTTCTTGTAGTGATTTTGTGTGCTGTCGTGTGTGCGGGACAAAATAACACGAAGTTTAGTTTTCGTGTTCTTTGATCGGATCGGAACCTCAATATTGTATGCACGGTTTTATCACCACATAAGCAATAAACACGTCTCGAAAACTCTACCAGCAGTTTCTGCACCGACAGATTCACCCCTACACACTGTTGCTGCTATATAGCCCTCTAAAGCTCTCTAAATATCAGCTATCTTGACTTTTGATGCAGGTATGCTGTGCGCGTATTTTTTTTAGTAACCTCCTTGCAATTTTTTCAGGACTTTTTGATTTCTAATTTAATTACTTGGTCTTTCATCTCATCACCACCTTTGCTTAGGCATTTTGTCCGTCGCTCACCTATTCTACCCATACTTCCTTCAAGCCCACATTCACTTCGACCTTTGAACATTCCCATTTGCATCCGTTCCATCCGCTAATCCCGTAATATATTTTGAAGATGCACCATCTTGATAAGGAAGACAAAAAGAGCCCATTCGGTGATGATTATAATGAATCATTTCAAGACGGGCCTTCGTCGACGGCCGAGGAATTCTCTTTCAATGAGTCCCAAGTTGCATTAAATTCAGATCAATCCGATAAACGGGTGTTTAGTAATGAAAGTTTCAAAACCGTTAAGCTGCCAAATGAACAATACTCCTTCGACATGTCTCATGTTTCTGATTCTGATGTTTCTGGTGAACATAGTGCTGTGCCAACACCAAATATAAATCTAGATCAAAGCTTCACTGGTACAAATAGTTCAAATAGGGTAATGAGTCCTCCAATCACGAGTCCACCTCTCAACTTGCGAAAACCGAGTTTAAGGTTCAAACTCCCAACATCTGCTATCAGTCATAATTCTCCCTTCAATGATATACAATCAGGTTCCACCATAAGAGAGAATGAAGTGTTTAACCCATCTAAACCAAATTCACCGTTCACCGAGAATTTCGATCCTACCATCTCGGATCAAGCCACATACGAATTCAGGGAAGACGAAGGAATGAAAAGACATAGATGGGGTACCACCAGAAATAAAAAAGGTAAACCGAAGAAGGAGAATTTGAGTAGATCAAAGACTTTAAAGCAAATTTTACGTCCCCAGGGAGCATTCAGGTCGAGAAGTCTGAGCACTCACACACCTACTACTTCTAGATCCAACTCCGTTATAAGAGGACCAAATACAAATAGTGCTGTTATATCTGCCTATGACTATTCTGAAGATGATGACGATGATGGAGAAGATGATTCAAAACCTGCTCAATATGAAGAGAAAGTTGATCCAAGAGATAGGAAAGAAATAAAGAGATCTGTGGTGCTAAATAAAACTTTACCTGACGAATATTTAGATCTCAAGACAGGTAAACCAATCACAGCCTACCCAAGAAATAAGATCAGAACCACAAAATACACCCCTTTATCTTTTTTGCCCAAAAATGTGACATACCAATTCATCAAAAATTATGCCAATATTTATTTCCTTGTAATAATTGTTTTGGGGTACTTTGAAATTTTCGGGGTCCCAAGTCCCCAAATGGCAATGGTCCCATTAATTGTCATTGTGTTATTGACAGCTATAAAAGAAGCAATTGAAGATTCCAGAAGAACTGCTTCTGATTTGGAAATCAATAATCAGTTTACGCACATATTAACAGACTTGGGAACAGACCCTAATTTCCAATACGAAAATCTAAATGTTGGAGATGAAAAGATCTCATTATGGAGAAAATTCAAGAAACTCAATTCTCGTCTTTTGTTCAGATTCATCGGTGCAAGTAAGAGAAACTTGACCAAAGAAGGAAGAGCGAAGAAACTAAGAGAGAAAGCCAATCAAGGCTTGGCTGAAAACAACACAAACCGTAAAAGTTTTGACAGTGACTTTGCTTCTCCAAGAAACTCTATGGGTGTATCTGAAAATCCCTTCAGAGCTTCCATGCAATCTAGGAGATCAATGCAGGCAGGTCCGAAATCATTGAAATTCAATAAAAATTATTGGAAGAATGTTAAAGTTGGAGATGTGTTGAGAATTTATAATAATGAAGAAATTCCTGCTGATGTTATCATTCTTTCAACCAGTGAAGAAGATAATGGTTGTTATGTCGAGACAAAGAACTTGGATGGTGAAACAAATTTAAAGGTCAAACAAGCCGTAAAATACTCATCAGACAATATATCCAAAGCCAATCACTTAAAGAATAAGCAATTCCAAATTGATAGTGAAGGACCTCACCCAAATTTGTATTCCTACCAAGGTAGTTTCAAATACTTTGATGACAAAGATAACGAGATGAAAGAGGAAGCAGTCACAATTAACAATTTACTCTTAAGAGGATGCTCATTAAGAAATACTAAATGGGTAATTGGGGTGGTGATGTTTACTGGTGATGATTCGAAAATCATGATAAACGCCGGTGTAACACCCACTAAACAGTCGAGAATCTCAAGAGAATTGAACTACTATGTTATTATTAACTTTGTTATCGTATTCTTGGTCTGCCTTGTTGCTGGTATAATTAACGGTGTGTATTATGCCAAAGATAATAGCTCAAGAGATTACTTCGAATACGGTACAATTGGTGGGACTCCGTGGAGGAACGGTATCATCAGTTTTGTGGTGGCCGTTATTTTGTATCAATCATTGATTCCTATCTCATTGTACATAACCATTGAAATTATTAAATCTGCACAGGCATTTTTCATTTATTCAGATGTGGCCATGTATTACCAAAGATTGGATTTCCCTTGCACTCCAAAATCTTGGTCCATCTCAGATGATTTGGGTCAGATCGAATATGTTTTCAGTGATAAAACTGGTACATTGACACAAAATTTGATGGAATTCAAAAAGTGTACCATTAATGGTGTGTCTTATGGTAGAGCATATACCGAAGCTTTAGCTGGTTTAAGAAAACGTCAAGGATATGATGTAGAGAAAGAAGCTTTAATTGAGAGGGAATTGATCGAAAAAGACCGTGTGGAAATGATCGATGATTTGGAGTCCATATATAAGGACAATGCGTACACAGATGAGTTAAGTTTTGTATCATCAAATTTTGTTAAAGACTTGAAAGGTGAAAACGGACCATTCCAAAAGAAATCCAATGAGCACTTCATGTTAGCATTGGCATTATGTCATTCTGTCTTGGTAGAAGACGATGAAAAAACTGATAAGCAAGTCTTCAAAGCTCAATCTCCAGATGAAGCAGCCCTTGTTGGAACTGCAAGAAGTGTTGGTTTCTCATTTGTTGGTAGCACTAAACAAGGTATCTTAGTTGACATTCAAGGTGTCAGAAAAGAATACCAAATCTTAAACGTATTAGAGTTTAATTCGACCAGAAAGAGAATGAGTGCATTGATTAAAGTTCCTGGTAACTCAGAAAAAGATGAAGCAAAGGTTTTGTTGATTTGTAAAGGTGCTGATTCTATTATATACAGCAGATTGTCAAAAGCTCAAAATGACAAATCCTTATTACAAAAGACATCTGCCCATCTTGAAGAATTCGCCACTGAAGGTCTCCGTACATTATGTATTGCTCAGAGAGAGCTTTCATGGTCTCAATACCTCGAATGGAACAAACGCCATAGAGACGCTGCTGCTGCATTGGATGATCGTGAAGAAAAAATGGAGCGTGTTGCAGACTCTATAGAAAGAGAATTGATCCTATTAGGAGGTACTGCTATTGAAGATAGGTTACAAGATGGAGTCCCTGAGTGTATTGCTCTTCTCGGTAAAGCTGGTATCAAATTATGGGTTTTAACTGGTGATAAGGTTGAAACAGCTATTAACATTGGTTTCTCCTGTAACTTATTAGGTAATGACATGGAACTTTTGATTATAAAGGATGAGCTTTCTGATGACGAGAGAGCCAAATATCAAGTGAGAGCCCAAGAAGGACCACAAGTTATCAACCAGTTACTTTCCAGCTACTTGGAAATCTTCTTTGGTATGAACGGTTCTGTTGAAGAATTAGATAAAGCTATGGGTGATCACAGTCCACCAAATGAAGGTTTCGGTGTTGTAGTTGATGGTGATGCTTTGAAAACAATCTTAAATGATGATGAAATGAAAAGAAAATTCTTATTATTGTGCAAACAATGTAAGGCTGTCTTATGTTGTAGAGTTTCACCAAGCCAAAAGGCTGGTGTTGTCAAACTTGTCAAGAATACTTTGGATGTTATGACCTTAGCTATAGGAGATGGTTCCAATGATGTTGCTATGATCCAAGAAGCAGATGTAGGTGTTGGTATAGCTGGTGAAGAAGGTAGACAAGCAGCTATGTCATCGGATTATGCAGTTGGTCAGTTCAGATATTTGGCCAAACTTTTACTCGCTCATGGTAGATGGTCTTATAAGAGATTCGGTGAAATGATTCCAAATTTCTTTTACAAGAATGCTATATTCACATTGGCAATGTTCTGGTATGGTATTTATAATGACTTTGATGGAAGTTATTTGTTCGAATTCACCTATTTGATGTTTTATAACTTGGCATTTACGTCATTACCGGTTATATTCTTGGGAGTTTTTGATCAAGATGTTAACTCTAAAGTCTCATTACTTGTTCCTGAATTATACAGAACTGGTATTTTAAGACTTGAATTTTCTGAAAGGAAATTTTGGTACTATTTAATTGATGGTGTTTACCAATCTGCGATAGCATTTTTCTTCCCATATTTGCTTTATCGTATAAGTTTTATTGATATGGGTGGTTTAGGTGTTGATCACAGATTCTGGATGGGTATAATCATTGCTGCAATTGCATGTATTTCATGTAACTTATACATCATTTTACATCAATCGAGATGGGACTGGCTCTCTCTTTTGATCAATGCCTTGTCTACACTTGTGCTTTTCTTTTGGACAGGAGTTTGGACCACCCCTCTTTACAGTCAAGAATTTTACAAAGCTGCTGCTCAAATGTTTGGCAATGTTAATTTTTGGACATGTCTCATGGTCGGTGTATTAGCTTCTTTGCTTCCAAGATTTCTCATGGATGCCATGCAAAAGATCTTCTTCCCTAAAGACGCTGACATCGTTAGAGAGTGCTGGGTCAATGGTGACTTTGACGCGTACCCTGAATCATATGATCCAACTGACCCTGATAAGGCCAAAATAAGTTCATACAGCAGTGACAAGATAAAAGACTTGAATGCTCATTCAGGGAGTGTATCTACAACTCCTAAGTCCAGTACATTTGATTCGAAAATACCAAGCGATTCAGAGAGACAATTTAATCTAACCTCATCAAGCACCATTCAAGTGAATCAAACCAGTCCACCTGATGAAATTAAACAAGAACAAGCAGAAACTCATCAAGGACCCCAACAAAGAAAGCTGATCATCGACATGTTCAAGAGGAAGTCCCAAGCCAAATCGACTTATTATGATAATCAATCCTTCCTTGATACCTATAATTATTCACATGCGGGTACCAGAGAAGACTTGGTCAAGACTGAAGAGATCGCAATGGAAGAGTTTGATCAGAATGCTAAAAGGGCAAGCAGGATCTCATCCGATCGAAGACATTATTCGATGGAGAGGTCTCGATATTCCACTGATGCAACAGGCGTTACCCCCAGAGTGAGAACATCCCTAGATTTCCCGGAACTTTCAACCTCGGAGTCTCTCACTAGAGCTGGATAAACTAGCTCAGCAGCAAGCTAAAAAACATTTTACCTACTGGCAAAGTATAGATTAAATAAGTAGATGGCCTAAATATTGGCAATTGCATTTTACATATATATGAACGATTTTATAACTACTCGGAGTAATATTGATTCGGTTGCACATTCAGTTTTAGATCTCATCGCCGCATTCCGGGGATTCTCGGACTCTTATTAACACCCGGGTACACAAGGAAATAAATTGTTTAGAATCGTTTAAATAGAGCAACAATCTCGCCTTGAACTTCTGCAAAAGAATTGAACGAACTTGGGTGGCCCCACTTCCAGGCACAATGCCATCACCTTATCTGTTCTCTCAAATCCAGCAAGCGAGCGGTACGACTAGTGTTATATTTATCGAAAATGGTTCAAGGCGCGTTTGTGTAATTTTTCATTTGATTTTCTTTTCAGGCAAGATCAATATAAAAGAAAAAAAGAGTCTGAATAACCAGCCACCTAATAGTTTATTTATAACTCTTTTGATTCATTGATAAGATCAATTAAACTGTACAAATACCTCTATGTCCTCGTAACACTTAAAGCAATGATTAACCCCCATTAATTCCCTGTATTTTCATCGTAGTGATTCAACTGTTCGCTAGTGAAAAATTATCGGCGTGGCATAACCGGTGAGGAATTTTTCTTTTTCGCAGGCGAAGACAGGTCGAATCAATTAGAATCCTCGAATGTGATTGGACAATTCCTCTATCCAATAAAAAATCCCTTGAGGGAAAAATTAATATAAATACAAAGTTCAATCCCGCTGAAAAATTTTTCTTCTTTTTTCGTCCAACGTTTCTTTTACAAACAAGACTATAATACTTATTCAGTCAAGATGGATTCTAACTTCTTCGTTGATTTTATGATGGGTGGTGTCTCCGCCGCCGTCTCCAAGACCGCTGCTGCTCCAATTGAAAGAGTTAAATTATTGATTCAAAATCAAGATGAAATGATCAAGCAAGGTAGATTATCTAGAAAATACGATGGTATTGGTGAATGTTTCAGAAGAACTGCTGCTGAAGAAGGTTTGAACTCTTTCTGGAGAGGTAACACCGCTAACGTTATCAGATACTTCCCAACCCAAGCTTTGAACTTTGCTTTCAAGGATAAGTTCAAGAAGATGTTCGGTTTCAAGAAGGAAGAAGGTTACTGGCCATGGTTCGCCGGTAACTTGGCTTCTGGTGGTTTAGCTGGTGCCACTTCTTTGGCTTTTGTTTACTCTTTGGATTACGCCAGAACTAGATTAGCTAACGATGCTAAATCTTCTAAGGGTGACGGTAAGAGAGAATTTAACGGTTTATTCGATGTTTACAAGAAGACTTTGGCTTCTGATGGTATTGCTGGTTTGTACAGAGGTTTCGGTCCATCCGTTGTTGGTATTATTGTCTACAGAGGTTTGTACTTCGGTTTGTACGATTCCTTGAAGCCAGTTGTTTTAGTTGGTCCATTAGAAGGTTCTTTCTTAGCTTCTTTCTTATTAGGTTGGACTGTTACCACCGGTGCTTCCACTGCTTCTTACCCATTAGACACTGTTAGAAGAAGAATGATGATGACCTCTGGTCAAGCCGTTAAGTACAAGGGTGCTTTCGACTGTTTCAAGCAAGTTGTTGCTGCTGAAGGTATTGCTTCCTTGTTCAAGGGTTGTGGTGCTAACATCTTAAGAGGTGTTGCCGGTGCTGGTGTTATCTCCATGTACGATCAATTGCAAGTTATCATTTTCGGTAAGAAGTTTTAAGTTAGCTAATTAACTTATTCTCCTTATTGTACATATTCAATTTTTATTTATTCCGTTATATAATAATAGAATAATCCCCTTTTAATAACTATTGTAGGACAAAAATCAGTGTAAAGGCGCTCATTATCAGTTATACATCAAATTAGTTTAATTAATGCAGGTGGCTTTTTCCCTATTTTCGACTTTTTCCGCTTTTGACGGTGCACGTAAAAGTTGCAAAATTCATTCTTATCATGATATCTACTGGTACCTATGAAGTAAAATCAGTTTTATTTAATAAATCATTTGTATTTGATATGTTTAACGCACCAAATGCAATCTGCTATTTTTAATAACATTTGTCAATTTCACTTTCTCTACTACAAAAAATAGCTACATGGCATAATAAAAACAAACATACATTTTCCCAAACAATTGTATCGATAAAAAATAAAGTATTAAGACCACCTCTAGCATAATACAATAGATATTTCTTATTGACATCCCCCAATTGATTGGATGAGATATTTAATTTTTTTCAAAATTTAAGTACAATAATTTGTAGTTGGATTCAAGATCGTAGACTATTCTCTCGTGCTTCCTGTAGTTCATATCACTCAATTTCTTGTCACAATTGAACAAATCACTGTGCTCTCTTTCATCACCTTGACTATCAATTTCATTGATCAAGGTGGCAGAGAATCTTCCAGGTCTGAATATCCTCAAGATCTTAATCAACACATCAACAACGTTGATCAGAGAATCAGTAACAGAGCTGAAAGGAAAATTTGTTTCAAAAGATGCGTATGACCATCCAGACTCCGGAGTGACGTGCAAGGTATAGTAATAACCACCGTTGTTTGCACTAATGGAATTGGAAGAAAATCCACAGGGAGTGAACGAGAAAGCATCATGGACAAACTCTAAAGGTTGGAATTGATTATCGTCCTTTGAAGATGGAACACCAAGGAAAGATTTACCGTTACCATCAGCATCATTAAAAATGGAATTCAACTTTGAAGACTTGATGGTTTTCAAGCCAATCTCGTGGCCCAAGTCATCTTCTCCAAAGCCATTTTGAACCAATGATTCATAGCCTGGTTTTCTATTGGTGACAAATTGTTCTGCTTTTGCAGGGTCTAAGTCAGTCATCAATACTTCAAAGGTCTGGTCTCTGATTTGTCCAGCAGGAATACATTCTCCATCCTTCAGACCACCAGTGTACAAATACCAATGATCATCACTTGTGAAGTTCCCAACTACATAGGACTTTCCATTCATGAAATGCTCGTTCAAAAACTTAACTTCATTTTTCCAGTCTCTGTGAACACTTTGTTGTTTCTCTGGGAACATAAATGATCTTCGAGAGTAGAACACATTAAAAATGTTCTTTGAATGAATCTTCTCACTAACAAACTCTTGAATGTCTTCAAAAAGTTTTTCAATGCAGAATAAAGTGGTAGTGGTGCCGCAGGTCTTCAAGATTATCTTGTGCGGGAAGACAAATAAAGATGATTCAGATAAAAGATAAGCATCCATGTACTTCGAAGACTTCATGGACAAGATCTTGCAACTGACGAGATCCAAAATCTTGACCCAGTTTTTCAAAGGAATGCTTCTTAAGCCATCTTCATGTTTGCTATTACTTTTGACCTCATCTTCATTGGGCCAGACCCATACTTCTAACAACTTTTCAGGGCCTTCGAAGGCAAATGTTGAGTCTAAATTAGCACTCAATTCATGATCAACGTAGGAATCAGTAACGTAAGCGGGTGCAACCATAGCTTGGAATTTTTTTTTGTTGTAATTAGTTTAGGCAGTTCTTAAAGGTGGATTGGAACTTACTCTTATAAATGTAAGGATTTTTCTGACAAACAAGAATTGAAACGAAAAGAGAAGTAGCAAGAAACGTTTCAATCAATAGTAAGTCAGTTTTTTTTTAACCAAAAATTATTTTTCACTAGTGGATGGGGAGGATCAACAACCCAGTAAAAAATATAAAAACGTTTGGGATTTAGGTCTTGATAATTTGTAGATAAAAAGAAGATATGCGTATTCACTAATCTTTCTTATGGGATGGAGTATAATTTGTGTTATCCAGGTTCAATAAGTTTATTAAGTTCAAGAGTCAACTGTCGTGATGGTTTCTTGGGCATAAATTAATTACCGAACGTATGTGGGGTTAATATTACGGTATTACCCTCCAAGCTTGTACAATAATACCGATGAATAAGGTCAAGAGTCTCAGCGGGAATCAGCAAAGAACTTTTTTTATAAGGAAGTACCTATGGCTAAATAAATTTGCGGGATACCTATGTTTAAATATGTTTGCGGGATAATAGATTTTAAAAAAATTTTCAGTCCGCACACACGATATAAACCAAGAAAATGTCTCAGTTGAATTACAACTTCGTTACCTTCAAATTGAGGCTTATGAGGGATGGATTTCTTAATATCTACTCCTAGCTCAAATCGCTTTTTGAATCGGAGCTCCCAATGCTTTTTTACACCTTTTATTTGACCAAGGGGAAGTGCTACCATAAGGCTTTTCTTTGCTACTGGCCCGCACCCAAATCAGAATAAGTGACCTGCGAAATTTCAGTTTTGAAGTATAAGTTGATTGGTATCGCTAGAAAGGTCACGGTGGGAATATCTCTGAATCACCATGCTTCTCTCTCACAAGTACACCACCCCATCATTATCAGATACGGTGCCACTTACGCTGTTACGCGTTAAGCAGCACGCATCCACATTGTTATCCGCTGTGCAACAGCTGCGAAAATACCATACAGGAAAGTTGAGTTAAAACATAAGACTTCTTATTAGACTATAAATTAAGTGGATCTAAACACTAGAAACAATTTCACTGGCATTCTTCAATACCTCCACCATCTTGACACATTCCTTTCTCTTTTGAACCGTTAATTCATTCTCTTTAACCAAATCAGCTAAATCTTGAGAATTGTACAATTTCTCTAATAATTCCTTTTGGATTTCATCCTTAGATTGTACGATCAACTTCAACATGATAGCTTTTGGAACCAAGTCAGATACTGTTCTCTTGACGATATTGAAGTAAGAAGAGATCAATAACTTGATTACTTCGGTTTCCATAGTTTCTCTTTCAGACATTGCACCAGTAGCTCTTAATACTGGAGGAGGTGCCTCCATGCTCTGTAGCCTCTTCTTGTTTTTGGAGCTGAAAAATCCACCGAAGAAACCATTGTTTCCATCTTCAGGCTTTGGAGACAGTTGTTGTGGTTGTTGAGAGGGTGGTAACGGTTTACCGGTCTTTGGGTCCACCGCTACTTGTGGCTTAGGGTGAAACTTGTCTTCAACAATGGCCATGGCCTGGGAACCTTTCAATAAGTCTGGGTGAGCGGTATTGACATATGTTTCTTCAGATCTGATAACATCAGTTACAAACTTGGTTGTTGGGATAACAGCTTCTCTCAAATATTGGATGAATAATTGTGACAATTGTTCCTTCAACGCTGGATAACGGGAATATTGTGGTTGGCTGACAATCTGAGATAATATTCTCACCAACTCGTCAAAGATCAAGTTGATACATCTGACAGCAGGTTCTTCCATTCTATGGATTTGCTGCTTGACCAAAACTTCAAAGGCTTGAGTTCCTACAAATAAAGAAGGAGCACTACCAGAGGTATTATGCATGATAGTTCTAATATCAGTATCCTTGATTTGATCAAATGGATCTAAAGCGGTTATACCATTCTTGAATATTTCGTGAAATACAAAGGAAATTCTGGCACCACCGGTTAATTCCTGAGAAGTCAATTCTTTAGCTTCACCATCTAAGATACCATTGTAATCTTTAGTGAAGTTTGTGATCATGGAAAGAGCAATAGATGTTGGACTTTCGGCCATTTCTGGGCCCAATACACCCAATTCATTTTGATACTTCTTTAATGAATGTTCTATCCTCATTTTAATATCTGGTAAAGTACTCTTGATATGATGCATCAAAATACCGTTTAACTTCTTAGCCAAATAAGGGGTACCACAGAATTGAGCTTTAGCCTTATAACTTGCATGGTCTTCAAAGAATGCAGCCTCATCCTTCAAGGCATCTCTAATGGTCTTCTTTGTCTCAATATCCTTTTGACCTCTATTAATGACTGGTACGTAACCAAATCTTAATGGGATGACTCTTCCAGCCAAGATATCGATAACATCAGTACCGCTATCCATCAAATCAACCTTTGTCAAGACACCAATTGTTCTAGAACCTTCTGGGTCAACTTCTCTGGCCAATTTCAACCCATCAGAATTGGCTAAATCGGTGTTGGCAGCATTGACAGATAAGATAATAGCATTAGGCTTGGAGATAAATTTCATAATCATTTCTCTAATTTGCCTTTCGATATCTTTTGGCTGGTCACCCACTGGAACCTTGGTCAAACCTGGTAAGTCAACTAAAGTCAAAGTTAACACATGAGGAGAATAAATTCTTAAATTGATTGGGACTGGGGAAATTCCTAAGTTTTTACCAGTCTTAGCATCGGTTTCTCTAACAATTTCACTTCTAATATCTTCGAAATTATAGAACTTCTTACCTGGTAAATGTAAGAATTCACCCCATTCGTCATCATTATTCTCTGACTGACCGCCAGCCTCGTTCAGTTTGTTGATTGAAATCAAGTCTTCTTGGCCTTGCTTTTTGGTGGATCTTCTATTAATTAATTGTAAAACCAATGGCCTTCTTGTAACAATACCAGTACCTCTAGGTAAGAAATCTCTACCGACGACATTCTCCAAGACAGATGATTTACCACTTGATTGAGATCCAACGACCGTAATTTGTGGTAAATCAACTGGTGACGATGATCCGCCTCCTAAAGGAGCCAAGGCGTCCTGTAATTTATTGATGGTTGCAATTAACTGTTCATCCATGATTTATTGAGAACTTGAAAGAAACTTCTATTCGACAAAAATTCTATATTAAATCTATACTTCGGATAAAGCGTTTCTCGTCAGAGTTGTTCTTTACGATAGTGTTTTGGGATTATTTCGTTACCGGGCCAAGTGCGCGCAGTGAGACAGATTTGAATGATAAGATTGGCCATATACACGACGAACCCATAATCAGGTTAACACATTAAATAAATATATTAAAAGCCTTAAACTATTGGTTAGCTGAATTTATGAATAAATGTAGGACTAGCAGTGTAGCTAAACCCCTCGAAAGAATTATACGGGTTTTTGCCATTTTCATCTGAAATGTTAACTCCCTTATTGATATTATAGTTACTCACTTTGAGGCTAGTGAACTCAGGTGCAAAGTTCTCTGCTAATATGGGGTCTGTAATAACAGGAACAATTGGTGGAGTTAAAGATTCGTCTTGCGTTTCGAGATTCTTCCAATCAATCTTCCTGAAAAATCTATGTCTAATCAACTTATCCCATTGAGAATCTGCTTGAAATCTTTTGCCAGGATTTTTGTTTAAGAGTTTATTCAAAAGATCTTTTGCATCCATTGAGAAATAAAAAGGCAAAGATAATTTCTTGGACAAAATTTTATCCTGAATGGCTTTATGGGAATTGCCAGTAAATGGAGGTTTTCCACTCATCATATCAAATATTACACAACCCAACGACCACCAGTCAACTCCATAGTCGTATTCTTCACCCTTCAAGATTTCTGGAGCCATATACTCTGGTGTACCAATGATTGAAGTACACTGGTCATTCCCGTCACCGATCTCTTTAGACAATCCGAAGTCTGTGAGAACAAGGTATCCTCTGCTATCTAAAAGACAATTTTCTGGTTTCAAATCACGGTACACAATACCAAGCTTATGGAGATGTCTTAAACCCAAGGCCATTTGAGCAGCATAGAAAGAAACGTGGTCCTCCTTGAAAACATTTCCAAGTGAGTTGTTTGTAGTAAGATGATGAAACAATTCTCCTCCAGGGATATACTCCAACATCAAATAAAACTTATCATGATCTTGCAAGGCATAGAACAACTTAACTATGTTTGGATGATGATTGATATTGCTTAATATCTGTCTTTCATAAAGAGTTCTTTTCACATGTGATGTATGCTTGCCTGAATCTTCATGAAGAGTAATAACAGGTTTTCTTAGCTGCTTTTGAGCATACAACTTCTTGGTCTCTTTGTCCTGGACAAGATGGACTTTACCGTAAGCCCCTTGACCTAATACCTTAAGAGGTTCAAAATCTTGAAGGTTCTTCCTATATTCCAAAGAGTCACTGTGACTGACGTCATCAACCTGGTTAAGATTTGGAGGGATAATTAATTCCAGATTATGAGAAGACACGGAAGACGGCCGAATAGAAAGTCTACTATAAACAGAAGACTTTCTTCTTAATCTTGAATTTGATCCCAGATCAGGAATCTTCAAAGCCAGGTCCAGAGATGATTCGTAAGGTTTAACTTCGAAATCATCTATCACGTTTGGTTCAGAGGGGTCACCGGGCTCAGTCAAGGAAGACCGAGCCATTTTTTTAGCAAATGACTCTTCGTCAAAGCTAAAAATTTCTGTCATACAATCTGGTATCCTTGTCTGATCTATAATACAAAAAATTAAATCATTAAATCACTATAAGCATAGCACAACAGAATTTAATTCAATATTCCTTTTTGATGCCACGCGCAATTTGATGTTGCAAAAATTTACTAATTAAATTATAAAGAATCTATAAGAATTATATATACCGGGAAACCACCAATAAAATGAGCATTAAACCATAAATCCCACCGGATACGAAAAGGGGTAGCCCTAAGATATTGTGAGTGAGACCAAACTTATAAATTTGGAATAATATTGATGGAAAAGTCAAATTCAACACACTCGCTATCAAAGATATGGAAGAAAATACTTGATTTGTCTTGTTTGTGGGGAAGAGTTTTGTGATGGTTGAATTCACATTTGGCATTAATCCATAGCTCATAATAAGGGTTGCAAACGCTATGAAAATTTGTTTAGATGATGTTGCAAGACCAAGAACTATTTGAATAGCTGTCTCATTCAAAAGTGAAATAAAAATGTTTATGAAATCCACTGAGTCCATTCGATCTTCTTTGACCTTCAATTTCAATACTTTAGGATAAAAGTAACTCGTAAGGAATGGGAAAAGTAACACAAGCGAAACAAAACCAGACCAACCAGTAAGCATTAAAAGTTTTGAAATTGTTTCACTGTCCCAATTATATCTGTAGATACCATACTGAAGAACCAACGGAAGCATCTGGTCAGTAATCGAAAGAGCAATCAGACACCCAACAAGTACAAAAAGCAGGAATCTAAGCTCTTTAGAACGATGTTTGACGGTCACCTTGATGAGTTCATCTGGTAACGTCAAAAGTCTGAGCTGTTCACGAACTCTCAAGATCTGTTCCTTTACATGGGAAGTTCTAAACGATAAGCTAAGGGTGGGTCTTTCTTGAGCAGATGGATGAGATTCAGGAAGAATGAAGGAATATAACACAACAAAACACACAAGAATGTTATCTGCGCATAGGGGAAGTAAATCCACAGTAAATGGGTCCAAATGTTTAGCTTTGCCCCATTTTATTAATGTTGTCCCTAAAAGTTGACCAAGGAGTTGTGCTCCGCAAAGAACAGAAAACCCAAAGGATAACGACAGCAGTCGGTTTTGTGCAGTTGTGATATCAGTGATATACAGGTTAACTGTGCCAAGAACCGCAGGGGCACCACCAACTATATTATATGAAATGGTGGCCATAACTAACGTTTTGAACCTGAAACCTTTTGAGGTAATAGCAATAAGGTATAATAATGAATTGGATAAAGCGGCAAAACTAAGGATGTTCAAAGTTAACTTTCTTCCAAACCGATCACTAAAGAAGCCAATAAACGATAAACCAATAATTTGGGAAAATTGGTTAGAGAAAGATGCAACCTGTTGAAACTTTGCAACCAAAAGTTGGTTATCCACATCGTTACAAATTCCATCCACCATATTCTCTTCACAGGCTTTACGAAACAAAAGGGTTTCTCTTGATGAGATTGACGTTGTGGCTAAACCTATTACTAAAAATACAATACTTACTCCTAATAAACTAGGAGTTGCGAAAATGCTAGACCTTGGGGGTCTTTCTGGTTGGAGATTTGGAGTCTCTGAAAGTGATTCATAATTGCTGGCGCTTTCAGTCACTTCCACACAAATCCCATTCTCCTTCTTACCAAGTAGGCTGCTTGTTTCTTCGTTCATTGCTATTTAAGGAGGTTTACTAATTCTAATTTTTTTGGAGCCATAGCACCTTTTAAGTCAAATGTTATTGTGCGGATAAGCGGTGAAAACAATTTATCTCCGCTGATAACATATATGGTATCACTCTGATAGTATGGTGGGCTTCCCCTTAAGAGTAGGGGAGTGGTCGGACTCGTAGTTTCATGGCATTGGAGTATGCTGAGTCTTGACCCTGTGGCGGATCTTGATTACATGGAAACCTCTGGCGGATATAAAGCGGCGGTAGACATATTGAGACGGGCCTGCCCGATGCGTCCGACTAAATCCTAAAGCAATAATTAGAAAGCATTAGCAGTAGCTGAGCACAAAGGCACTTTGATTGAGAGAACACGAGATATTAAAACTTCGCCTTTTTCTATAAGCTGTCTATTGATGTCTTAATTAATTTCATAAGTCTCTTAAATAATGCTACGAAATCTCACTGTAACAATTTGGTTACAACCAAGAAACACATCGTACACAAATCAAGTAAGCCACATACAATGAACGTCAACCCCGGGATATCACGTAATAAGCCGAGTCTGTAGATGCCAACGAAAATCAAAGGTGCTGCAATATTACATACCCCATTCACCAATGACAAAGCCATTAATACTTCAGACGTCTTGGACTTAGAGTAATACTTCAACAACGCCGAGTGAATGGTAGGCACCACAAAGGAATTCATGCATCCAAAAGCCACACTACCGATGTATTGGGATGTGGTATTGGCGGTGAAAAACCCAACGTAAAGCAATATATTGAACCCTATTCCTGTCAATATTAATGTGAAGTCTACCATGTCGAAACTCAAAGCAGATGGCTTCATTCTAAAGACATTCGTCAAGACCTTCCCAGAGTAGAGTGGAAAAACAACATAAAGTACCACTACTCTTGCAAAGCAGAACGCCATGAAAAATGTCCCCACAGTCTTTGTATCCCAGTCAAACACATAAATCGCATAATCTATTGCCACTACTCCTACACCAACCTCGTACATTATCATCAAACTGCTGATGAAAACCAAACAGTATATGAGTAATCGTATGCTTCTGGGGTTGGTCCCTTCTCTGTCAGGATTTATCAATGTCTTCAACGGTTTAATGATATTCAATTGTTTCAAGATACCTTCCGAGTTTGTGGAATCGATACCCTGTTGCTCTTCTTCATTAACATATATGGATTCTGGCAAAATGAAAGCACAATACAATACAAGGACCCCAAAGGTTAATATTTCGATTTGAAATATCCTAATTTCCGTCATGGTGATACTCCTAAACCCTTTCAATGCATGCAAGTCATCTGACCATCTTTCGATGTAATTTGAGAACGAATTGGAGAATAACGGACCCAAGAAACCGCCTCCAAAAACTGCACCTTGGATATACCCCATAGATTTCGCTCTCTGGTTTGGGTGAACCACTTCAGAAACATAAGAATTAGCCAACCCCAATAAGGCAAGGATCCCACCGGCTGAACATGCCAAAAAATCACACGCCAAAAACCACCCAACTCTAAACGTTTGACTGTATACCATGATGTAGAGGAGAAGGCACCTAGATATGAATACCAAAACTGGGATTGAAGTGATGAACAATTTCTTACCATACTTGTTTGATAACCTTCCAAAGTTTGCTAAGGCAAAAATCAGCGCTAGTTGCGCTACAATCAAGCTGTATTG
Source organism: Yamadazyma paraphyllophila (assembly GCA_030563605.1). Classification (NCBI taxonomy): domain Eukaryota; kingdom Fungi; phylum Ascomycota; class Pichiomycetes; order Serinales; family Debaryomycetaceae; genus Yamadazyma; species Yamadazyma paraphyllophila. The sequence continues at coordinate 129,948 of JAJMJO010000010.1, forward strand.
GTCATAATTGGATACCAACATTTGTACTTCAGTTGCATCACAATGGTCATTTTCATCCACGAGGGAATTGCAGGCCAATTTGAATTTGACTGTTTTCCTAGTCGGTTCTCCTAGTGATGAAAATGTGAACAAAAACACAGCAATATTTATGAATATCCAATGGGGACGATTATACCAAGGTAAATTATTTAAGTAAACGCTTCTTTGATGCCAATCTTTCTCTAAATCGTTATCATCAATTGCGGCATCGGAGGAAGAATAGCTACTACTCTCGGAGTGTTGCAAGAGCGGCTGTGACTCTTGTTGTTCCCGTCTTGACATTGTCTAATACCAACGAAGCATAAATGTAAATCAGATATTTATGAGGGTGATTTTGCTCATAAATGGTAAAGGTTTTGATACTTTATCAACATATAATTCCTCTCTTGACAACTTTATGATTTGTTAAAAGCGAGTACAGTTTAACCGGACTGTGCTTCAAACCCCGTATGCGGCCTAAATCGTACCTGCTACCGAAAGAAGCACGCACTTTGATTTTGAACTGATGTGGATATTAGGGTTGGTGACCTAGATGATGTCGATGAAGTGACTGTCAAATCGTAATATTTGGTTTTCGCGCACTACCCACAGTATTACAGTGAGTGAGAAATGTGAGAAAAACTACAGACAGGCTCTGTGCAGGCCCATACTCAATCCACCAAAAATTTTCTTCTCATTAAAAATTTTCAAAAATCTACAAATAATTGTTGAAGAAGTTTTATCTATACAGAAACAATATGTCTTTGCCAGCTTCATTTGACTTAACCGCTGAAGATGCTAAATTGTTATTAGCTGCCAACGTCCACTTGGGTTCCAAGAACGTTCAAGTATGTACCCTTACCATGAACAAATCAGAGTTTGATATTGAAGTTGATAATGAGTAGCTGCCTCCATTATCCCATTCCTTAAATTATACTGGGACAACCTCAAGATTCGGTCCCTGCGACTACGATATTAAAGATACCTGTACTCCCTCGAACAGCCCACTGCTATATCCCTTTTTCCAACAATCCCTACCACCGTTTAATGAAAAATTTATACACCATATGCGACTTCAATGTTCTTCTTGATTACCTTCCAAAACCATATACTAACTAATTCTAGGTTCACAACAAGCCATACGTCTACAAGACCAGACCAGATGGTGTCAATGTTATTAACATTGGTAAGACTTGGGAAAAGATTGTCTTAGCCGCTAGAGTTATTGCTGCTATCCCAAACCCATCTGATGTTGCTGTTTGTTCTACCAGAACTTTCGGTCAAAGAGCTGTCTTGAAGTTCGCTGCCCACACTGGTGCCACCCCAATTGCCGGTAGATTTACCCCAGGTAACTTCACTAACTATATCACCCGTTCTTTCAAGGAACCAAGATTAGTTATTGTTACTGACCCAAGAACTGACTCTCAAGCTATCAAGGAATCTTCTTATGTTAACATTCCAGTCATTGCTTTGACTGACATGGACTCTCCATCTGAATACGTTGATGTTGCCATCCCATGTAATAACAAAGGTAAGCACTCCATTGGTTTAATCTGGTGGTTAGTTGCCAGAGAAGTCTTGAGATTAAGAGGTGTTATCCCAGACAGATCTACTGAATGGCACGTCATGCCAGATTTATATTTCTACAGAGACCCAGAAGAGATTGAACAAGCTACTGCTGAAGAATCTAAGACTGAAGAATCTGAAGAACCAGCTGCTGCTGAAGCTGAAACTGAATGGACTGGTGAAACTGAAGAAGTTGACTGGGCTGAAACTGGTGCTAACCCAGCTGCTGAAGAAGCTGCTGCTCAAAACTGGTAAGTTAATTAAATACCTAGTAGCTCATTATAATTAATTCATTTTTTGCAACTATGTGCGGGTTTGAATGATTTAGAAAAAGAGAAAAAAGAAGGCAACCTAATAAGATATCTTTTAAATAGTTTCTTCTATTTTTTGTACATTTGTATCTTATAAATTCAATGACATAATATAAATTATTGTTCTACTCTGGACTAGGTCCACTGTTCATAGTCTCTACTGGTACCAACTTAAATCTCCAGTTATATTTGACTGTGCACGACCTTGGTGAAGCTCATGAGAAAAAAATTCTCGTGAATAAATTTCTTCAATTTGATTACCACGGATTACCGCCAAAATCAAAAAAATAACTCTAGTCTTGTGTTTCTGGGTACTTGTACCGTTCAGTGGTGATTGTTTCGTTCTGAATCAGTCAATATCACTGGATTGGAGGCATAAGACGACCTTTTTTCTAGAAATATACTTGGTATTTAGTTATCATTTATAGTGTATTTTGTTGTGCTAGTTTTTGTTTTTAATGGCTAGGGTTGTCTATTTTTTGTTTTCGCCCGCTTGTCATCATCACTTGTTTTAAGTGGTGGAGTTGAGTTTGGTTTTCCCAGATAAAATATCACCACCGGTTTATCGTATTATTACTTTTCGATAGAAATAATACTTCATGCCCGGTGGATAACTTTCCGGCACTAGTGGTATCAGGACTTGATGGGCTAATGCATTTGAAGCTCCATGTTCATATTCTAACTAGTGGCCTTTAAATCGGTTGAATTATATTCAATCTCAAGTGTATTATTTACTCAATATCATCTCTTTCTCCGTAGTCCATCTATAGATCGTATATCATTAACTATAATAGTGTATTCCATCTATAATAGTGTGACACGGATTATAGCTTACATCACTTCGCTACCAAGCACCTCGGTACGCGTCGTAACGTTTTAAACAATGTAATTCAATTAGCCTCTCATTACTCAACGTTAGGTCCACGGACTCCACAAACGATGAAAAAACCTCGCGTATTGCAGCCAAGTTTTTAAAACATCCACAACTCTAATACACATACACATTCGTTTGACATGGCTTTTGGAAAGAAGTTCCAAGAATTCCTATACTCGCTAAGCACGAGTGACAAGTACGCTGAGTATGACTCTAGAAAGTCCTTCAATAGAGTAAATAAGCCAAAGAATGAGACCGAGACCAATTTATTAACTCATAATAATGGATCAACCACATTTGGGAATGATTATGACGTGGATTCAAACTATGATAAATTCAAGGAAGATGGTGTTCATGAGGTCCGGTTAGCATGGAGACACATTAAGAATTGGTTGGACAAATATTCATCCGATTTGAATAGCTCCTTACAAAAAGCATGTACTAATGATGATTTGAATGACTTTCAAAAAGATTTGAACACTAAATTACCACAATGTGTAGTGGAATTTTATAAGTTGACAGACGGTCAATATTATGATGATTACAGTCAAGTTGGCGGGTTATTTTTTGGTTTAAAATTAATGCCATTGGATGATATCTTGGTAATGACGGAAAATTGGAGGAAAGTATCCAAGAAGTTGACAGCAGAACTATCACATTTGGACAGCTCTGGGAAAGTTAAAGAACCTTCAAAAATAAGTAATTTGAAACTGTTCAATTCCTCAGTAGATTTGGTCGATCCTAACTCGAGTACTTCGTCTTTACCTTCTTCAGATAATGAACAACCACAAGAAGCTTCCAGGTACCCATCTCAGAGGGCTATACCACCAGGTACAATTCAGCCAATTTTTTCTCATCCTCAGTGGATTCCAATAATAACGGATGACGTGGGAAACTGTATAGGGGTAGACTTGGCCCCACCACCAGATGGTAATGGTAATTGGGGACAAGTTATTTTATTCGGTCGGGAATTTGATACTAAGTTCTTAATTGCAGAGAATTTTGGCGACTTCCTTTTGATATTCGCCAATGATTTGGAAATTGGTAACTGGGACATTAAAGCTCAAGAGAAGAATAACTATGGTGATCTTGTGATTGGAAGTGAAGGTGACTTAGTCTTTGTCGATAAAGAGACTCAACAAGAATTAAACTATCTAACAGTTTTACAAAGACGATGCATCTCTAAATGGATTAATACTTTGGATAAAGACAACATCAACCACAAGGTGAAAAAATTAATAGATGATTTAAAGCTGAATCCGGATTCGATATTGAATGTTAAAACTTTGAATGACAATAACATTGATGATTTCATTACTAAAAACTTAAACCTTGTTAACCAAATGTTGAAACCACTTAATCAGCTGGATCTGATCCAAAGCAACAAACTGTCCACCTCGAAAGAGATTCCGGCACCTTCAGTCCCCACTAAATCTACCAAGTCAGCACACACGGCTTCTAGTGATACAAAAGAGAAAGATCAAACATATTCTAACTCTGATGTATTTGCTTATACAGAAGGCAAAACTTTGGAAGATGTCCAACTTTAAATTAATATATATGTACTGTATTTACCAAATTATTCTTTGTATTGAACCAGGCTCACTATCCCAAGAAAATTCGTAGTTGAAAAACACTATGAAAAATAGAACGTTTATGACATTAAGAAAAACGTATTCGGCTATATTTCTCTCTAGTTTGTAGTCCACTGGACTTGTGAATAAGCGGAATAGGACCAAAGGAGTGATATAATATCTTGGTTCAAATAAAGGCGACGGTACAATAGTAAGAATAATTGCAATGAAAAAGCTGATGATCGTAATTGGCTTAAGTGATAATGGTCCTTTATTCTCGTATAATCTTTCAACGATATTCCATACTGAAAAATGATAAACAGGCACCATAAAGAACTGAGCATATTTGTGACTCAATAATCTTCTCCATATATAGAATGTATAATGTCTGTTATCAGCCAAAAGGAAAGGATGCACAATGGTAAACTTCTTGATGATTAAATTGATAATGATACAAATGAAAGTGTTCACAAAAATATGGAATATTGCGTATTTTAACAGTCCTCCCAATAAGAATTTGAAATAGTTTTGGAAGGTTCTTACTGAGAGCCATGATGGCCAAGTAAATACATTGATAAACATCAAACAATAGAAGACCTGTACTAGATGTATCACTACCTCATGGTTCTCTTTATCACCAAACGTAATCCCACCATTGACCTTAAGAAATGCTGCAAATAAAATGAAGTTTAAAACAAATGGTATCAAATATACTATCCTCTTGAAGCTCTCAAGTGCGTAATTCTTGGTATACTCTATCACTGATGCTCCTATTGGGACTCTGTGGTCAATATAGACAGATGCAATAAACGCTATCCAAATGATATTTGTTTGACGAAACCATAGACTAGTAAACCCCAACAACGCACTGACAAGGGTGCTACCACAGCCTAAACCTTCATTAACTGCCGCTGCTAATGATGACACAATGAGTATTAAAGACCAAACATCCGTGTAAAACAAAAAGAAGTAGGCAAATAGTAAAGGCATACTCAATATATTGATGCTCCAGAACTGGTCTTGGGATTTATGCATAAAGTGAAGAACCGAAGGAAGAATAACTATGCCGCCAAATAAGTTCAAGGATCTGAGAACATCATAATTCCAGCATACTTCTTGTATGGGATATCCTGTAAGTAAGGCAATTGCTCTACTGTAACCGAAACCAAGTAAGTATAAACCTGGAGGTGTTGTTATTTTATCATCCCAAACATCAAATTTATATTCACAATAGGTGGCACATTGCCTCAAGTGAAAAATCTCATCAATGAACGGATTCTTCACATTATTAGCTACCAAATGGTGTATGATTGCACATAAGGCAAATGACGCCAGAACAAGTAAAACCTTGACAGGAATCATAAATTCTTGATCAAAAATTGTGCTCGCACTTCTTTTAGTTTTCAGAATTCAATATGGCTGCAAATTAATGAAAAAAATAGGGGACATATAATATTCGTTTCATTTATTGGGGGGAAATACATCTGGGTAAGTGTTTTACAATAATCATGTTGTAATCTTCATTTTGTATTTTTATTTTTTTTCTTTCATTATTCAGGAGAGTATAACTTCGCATTTATCCAAGTTTTGTATTATTCACAAACTCTTAGTCTGTGGATATTTGCTATATATTTGCTTGAAAATTGAGTATGCTTGTCTCTTCAACGAGACACATAACTTCTGTATCAACCCAGAGGAATCGCTTTAATTTTCTGGATAAAGATGACGAAGCTACGAAGATCAAACAAGTCCAACATCGCATTCTGCCATCGTCGTATGTTTTTGCAGTAATTCACAGACCTTACATATACAACGGGCTAGGCGAAGAAATTACACCAAGGGGTCAACAAAGAAATAATCTCAACATAAGAAACCAGGAATCTTTGAAGGAGCTGACAAACGGGTTTCGTAACATATATCATGAAATGGTTGCAAAAGCCCTTGGGATGCTGATCCCACAAAATATTCTTTTCTATACCAAGAAGCACAATCATGGATCAAAGTTTGTCTCTAACATTGAAAAGGCTGAGTATAGTTTTGGGATGCACGACATTGCTGCCACCAAGATACCACTAGGCCATTTCCCGTCAAAGCTGTCAGGCCCACAGAATCTTTCAAGCACATTTGAGTTAACAGTTCAGCACTTGACTACAGATTTCTATAACAATATTGTCAGCTGGACAGAGGATAGAATGACAATAGTGCTTGGTGTAAGGGATCTTGTAAAAATATGGAATTTACAGACATTAGAGGGTGCTGTAATACAAACTTTGGATGGATCAAGAGTCACTTGTGTATCATGTTCAACATCTGATGCTTTCATTATAGGAACCAGCTCAGGAACAATATTTCTTGCATCTAAAGAGAAAGGTAGAATAATAACTACTTTCAGGACACCCAGTACTGTAATTCACACAATTCGTTGGTTTCAAAATGGAACAAAGTTTTTTGCTAGTGTACATGGAGGTGATGTGCTATTAATGGAGATTCTTGAATTCAATAATAACCTTTTTCTTCTATTGAAACATAAGTTCAAGTATCATAAACAACAAGTTTGTGGTAAGTGCTTCCCCTGAAGTGATAACTTTAGTATACTAACATGTTAGGTATAAGTATCAACAGTGATGAGACTCAAGTAGCATTTGGAAGTAACGATAACTTGGCTACCTTATGGAATATAGCTGACATATCTAGGCCATCCCTAAAGTGTATTTTACCACATTATGCAGCAGTAAAAGCCATTGAGTACTGCCCATGGTCAAAACTGATATTGGCCACAGGTGGTGGGTTTAGAGACCGGACAATAAGATTCTGGCATGCAGCATCTGGTAGACTAATTAACTCTCACTTTATCGACGCCCAGATCAGTTCATTATTTTGGTCAAATATTAAGAAAGAGTTGGTGGCTACATTTGGAAGATCAAAGAAAGAGTCATTGTTCAAGGTGTTCAAATATCCTTCAATGAAACCTGTTTATCAGTCACCAGATCAAAGTTCCAGGGACGTAAGAGTAGTGTGTTCCACAATGTCCCCAGATAGACAGGCTCTTTGTGTAACCTGTAGTGACAGAGTGATAAGAGTATATGAGCTATGGAACCTGAAATTACAAGTCAAACAAATAACCCCTGCTCGGGGGGATATGAACAGTGAAATACTTGAATTATTAGAGGGAGCTGATATGATGCCAGGTATAATAAGATGACATTAGTTAATATAATTTACGGTTTTCGGAGGCTGTGGAATGGCTTAAATTACCTTAATAATTATGTCAGTAAATGCGCATTCGTCAAGTCATTTAAACCCGTATTCTTTCTTGCATTTTCATAGAGTATGTCTGCTCCATTAATAAACAGGTCAATAACAACCATCAAAACAGAGTTGGAATTCCTTTATGACTCTGAAATCATCACTCAAGATTTATACAATAAGCTTGTTGCTGCCATTCCAGATAAGTATCATAAAGGTATGGAACCATGGGGCATTGACAAAATTCAACTGATCCCTCAAAATCAACAAAGCTCTGCACCTCCATATACTCCAGTTGATTCCACCGACAAGATTGCCTCTGATCTTGAGGCCACTAGAATCTCAACTCCACAAAGTGAAGCTTCAAGGGCACCTCAAAGACCACCCGCTCAAAAGCCTCTTGGTTTTTGTAAGGCGCTTTTTGATTATCAAGCACAAGAAGATGGAGATCTAGTGTTGAAGAAAGATGACAGAATTGCTATTGTTGAACACTTGTCTGAGGATTGGTGGAAGGGATACAGAAAAGAGGAACCTCAAAAAATTGGGGTATTCCCATCTAATTATGTCAAATCCATCAGTGATTCAGATTATGACAATGATTCGGCTGTTACCAAGTACAATGAAAAGTCTGAGTATAAACCCGAGAAGTCTGAGTACAGACCAGCAGTCTCTCCATCACCTTCTCAAGATTATTATGCACCTCAACAACAATACCAACCACAATACCAACAACAGCAGTACCAACAGCAATACCCACCCCAACCGTACCAACAACAAGGTTATTCTCAGTACCCTCCACCTTCCACGAATTATTACCAACAGCAACAACCTCAACAAACAGTTGTAGAACAGCCACAAGGCGAGGGGTCCGGGGCTCACGGACACATGAAGAAATTTGGTAGTAAACTTGGAAATGCTGCCATTTTTGGAGCTGGTGCCACTATTGGTAGTGACATCGTGAATTCCATCTTTTAGGGATCTCTATTATACAGTTTTATTTTTTTATTATGGCTTTTTATACATACTTTTAATTCCAATGTTTATTCACTTTTAGAGTAATATCTATTGCATAGATGGCTATTTACAAACTTATTTACGGTTGTCGGCAACAGTGTTTAATAACAAAGTGTCATTGTCCAACATGATTCTGTTAGGAGATTGAGATAAAATACCAGCAATTTCTCTAGCGGTATCTAACCTCTTCAATTCAACATAATCTTTTGACTTTTTGATGGCCTCACCAATCAATTCGGCACTCTTAGCTTCACCTTGCGCCTTAACCACCAATTGCTGTTTTTCTTGAATAGCCTTGTCAACTATAAATGCTGCTCTTTGAGCATCTTGTTGTGCAATTTGTTTAGCTTCAACTGCAGCACTAAATTCAGGGGAAAAGGACATGAAGGTTAAGGAAACATCATCCAAGGAGATGTTAAATTTCTTAGCACGACGAACCAAGTTTTCTTTCACAAGTCTGGAGACCTTTTCTCTTTGAGTAATTAATTGAGATGCATTGAATTGAGCCACCACGGATTTTAATACTTCGTTCACAATGGATGGTAAAACTTTTTCATCATAATCAGCTCCCAAGGTTCTGTACACATTTGGGAGTTCCAGGATATCAGGTCTGAATAACACTCTACAGGTGATATTAACCATTTGCAAATCTTTGGTACCAGTTAATGATGCAACATTTCTTGGTTTAGCTCTAACATCAAATACGATTGGTCTTTGGAACCATGGAAGAATCAAGTGAGTACCCTCTGGGTAAATACGTGGTTGGACACCGTTGATACGAGAGTAAACAATGGCTCTTTGACCACCATCAACGTTGAATAAGGCATTTTGTCCGATAAGAGCAGCACCACCCAAAAGGACCAAGCCACCAAAACCAGCAAAAATTCCTAATGGTGACTTTGGTCCCTTGGATCCTCCATACTGAGCAGCAGCTCTACGTTTCAACTCATTTTGAATATTCCTCCAGTTCTGATCACTCATGGTTAATAAATTAATTTTACTGAGGAGTTTGCCTTTGACAATTTATTTTCGCGAACCCATTTTGAAACTGATTGCAAAAAATGACATCTATTAAAAGGTTATAAACTTATGAAGGAACACCTTCATAATCGTGCTTTTTGTTATATTCGTTAATTTTTTTCTTCCAGAACCGTTTTCTATTGGTTTGTATAGGGTTAACACGAAACACTTTCTCGAGGAAGAGAAGGAATAATGTAAAAACAGCTATTACGAAACTTGGGGCTATAAGACCAGCCAAAGCCCTAGTACTAACAGTCCTTTGGTACGGACATTCGGTATACGGACCCCCAGAGACAAAGCAGTTAGCTACCGTAACATCATTCACATCAATCCAAACAGGGAAGTCTGCATCTGAGTCAGCCACGGCCTTCAATAATGCAAGCATTTCGATACTCAGTCTTGGTACACCAAACAGGTACCCTCCAGGGCATTTTGATGATTTGAATGTTTCAAAATACAGGAGAGGCTCCAGAATTATTTTCCAATCGACAGGATTTTCTTCGTTTTGACATCCATATTCATGAGGTTCATAACAATTATCAACTTTCCATCCTTCTGCAAACACCAAAACACATTTAACTGCTTCATTGACAATTTTGTCTTCATCAGGATTATCTGATATGTTATAAGAATCTTCTGCACTTTGAATTGTTGTGTCCCAGGACCAGAATGAAAGAGGCAAATAGTAATCCATTATTTCACCTAAATCAGTTGTATTATCCCCTTCAATTTCATATTTACTACAATTGAATATAGGCGAATAACCACATCGTATCATAGCCCTGAAAGTGAGACTGTTAAATGGAACCCCTTCATCATCATACACATATCTGAACTGAGAATTCAAGGCAATCTCTTCAAAGTCAAAGTCATCAGGTATTTCATTCGAGTTTAAGTAGCCATTAACACACTGGGAAACCAACGGATCAGATCCTAGATGTTTAATGGTGGAGTTCAATACCAGCTTATCCGCAAATATCTGGTCTCTATCATTGGAAGTATAGTTATATAATGAAGAATTTGTAGTCACATCATCATATATAACTGCTACTGTTGCCCGCTTTAGGTCAGTGAAAATGAACAGATTCAAGCTGGGAAAAACTTCATCAGATTGATTATAAAAAGTTCGATCACTCTGTAGCACACCACTTTGACTACTTTTATAAGATTCTAGGTTAGAAGGAGTAAATAACGACGAACTTAACAGGTTTACCGTATCAGCCAAGGAGCTATTCCCTAGGGAATTATAAGGGGAACTATTTGATTTGTAAATTTTATCCCAATTTGTCGTCGTTGTGTTGGAAGACTTTGGGAACTGAAACTGTCGAAGTCTATAAAGGACTTGAAGGTAGTTAGCATTCATGTTACTATTACTGGATGAAAAATAGTCCGATATCAGCCTCATTATTGTATCGATTGTAAAATCAGGTTGGCATTCATATTGCTTATTATTCCAGTCTAGTTTTTGGACTGTGGAAACATCTGAAAGAGTCCCATTTAGTGGATATGGAGCAGGACACAATTGCCATTTTGAAGTGAAACTGTTATAATATAAATCCACCACTAAAATCTTGACTCCTATATCCAATAATCCTCTTAAATACGAAACGCTTGTATCTTTATAGCCATAATTATCAAATACTACTGAATTTAATGACACACCAAAACCAGTATATTGGTCAACGGGGACCGGGTATGACAAATCTCTTTGACTTCTTAATTTTACCTGAGAGTCAAATGAGGGTGAAGGCCAGTTATCAAAATCTCCCAAGACAGTTGAAAATAAACATAGCTGTAGTATTATTACTTGTATTAGCCAATTCATCTCATATCATAATTGTAAAACGCATCTTTATTTAAAAACGCGCTATAGTATGAGACCCGATTCGTGTTATAGGGACCTAATTCTCGAAGGTTTGAACGAAAAGCAGAGGCACGCAGTGACAGCACCAGCACATGGAATATTACAGATCATTGCTGGACCTGGAACAGGTAAAACGAAGGTCTTGGTATCAAGAGTTGCATATCTTCTTTTAACTGCAAATATTCCTCCAGAGTATATAATAGTAACTACTTTTACCAAAAAAGCAGCGAATGAAATGATAGAAAGACTCGAGCCTATATTTAAGAATACCGATATCGACATATCAAAGCTTTTGATTGGAACTTTCCATAGTATTTGTTATAGAATCATTAGACGGTACGGTAAGAAGATTGGGTTAAGTAATTCAATTATAGCAGATGAAAAAGATAGCCTGCAAGTCATGCAAGAAATAATCAAGGACCTTCCGCAAGAAGATCTAGGGTATTTGGATAGTCTATCAGAGGATGATCTAAAGCCTTTTAAAGGAGATAACAAAAGTTCAGCTGATGGTAAATACCATGGTTATGACTGTAAAGCCTTCAAGAGACAAATCCTGAAATTGAAATCGGGGGGATTAACTTATCAAATGTATAATAACAATTCCAACAAGAACAAGGCCTTGTTATTCATCTATGAAAAGTATCAACTTAGGCTAGAAAAAGAGTTTCTATTGGATTTCGACGATTGTCTACTCCAATGCCATACCTTAATATCCAGGTACCCTGTACTTAACTTCATCCAGCATGTATTAGTCGATGAGTTTCAGGACACAAACGAGATCCAACTCCAGCTTATGTTTGAATTTGCAAGAGGGCATCCTTCCGATAAAGAACTTCAACATAATCTTACCGTTGTCGGTGACCCAGATCAAAGTATCTATGGCTTCCGAGATGCACAGGCTATTAACTTCAAGAAGATGAAACAGTACTATAATTCGAAGTTTGATTTCAAATGTGACTCAATCATGTTGGATGAAAACTATCGCTCAACCAAAGATATACTTCGAATATCGGAGACGATTATGAAACAGCAGAAGGATAGAGTCTCAAAAGATTTGAAATCCCAACATGCTTTGAGTATTCGACCAGTCCACAAAACATTAGGCTCTGTGGTGAAAGAAGCTAAATGGATAAGCTATCAAATAGCGTATTTAAAGTCTTTGCCCAATGATGTCTTGAAGTACCTGGATTTTTCAGTCCTTGTTCGTTCTGCGTACCAGACTAGGGCAATAGAGAATGAGTTTGTCAAGTCTAAGATTCCTTACCATATGGTGAGAGGAAAGGCTTTCTGGGACAGAAAAGAGGTAGTGGCCATATTGAATTATCTTCGTGCAGTGTCAAATCCTCTTGACAGAATGGCATATATTGGTACTCTTGTATTCCCCAAAAAAGGGTTTGGAGACAAGACTATTGATACTATAAACAGTTACTTGAGTAGGAGTGATTGGTCTAAATTTGATATACAGCAACTCCTTGACAGGCTAGCAAGTTCAGAAGCTTTGGGAAAAAAGCTTTCAGGAGTGCTCAGAGACCATATTTCAATGATAGAGCATTTCCGACTAAAAATACTTGAACTAGAAGATTATGAAGATAAGCAAGGGTCGCTAGATAGTTTATTTGAAGACCTTTACCTTTCTTCCGGGTTAAAGAAGGAGTATTTGGAGAATGAAGAAGCAGAAGGAAATGTCAATGAAGTTAAGGAACAATTGCTTGTATTTGAACCTCAAGAAGAACACATGAACTTGTATATTGGTGGTGATGAAGAAGAACTTTCAGATGACAAAAGGAATCACATTGCTAAGTTTATTGGTTCAATTGGGCTATATGAGACTACGGAAGAGAAACCGAACGATAATGAGGACCAAAAGGAGGGCAAAGTATCGATATCTACGATTCACGGATCAAAGGGGTTAGAGTGGCCGGTAGTATTTGTCCCAGGACTTTCTGAAGGGCTTCTTCCCAGTAGGTTTGCACTCAGAGATGAATCAGAAGAGTCCCTAGATGAAGAAAGACGGTGCTTTTACGTGGCCACTACTAGAGCCAAAACCGTTCTATTTCTATCAAGTATCATTGAGGAAGAATTGGGCCGTTCTTTTCAGCCTTTAAATTCTATATCCCGATTTATAAAAGGAGTACAACATACCTGTTCTGATCATCAAGAATATCTTGTTGACTGGAAATCTTTGGAAGCCTTGTATAAAATACGAGATGTGACAGCTCCCGAGAAGCTGTCTTTCGATATCGATCTCTATTTTAAAAGCTACAAAAACAAGTGGAAAGTCTATCAAGACCTGATATCTTCAAAAATAAACCCATTTGATTATGTGGATAGGGATACCACCATCCAATCTCATCAGTTAAGTTTCTCAACTGCAAAGAAAGAGCTCGGGGCCAATCTGTACGATGATATAATAGAGGCCAGAAAAAGACTACAGGCTAGAGGGAAATCTAGACCTCAAGGTGAGTCCGGTGACATAACGAAGCTACTTAAAGCTCATAATCTGTTCAAGTCTCACAGATCTGTGTTAGGAAATAAACCAGATAGTATTTCCAGATCCAGTGAAACGAATAAATCTATGGCTCCAAAATATGAATATTCAAGTGTGAGCAAGGTTTCAGTCACGGCCCCAAGAGGAAAAAAGGCACCCTCCTACATCCCTAACAGAGCCTCGAAGTAACACGTAAATAAATATTTTTACCAAGCCTTGTCGATGGATATTATTGAGAGCATGAGGTGATGCTCACAAGGCGGTCGAGATGCCATACACTTAAATAACGCCAGGGCCAATATCCAGGTATATAAGTCATACGTATCCATACATGAACTTATTAAGGTATGAGAATAAACTTGAGAATAGATACACAAGGAGCTAAAGCACATAATGTTAAAGATACGGGGAGAAAAACTGCTTGGAAGGTTCACTCGCCAACAGATGAATTACAATCACCAATAACCCAAAGATTACAGGACAAGAACATCTACAGTCTGAGGAAAAGTTAGCATTTATTAAATGAGTACTGGAGAAGCTTAACAATAACCTGTTGCTAATTATCACCAAATGGTCACTTCACTTATTTTGTGATTTGGAAAGACCAAGGGAAACTTAAATGGACGGTTTTATCGTCATCAACAAACTTGGTAACAGCTGAAAATGTTCCCCTGGCCAACAAACCAGCAGGGGCCTCAACATCTTGGAAACTTCTTTCATAAAAAGGTTTATCAGTAGTATTTGGAGCATATGAACCTAAAGGTTCTTCTAATTTATCAACTCTAATACCAGTCTTTTTAATCGAGTGCAAATATTTCAATCCAGTGATAATTTCATGTTGAACTCTAAACTTGATACTCAATTGATAAATAGATTTTTCTTTAATATTAAATTTGATATCTTTATTTAAAGTATTACCGTCCGCATCCTCTAAATTGATAACAATTGGTTTTAATTCAGGCTGGTCCGGGAAATTTAATGACATTTCAACAATAACGACCTTCCTCTTATCGCCAGGTTTCACAGGATAAGCATTAGCATCTGAAGTTAACCCCAAAGAAGCTTTCCATTTAGCCAAACTTTCATCTTCAGCATCAAGTTTAGTGTACTCTTCAATTGTCTTCTTTTCTCCAACAACGTATCCTTCGACACTTTCTGGCACTAAATCATCATCTTGAGCTGGGCGTGACATGATTGTTCGAGATCTAAATCAAACTATCGGTTAACGAGAATTTAAAAATTTACTGGTTTCGCATGGTGATATATGCACGACATGGTTGTTAAATTTAGTGTTATCGATAAATGCAGTAAGTATATTTAGAAGTCGATGTTTATAAATATATAAAGATAGTTTAATTTGGTGAATTCGTTTTTTAGTTTTTCAAGTTGGCGTTTGTGCTATCTTTAAGAATTTACTGTGTCGTTATCATTAATCTTTTTGGTGAAGGTCTTATTGTTAAGTCTATAAGTACCTTTTTTCTTATGTTTCCTATGATGATCGCCAGGCATGATGATGTAAGGATTATTGAGGAGTTTTCTTTCTGCTTCTCTGTCATAAGGTATGCCATAGTTATTGTGAGGAACATAGTACCCTGAAACCGTTGGATAGTATGGCATTGGCGGTGGAATGGGTGGTCCAGGGTGGTATATATCGCGTGATTGGTCCTGAAAATGTGGTGGTATTGGGTGGAACATTTGAGGAGGCATATATGACGGGATTCCTGGGTCAAGCGGGTGGCTTTGTGGAGAGTTTTGATTAGGAACTATTGGACAAAACGAAGGCGGATGTATTTGAGAATAGCCTGGGTTGAACGGTTCGTATCTTCCAGTATAAACTTCGCTTTCATCTTGCCCCTCTTCCTCACTATCGTCTTCCTCCTCCTCCTCATCTTCATCAACATCTTCTTCATCTTCTTCACCGTCAAATATCTCCTGCCGGATCTTCATGTATAGCGCCTCCTTTGTTTCCCTATCATCATGGATGAAACATTTTTGCTGTCCTATTTCTGGTGCTATAGCTGCGCTACTTGATTCAGAATATGAACCATCTTTGTCGTCTTCTTTACCATCTGCTATTCCATTACCAGGCCTGGCCAACTTAATTGGCTTCAAAATTTTATGCTTTTGCACCGTCAGCTCCTCAGAGGAGCTCTTCTGCGTTTGTATCTGTCCTGATCTTGAATCTTCTTTTTCGGGAGCAGATTTTAGTAAATCCTGTAATCGGACTTTGGTCCCAGTAGTGATATCCTTTAATAACGCCATGTAATCCACTGCTTCTATCGGAGTTACAACTATATCACAATTTCCAGTATTCCAATGCAGCAAGCCATAATATTTACAAATTTGATGTCCCAATAATCTGAAATACGAATTAATTAATAGGTAGCTTGGAATTAAATACTTTTCTGATTTCGTTGGGGACTGACTCAAGCTTTTAATATAAGCTAAAAGATTGATTTCTAAATCGATAAGAAAATCTTTCTCCTTGTGTTTGCACATGGCAGTCAGAAGGACATCTGGGATCTTCTCCATGTTTCTAAAGTCTATATCATCTATCAATTCAATAAATTAGCCTAAAATTTTCGCAGTTCTCAACTTAAAATACTGCAGATTTCAACATATCAATAGTAATCCATAATGAGTGCAGACGAAGTATGTAAACTAGATGAATGAAACAACCAAGAGCTCAATCGCTGCTTCATATCACTAAACTAGCTGTTGAATTGATAGACACGGACTTTTGAGCATACCCGGAATACCATTGTGGCAAATGATATACTAACCAATAGATTCGTGCAAAGCGATTAGCTAAATTGGGACTAACATCAGAAAGTAAAAGGCAAGATCCTTCATCTGATAAAACTACTAATAATGCTGATGATAATAGGGACAAAAATGTGCATGAAACGGTGAGAAGTACCGAAGTAAAGAGTGTTCCTACTATCCTGAAACCTGTCAAGCCATCCAGTTCCCAACCACAAGAAGCAAGACCTCCTGTCAAAGTTGCCCCACCACAGACCCCGAAGACCAGCTCCACCTCAAACCCGGACGAAGATGTGGCAGCCTGGATAACTTATGAATTGAAGAACACATTCAAGGCAACCCCCAAACCTACCCCAGGGTTAATACATCTTGAGTCATTGGCACAAGACCTTGAAGATTCAGGAAGATTAGTTAATGTGGGTGACTTGGAATCCATTTTCATGGAAATATTATCTGAAAGGGGAGTTCCAAGACCATTCAAATCGCCTATTGAATATTTATTTCATATCTATGACCAATTCATAAGGTTAAGAAGTCGTTTACCGAAAAAAGAATCTAACTACGAAAAGAAGCTTCAAGTCATAACCTCGGTGATTGAGTTCGCTTGTAGCTATGGTCTCATATGTTTCCAGGTAAGTGACATGTTTATTAATAATGATTTAGAGGCTATTATCAATACTTTTATATCTTCCCAAGATTCCATGTCTGGGTTTTTGGTGGATATCATAAATAAAAGTATCGAACAAGATGGGCTTCTTGAGTTGTTAAACTTTTTACTTCCTGCCATTAGCAGTAAGCTTAGTCGTGTAAACCACTCATCGTATGGTAACTATCTTCTGCTCTATAAGACATTGGTTGATATCAAACCTGTTGCTGCTGTATTTTCCCAGGTGAATGGCTTTTTTCCTCCTGATGAGAAGGAAGGTTTAGATTATGAACATAAGACATTATTAGGGCCTCTCTTGAAGATTTCTCCTTTATCCAAAGGTCAAAGCGTCACTTATTTTGGTTCAAGCTTTGACGAAAATAACCGTGCAGCCATCAATAGTGCTTACGATCTTATCTCAATAGAAACCAGAACTTTCATGGATCAATTATTTGAAATATTCAACAAGCTAATAAGAGGTTCTACCGAGACTAGAAACCTGGTGATGAAATGGTTTGCTAATTTGATCAATGCAAGTCATTTGAGAACTGGTAGTCATGCTGATGAAACCAAGTTGGCTGCCGACGGTATAATGTTCAATATTTCTATGATTTTAATTAGATTAAGTGCACCATTCTTGGAATATCCCACTTTTTCAAAACTTGACAAGATCATGTTGGAATATGTCGGACATCGTGATAGTTTAATTGACTTGGAAGATGAATCGCGGGTCAATTCAACTATTAAGGAAGCTGGTGAATATTATAAAGAGAATCCCGTACCAGAAGATAAACCAAATTTCATATCTGACTGTTTCTATCTCACCTTGACTTACTTGAACTACGGTATAGGGGGTATATCCGTGAGATATGAGAAACTTTCCAAAAGAATCAAAAACTTGAAGGAAAGAATAGATATGATCAACGGAGGCCAAACTCCAGGAAATGTTAATCCAATGATGGTTCAATATTTAAAGCTGCAATTACCGAAGTTAAACCAGCAGTTAAGTGCTATGAATAGTGAAAAGCACACTGTCAAAGCCATTTTTGGCAACAGAGATCTTCAACTAGAAATCTTTGATTTTATTGTTGGAACGACGGAATTCTTGACAAGGGTTATTGATCCACTGCATGCACATCCTCAAACAAGATTGAAGATTCCAATCTTCAACATCGAAAGAGTTAGTCAACTTGATGATCAAGAATTTTTAAAAACAAAATGCCCTACTCCTTGGAGATTTTTCCCAGAATTCTTTATTGAGGGAATCATTAACTACTGCAAGTTTACCACCCGCTTCCCTGGGTCACCATTGGTCAGAAACCACGAGAAACTTCAGTTATTCATTGAGTTTACCATCACGTTGATCAGATGCCCAGAAATCATGGGTAATCCACATATGAAATCCAATATCATTGAAATATTGTTCTATGGTTCATTACCTTTACTGAATGGCAGTCCGGGATTTTTGGCAGACACTTTCAACACGAATGAATTGGTTAAAGAAAATGTTTTATATTCCTTACTTGACTTGTACGTTATGTTGGAAAAGACTGGTGCATCATCTCAATTCTACGACAAATTCAATAGTAGATACTACATCTCAATAATTATCAAAGAGCTATGGAAGAATGAGACTTACAGGAACCAATTAACTCAATACTCCATAAACAATATTGACTTTTTTGTCAGATTCATTGCCAGAATGTTAAATGATACCACTTACTTATTAGATGAAACATTCAATGAGTTAAACTCGATTCATAATTATCAAGTCGAGCTTAAAAGAAGACAACAAGGTCAGCCTGAGAACGAAGAACTTGGTAGCACTGATGACATATTGAAGAACTTGGAAGGTAGTGAAAGACACGCGTCTAGTTATATGGGATTAAGTAATGAGACAATGGAACTTTTCAAGCTCTTCACAAAAGAAGTTCCAAAGGGTTTCATGTTACCTGAATTAGTGGACAGATTATCGGGTATGTTGGATTACAACTTAGAGGCTATGGTAGGACCCAAAGCATCTAATCTTAAAGTTGATGACCCCACCAAGTATCTGTTTGATCCTAAGACCACATTGCAATCATTATGTCAGGTCTATTATAATTTATCAAATCAACCTGAATTTATCAGAAGTGTATCAAGAGACGGTAGAGCATTCAACGTTAACTGGTTTCGTAAAGCCGAGAGAATTTTATCTACTAGAACTTTGGCTCCACCAGAGGTGATTAAACGAGTTGCAGAATTTGGAGAAAAGGCTGAAGCTCAGAGGATAGAAGACGAAAATGAAGAATTGGAATTAGGTGAAGTACCTGATGAATTCTTGGATCCTTTGATGTTCACACTTATGGAGGATCCAGTTGTCTTACCAGGTTCTAAAATCAGTATTGATAGAGCTACTATAAAGGCACATTTATTGAGTGATTCAACAGATCCTTTCAACAGAATGCCTTTAAAACTCGAGGATGTAGTGGATGACGTCGAGTTAAAAAGTAAAATCGAAGCTTTCAAGAAGGGTAAACGGGCCCCACAGGTTCAAGATGACATGGAAGTTGATGAGTAGATGGATCAGATAGTACATATAGTGAATACAACAAACTTATGAGGGAATTGGAACCAACACAAAATACACACAATACACTACAAAAAGGAGAGACCAAAAGAGAGACATGAAGATTTTAACCTGCTAATTTGTGTATTGAATTTCTTTACCTAAAAGCTAAGAAAAGTGAGAATAAAATGGATTAAATATATTGTATATTTCAATTCATTATTATCTAGATTATTGGAAGGATAACGTATAATTACATGATTTAAGCCTTGATAGCAAAAGATCTCTTTGGGAAAGTAATGTTTTGTTTTCTGGCCTTGTCAGTAATTCTGGTAGCTTCGAATTTAGTTAACTTTCTTCTGATAGCTCTGGTCTTCTTAGCTCTCAAGTCCTTTGGAAGGTATTTCTTACCTTGGTAGAAAGCTCTGACATTTTCTCTTTGGTTCAAGTTAATGATGGTTAAGACCTTAGCGATGTTCTTTCTAACGGTGTGAATTCTTGGGAGAGAAGCCTTTTGCAACTTTTGGACCTTTAAGTTGGCCAATTCTTGCTTTAATTCAACTAATTGTTGTTCTAATTGTTCCTTAGACTTGGTTCTCAATTCAAAAGCCTTTAATCCAGCCTAATAAAATGTTAGTATTTTGAATAAAAAATTTTCAGAGGTTAATAGTGAGATATGGTTGACGGTGGTGGGGGTATTTTCAGTGCTTATGACGGGGTCATTAAGATTAAGAAGCACATTTCATGGATCCCTAGGATGGTTGATGAGGTATAGATGGTATATGACACTTGTATAATCTCTTTTAACGTGATCTATTGAACATACCATTTTCAATAATTTAGTTTAGTACAGAAAATCAAAAATTTCAATAGTTTGAGTTAGAGATGGTCGCGGGAAAGTGAAAAAAAAGATTACACAAAAGTCTGAGAGTGCGTATAGAACCACTGTCACAAATGCGCACACGTGATGTCTTAGGGTTTATACCCTGGTCAGTCAAATCGATCCAAGTCGAAATGATTGACGTGGTTAATCGGTGGAGTAAATACAAAATAATTTAAAGATAACAGTAGAATTAAACTAAGCTAAATTAAGTAATATATCATGTTGTTAAAACCCACATGAATTAATTAATTATCTATGAAGGAAAATATATATATAAAAAGACATATATATATCTTTATACATACAGATTAAAGGTTATTGGGTTCAACTAAACTAAATAAAAATTAATAATTGACAAGACTTATCTGCTTAATCAAGGGGAATTCTTTAAGTTGGTTGACAACCATTCCAAACCTTCGTACAAACCATCACCAGTGGTGGCACAAGTAGATTGAATGTACCATGGTCTTTGTCTGATAGAGTGTAAACCTAATTTTTCAGTTATTTCAGCAGCATTCATAGCATTTGGTAAATCTTGTTTGTTGGCGAAAACCAATAATAATGCATCTCTTAATTCATCTTCGTTCAACATTTGATGCAATTCTTCTCTAGCTTCGGCGATTCTATCTCTATCGTTGGAATCGATAACAAAAATAATACCTTGTGTGTTTTGGAAATAGTATCTCCATAATGGTCTAATTTTATCTTGTCCACCGACATCCCATACAGTGAATGAAATGTTCTTGTATTCAACAGTTTCAACATTGAAACCAATAGTTGGAATGGTGGTAACAATTTCACCTAATTTCAATTTATACAATATAGTAGTCTTACCGGCAGCATCTAAACCAACCATTAAGATTCTCATTTCTCTGTTACCAAAGAGGCCATTAAATAATTTGGAAATTGATAAACCCATCTTGTTTGTTTCTTGAATTAATTTATGCTAGATTGATTTAAATCAAATGATAAAATTTCGATGTTGTTTTTTTTTCAATAAAGATTGATGTCGAATCTAATTTTAGTATTTCGATTTTTAGTTACTTAATCAATCAAAATATCAGTAATAAATCTATGGTAAGTTATATCAATAGATTAAAACTGGTTAAATTCTTTAAATTAATTATTATATTTAAAAAGAAAACTTCCTGGCTTTAGGGGTTGGAAAGTAATTTTTTTCAAATCGACAAAGGGGCGAAAGCGAAAACTTGTGAGTCGGAGCTTTTTGTGATTTGGCGTTGCGACTGCGCAGTTTCACCTTTGTGTAATTCCCGCTTAACGCGTTTAGGTGTTTATTTGTTCTTCGGGTATTCGTATATTCAGATTGGTATGCCTATTAGTATGATCAATCTCTGGGTATTTATATGTATTATACGTATTATATGAGTTAAATAGCAATTTAAATAGCCAATTATGCAATTAGCCTTCCTCGGAAGACTTGAAATATTATATCAAACAGTAAATTCATAATTAGATTGGTGACTTCTATTTACCAACATTTACCTTTGCTTTTGCAAACTTTTGTAACGCCCTAATGAATACAGCGTAACTCACTTGGTTGTTATCAGGTTCCCAATAGATCTCCGTGAGCCTGATGTGCCATGGTGGATAATCTTGAAGATCTAAATTAGGATTGAAAATAATCAATAAATCGGGCTCAGGACCAACCAACTCGACTAATTCATCATTAATTAACTCGACATTGATATCTTTTACCGAAAGCTCTTTATTAATTGCCAATTCACTTATGGTCTTTGAAAGCTCAACAATGGTGGGTTTCCCATCAATACGACTCAATAAATTGATTGATAAATCAACCGCTTTGTTGGGACGATTCACATAAACTTTATTCGAATGAGGAGTTCGAATGCTGATATTAGGAACATATTCTGTTCCAAAGTAATTGGTTAAATTCTTATTAATATAGCGGTTCAATTCAACATGATAATTATTAAGTGCTCCATTATATTCATACACCGTCAACTCCAGGATCCCTGCACTAACACTCCAAGCCGCCAACTCACTAAGATCGCTGATCAAACCATCAACGCCTCCATTTTCATCATCTTCATCTTTGAAATTCAAGATACAACTTAACCTTCTTGGAATCTTTGAAAGGCGATTAACATCTTCTCTTATGATTTGGGGTGATTTATTAGGATAATAGGTGAGGTTCAAAAATCTTAGTCTGATTCTGCGGTAGATGTATAGGTAATTCCTATAAATGGATAATAGAAAGAATACCAATAAAAGAATCAGATGATTTATGTATGCAGTAAGCTGACTTAAGGGACTACTGGATCCAGCATCAATTTGGGTATCATCGTTTTCAGAAACACCTCCTGGTTTTCCAGTGATAAGATCGAAAAACCAAAAGAACACTGTAAATGACCAAATATCCCTATAAGAGTTAGGTGGATGCTTAGGGTCTTGGCTTATCAGTTGCGAAGATACTTCAATTACTTCATGGTTTGTCTTATTTCTTGACCTTAATGCTTCCGAGGCGCCTGGCGCTCCAGAAGTCTTGAATGACCCAACACCACTGGTGCTGGATGTATCATTTCCGTTTGATTCAATAGTCATGAAGCTAATGGTTTTCAATGAGAAGAACAGATATTTTTCTCACTCATTTTGATACAGGCTGCCCCATGGTTCGAGACACGCACAGGATTTCAGGCTTTGGGGTTTAAAGTTTGAGATATATCGAGAACAAGGCTCGAAAAGGTTTGAACGTTTTGCCCTAGATTTGAACTAAAGGCTCCAAGACACGTATCTCTTGTTGCTTTGGGAGTTTGTTATTCTGAGACCATTTTCATCCACAGTATTCTCATATTCCGATATTTTCTTAGCTCCCTCATGAATCATAAAAGTTCGCAGGCGCACAAATCTAAAAAAGCACCCTATTATAAAAAGACAAACCAGTCCTTTTGCTTCTAGTAGTTTTACTACCATAGATATTGATTATACACGAGTACAGGAGCTTTAAAGCTATGTTCCAAAAGTTATCGTCCCTTCTAGGGAATTTTTTTATCAACGATAACTTGGATGAAGAATACAAAAAAATGCGACAAAAGTCGTCATCTACAACTGCATTTATCGTGGGTTTGGTGGCTGCTGTTGGTGGGTTCTTATATGGAT
Organism: Yamadazyma paraphyllophila; assembly: GCA_030563605.1. Lineage (NCBI taxonomy): Eukaryota > Fungi > Ascomycota > Pichiomycetes > Serinales > Debaryomycetaceae > Yamadazyma > Yamadazyma paraphyllophila. The sequence continues at coordinate 153,901 of JAJMJO010000010.1, forward strand.
ACGATACAGGTTTGATAAATGATATATTAGAAATGGCCTACGTGGAGCTGCATTTTCCCGAAAACAATAAAGATTTTAACGTACATGAAAGAGCTATAATTACAGCAGTGCTATCACTAGGTACTTTTTTTGGTGCTATACTGGCTCCTTTAATGTCTGATAATTATGGTAGAAGATTCTCCATCATAGTTAGTGCCGGTGGGTTTTTCACGGTGGGGACGGTTCTTCAAATATCAGCAGAAAATAGTGCATTACTTTGCGTGGGGAGATTTGTATCTGGGGTGGCCGTTGGTATACTATCGGCAACTGTTCCACTTTATCAAGCAGAAGCGTCTCCTAAATGGGTGAGAGGTTCAGTTGTTTATTTATACCAATGGGCCATCACCTGGGGGTTCGTGGTTGCTAGTGCTGTATGTCAAGGAACCCGTAAGATTAGTAATAGCGGATCTTATCGTATTCCAATAGCTTTACAATTCGGTTTCACTATAGTGCTATGTGGGGGGATGATATTACTACCTGAAAGTCCCAGATACTATGTCCAGCAGAATCAGTTGGAAAAAGCCCTTAAGTCTTTATCAAAACTTCGGCGTATCGATACAAATGATCCAGATTTAATAGAAGAGCTTGTTGAAATCAAAGCAAGTTATGACTACGAAATATCATTCGGAAAAACTAAATGGATTGATTGTTTTAAAAATGGTGGTGGAAGACATAAGCAGGTTCTTAGAATGTTGACAGGTATGGGAGTACATGCATTCCAACAATGTAGTGGGATTAATTTCATCTTTTATTATGGAGTTAATTTCTTTTCCAGTTCTGGAATGAGCAATTATTACTTGATGAGTTTTATAACTTATGCTGTTAATATGTTATTGACAATTCCTGGAATCTTGTTGATTGAGATCATAGGAAGAAGACAATTGTTGTTAGGAGGAGGAGTAGGAATGGCTGTATGTAATTTCATTATTGCAATTACAGGACTGACGCTAGAGAACCCAACCAAATCAAGAGTATCTATTTCTTTTGCTTGTCTTTTCATTGCATTTTTTGCAGCTAGTTGGGGTGGTGCTTGTTGGGCTTTGACGTCTGATCTTTATGGTATATCGATTCGACAAAAAGCCATCTCCATCACGGTATCAACTAACTGGTTGATTAATTTCATTTGTGCATTTATAACTCCATATTTGATCGATACCGGACAGCATACTGCAGCATTAAGTAACAAGATTTTTTTTATTTGGGGTGGATTCAATGCCCTTGGTACGATATTTGTATATTTTATGGTATACGAAACCAAGGGCTTGAAATTGGAGGAAGTGGATTACATGTATAAGATGTGCAATAGTCCAAGAGAGTCTACCGTTTTCAAGTCAACAAAGATTGAATATGCTCCTAACTTTTTTGATAAACCTGAAAATCAAAGCCCAGTTCCAAATGATGATTCCAATCAAGACTCGAATAGTCCTTCGGCTGGATCTGGCGGAATTTCAGGCTCTTCTCATAAACATCCATCGGAAAGAACAAATTCCTCTTCAACTTCCGACTCATCTAACCCTGCTCAAGCCCCAATGGCTTATGGTAACGAGATCACGATAATCCCTTACACGAACCATTTGTTTTCTCCATCTATTTCTCTGAGTGATAGTGAAGAAGACGAAAATAATGAAAACGCTAGCAGACCTCGCAGCGATTACGACCAATATTTGAGTACTTTAAGAAGTGACTACGATTCTTCCCAAACATCTACATCTATCATGTTGAATACCAAAGAACTTGATATGACCAATACAGTTATTGCGGCTCCTTTCTTTGATTCTCCCCCTAGTGATAGTGATACTGACGAGAGCGATGATAATGAGTCAACCAATGATAATAATGAGTCTAGCAACGACAATAATGAGTCTAGCAACGACAATAATGACCTTGGGATACACCCGTAAAAACTATTTAACAATATACGATTGAACATAAAAAAGCTGCGAATTTAATTTAATTGAGAATTTTTACTAGACCGCCTCCCTTAAGAAAGCAATATGGATCCAAAGTACCAGATCCACGAGTACATTCAAACTCAAAAGTACCAATTGGCAGAGCAATTAATAGACGAGAATCCATCCTTAAATCTTGTAGCAGATGAAGATGGCCGGTATCCCATTCATTGGGCATGTTCTGTGAATAACCTTCATTTAGTACAAGTGCTTACATCCAAGAAAAACCTTGATATCGATGAATTGGTCGATAATAGTGGATGGACAGCCATACATGTGGCGGTAAGCATTGGCAATGATGATATACTTGATGTGTTGATGAAAACTGAACCTACCCCAGATATCAATCTCCCCACCGGCCAAGGTACTAGTGCATTACACCTTGCAATTTCCAAGAAGAATTTGAGTACCATAAACAAGTTGGTGGTAGAGTACAAGGCTAAAGTGAATATCAGAGATCGAAATGGAGCTACGCCACTTATCCGTGCCAGTTCCATTGGGCTACTTTCTGTGGTAAAATTGTTGAATGACCACAAAGTAAACCTCAATCCTACCGATCGTGATGGCTGGACAGCACTTCACCACGCAGTGGCCGAGGGTCATGGAGATGTGGGTAAGCTATTACTTGAATTGGGCGCAAGCCCCGATATTAAAAATAGCGATTCACAAAAACCTTTTGATGTGAGTGTCGATGAAAAAGTCCGTCAATTTGTCTTTGGTAAGTGAATAAATAGGAAATCTTATAATGCAATATACCTGAACCTTATAATGGGTGCAAAAACTACACGAGACTAACTAAGAGAATGTACAGTGCGAGAAAAATGGGGCGGTACTTAAAGCTAAACCCGAGCCGCTCGCGAGAACTGGCCCAACTTATATATGATATACAAGAGAGATTATAAGGTCGCATAACGAGAACCGGTATTAAACCAATCCATTTCGATGGTTTTTATGCTACTCATACTTAGATATCGGTATCGACCTGTGTTTAAACTCGGCAGTTTGGTCTGTTTCAGGTCCGGCAAAGCCGTTCCGCAATTAAGTAAATGTGCGAAAGTGTGACGGACCACAGCAGGGGAGGAGGGGGGGCCGGTGGCACCACTTAGCAAAGATTACTGATGATATAATTGAAGGAACAGTTGTATACGATTGTCGTTTGATGTTATAGATGGATATATTATCGTTTCATATAGAGTTATGTAAGTAATTACAATACTTGATACAGTAAAGTATTTACACTCACCAAATGACGTAGTCCTAAATAGGAACTGATTAACACTCATTCGGTAGTTTGTCTAGCCAGTGTGGAACAGAGAGCCGCAGGGAGTGCAAAAAAACTGAGGTGCGCACACCGACTTGCCTAAAACGGCGGTTAGCAATACTCAGCTTTATTATTTATGTATTAGCTCAATTTGTCATTATGAAATGCTCCCTGTTATTACCGAACACTTTTAATATGAGAAACTTTAACACTTGTAATCTCAGTGCATTTTTTAAGGGTATTCACACTCAAAAAAAAATTTCATATATATACCCTCATCCTCCCTCCAATTAAATAATCTAGACATTTTTTTTAATCTCATAAACTAATTTTAAAATGTTAGCAATTGGTGACGTTGTTTTAAGAACTATCAACTTTGTCCTTTTAATCATTACCTTGGGTTTAACTGGATCCTTGGCTGCTACTACTGTTGACCATAGCAATCCCCAAGTTAATTTTGCTGTATTTGCAGCAGCTTTTGCCCTTTTAACTTCAAGTGTTTATGGTATTTTAGCATACTTCATTGCCGCCTTTGCTTGGCCATTCATCTTAGCTACCTTTGACTTCTTGAATCTTGTATTCACTTTTGCTGCCGCTACCGCAATTGCTGCTGCTATTCATGTCCACTCTTGTTCTAATCAAGATTACTTGGATGATAACACAGTTGCCCAAGGTAGAGCTGGAAGATGCAGAAAGGCCCAAGCTTCAACTGCTTTCCTTTACTTTTCTTTCTTCATTTTCCTCGGTTCTACCATCTTCTCCGTTATTTCTGTATTGAAGGGTGGTTTATTCGGTACTTCAAGAGCCTCGGCTCCAAGAGTTGGTGTTCCAACCGTCTCCCAAGCTTAAGCGTGAATTGATATCCCTATATACTACGTGGCGGGACCCCCTAGGAAAAGAAGAGGTTTATAAACGGTAGCATCCTGGGTGGTACCCTGAAAGGACCATTGTTTTTATTTAAATACCACCCTTCTGTCTTTAGTGTATTATTTGTTTTGTAAAAAAATTACTTTTGAAAGTAAATTTAATATGAATTATATTATTGTCGTAGCTCAATTGTCTATAGCTCAATTACTATTTGTGTTTGCCCTGCTTAGGTGATTAATTGCGTTGTGAGCGACAGTCACATACTTTGACCTCCGCACCACAATTAGTGGAAAAGAATCTACCCGAGCGGCTGGCGCGGGGCCGAAAAGCCTCAATCATGATGGTAATCGACTGAGTTAATAATATATTAATAATCCTTTGGTTAAGATTTTCATTGCCGCAAATAAGACAATTATAAATTAGAGTTAACATCATATTCATTGCCTTATAATTAAGCTATTTGCAATCTATCCAAGAATTTCAAACCCTGCTACCCCACTTGATTTTCGCAACCACTATACTTGAGACATTTGAGTCTATAATGAAATTTATATACATTAATTATATATGCTATTTTGCAGCTCTCCTCTTTTCCTTTTCATAATCGTTTCTCTCTTTACCTTCTATGGTAGAAATAGAATTGACGATACGAGCCATCTTGGCATGATATTCATCATACATCTTGACTTTCTCAGATAATTTCTCATTGGTTTCAAAGGCATTCTGTCTTCTAATGTCTTTCAAAGTCTCCTTCTTTTCTTTCTTCAATTGTGCCCTCATCTTGTTAATCTCTTGCTTGTTTAAGTCCAAATCATAACTCTTTCCAGGATTGAAGTTTTCTTCAAACTTGGGTTGCAAGGTTTTGATAGCAAGTTTTCTATGAGTTTGTAATGTTAATGGTACTAATTTGATATTGCTCGATAATTTACCTAGCTTATCAACAATACTGTTTAACTTATGCTGGCTACCAATGTCATTCTTTTGGTACAATTTCAATAATGGTAATAACTTTTTAATGTACGTCTTTAACACTGAATAGTCCTTATAAGAAGTCACCAATCTGTCAATGATGTCATATGTTTTGTTGATATATTTGACATTCACTGAATCATTGCCGGCGAATATTTCTCCTAAAGCAACCACATTTTCAGTAGAGTCAGAAGTAACCGTTGAATAGATTTTCAACACTTTTAGAATGCAGTTATTGACTTCAGGTTCAAACCTCTTACTCAACCTTTGATACTGAATTATTGTGTCCATGATGTAAATACATTGGCCAACCCTCCGATTGTCGACGTTTTTCAAGTTCTGTGGTATGAATGATGTTAATATCTCATTCATCAAGATCAAATTAGGAATGATAATCAAATGGTACTTATCAGAACTAGAGAAAATTAGCCCACATAAGGTGAAAAATATGAGGTCCGATTTTATGAGTTGTTGGGATTCGATACGCTTTTGTATCTCGCCCATTTCTTCACGAAGGAAATGGACTAATTGTTCATTGTATGATTCACTGAGATTTTTCAAGATTTTGATGAACTCATCATTCGGCGTGTTACATGAGTACTCGAATAAAATGCATACGAATTTGTTCATCCTCTCTTTGTTTCCCTGTCTCAAATGTGGCTTGTATGTCTTGATTATTTTGTTGACATAAGCAACTGGATCACTCTCTTTGTCTACAGAGCTACCGAAATCTTCAAGAGTCAATGGAAAATTCAATTCTTCTTTTTCAAACTCTTCTTGTTCCACATCCGAAGCAGCCTCACCTTCTGGTGCACCATCGCTATCTTCTCCCCAGAAATCATCCAAATCATCACCTTCCGCTTCTCTCTCTCCCTCCATACGTTTAGCTCTTTCATCTTCGATTTTCTTCAATCTCTCATTGTGGGCCTCCTCAAGTTCTTCGGTTGTCTTGGTTCTGTCCGCTGGAACAGCTCTTTTATCGAAAACTAAACCCTTAACTCTTTCATCATATTCAATATCTTCTTTTGTCTTATTGCTGAATTGTGGCGAAGCCTTCTGTGCCATACCCGCTTCGAAAAATACATCCTGGAAATCTTCATCCAAATCATCAATTTCGGTTTGGGTCTTTCTGAACAATTTCTGTCTCTCTGCTTTATGGAATTTAGATTTGGCAATTATCTCTTTCATGACTTCAGCTTTTGATTTTCTTCTTCCTTCTTCTACAGGCTCATCTTGCGGTGATGTTGGCTCTTCTTCCATGTCGTCCAAATCATCCAATACCTTACCTGAGTGAGTCAACGTAAATCCCGTGTCATCGTCATCTTCGTCTTCATCATCTTCGTCACTTTCGATACTGAACTTATTACGTTTACTTTGACCTTCACGTTCTCGGACAAATCTTTGCAACATTTTTTCTTCCTGTGATAAACCAGTATTTTCACCAAATCTTCTATCAATAAGTTTACTGTTCTTACCCTTCTGGGATTTGTGTAAGTCATAAGCAACCTTGAGGTTTTTATTCATGAATGAGTTCAGCTTGGTAGGATTACTCCTTTCCTTTTCTCCAATCTTGGTGAATTTACCACCCTCGATAGTGGTAACATCACGCTTAACCCTATTGATCCTGGCATCAAATACATTAAACTTGTTTCTAATGCCTTTTATCACTTCTTCCTTGTCAGACTTTCTCGTGTCTGATGGAGCCTTGTTTTTCTTATTACGGCTCTTTGTGTTGGTCTGACCAATCAAGCCTTTAGACTTTAACTCACTTCTTAATTGTTTCAACTGTGAGCCTGCCATGTTCAATGAGATGAGGTGAGATTTTTTCCTTCGCGACTGCAAATAATTATGCAACAGCTTTTGCAGTAAGTTGTAGCGATGGTTCACTGGACAAATGAATTGTTGTCTGGCTTGATGCAACCCATTGCCCTGTAATATGTTTCTGACTAGTGATATTTCCCCATTTTTTGAATTTTTTGCTCTATTTTTATTATACCCAAGCTATGGGAAGAGGCAAATGAAGAAGTCTGTAACAACCCGTCACCCTTAACAGTGTTGGTATGGAGCTTGAAGGCTCATTCAATATGGAGATATAAAGTAGTGATACTGGTTAATATATGTCAAGGCATATGTGTAGTCTTTTGGAATAGCTAGTACACGACAGCATGGTCGAAATATTCCAATAAAAACCCCTTGGCTAGCCTGGAGAAGATCAACCATAAAACCTCCTCCTTGCAAGGCATCTGATTAACAACGTTAAAACTTTTTAAAAAAATAAAGAATAATGCATTTATATATATTTTTATATAAAACGTAAGAATCATGGTTTACTGATATCTTGCTTGTAAAATTGATTGAGCATTCCCAATACTCCAGATTTACCAGCTTTATCCACACTGACTTCACTGTTATCCATAAAATCGCCAAAATCATCATTGATGAGAGAACTGGATGGGTTGATGGAATTATTCAATCTGGTAAGCGGCTTAATATGGTTTCTATTGTTTTGTTGTTGTGAGATGTTTGAGTGCTTGGAATCTCTCTTATGTCTCACAGATGAATCAACAGTGCTTGGTTTCTGGGGTTGGTAACTTTCTATGAAATGCATATAGCTCTTTACCATTTTATCATCCTGGAATAAAGCACTTCTATCATCATCGTCATCATCGAAATCAGAACCTACATCGTCTTGGTCCTCATTACTGGGGGAACTCATCTTCTTTTTCTTATTTGACTTTCTGTTCAACATATTCTTGTCATTCTCCTCGAAATTGAACATTGAAAAATAACACACGTAACCCAAGCCATCTATATGCACCGAGTAATCTCTGAAGAAATCAATGATAGCACCCGAAAAATTAGACACCTTAAACCATAGGAGGAAGGGAGTCAAGACTATACTAAGTATTTCATTTATGATAACCAATACTCTCAATTTGAACAATTCACAATATTCATTTTTAACTTGCTGAGTATGTAATCTACCCTTCCAATGTTTGGGTAAATAGTGAGTGAATTGAGACACATACTTTATAGATGCTTCAGGGTCGTAGTAATTGGTGGCATCATGAGAAGCATTCCTTGAGCTAGGAACATTCATATTTGTTTCACTAGAATTAGAAGTTATTGCAAACAAAGTTCCAAAAATACTGATATAGAATAGGACAGATCTATTTTCCGTCAACTCAAAAGACCAAAAATTGTGACTCTCATCTTCTAACAATAACCCATAAATAACTAATATAGCTGTTATGGATCCACTGATAAAGTTGACCAAATACATCAAATTCACGAGTAGAAAGTTGGAAGGAAACTGGTTAATATAATCATTAGAAGGAATGTACGATTGTTTAAGCCTCTTGCTAAAGAAATGGGGCAACTCATTAAATTCCCTTAATTGCCATTCAGCAAAAGGAGTGAACTGTCTTAAATTGATTATTGAAGACGGGTTGAGCCTATAAGCATTGAAGTATCTGAAGAAGTACAACAATACAAAGTAGATGACCAAGAAAGGGGAAAGAACCAAGTTTATAACAGCAGCCATTTTGAATCTTTTACTAAGCTCCACCGACAATTGGTTTCTATTAAAATCCTTCAAAATTTTAGGATCGATTTGCCCATTTGAAGTGAAAACAAAATTGAACACACACAACTTCAAATTCCATTCCAATGTCTTCGTTAACAAGTTTGAATTCTTCAATGTTACCGGCCCAATAGACGTATCCAAATCCACTATGTTTTTATTAATCATGGCCACAAAATAGTTTTCTTTTCTCATTATTCTGTTGGCTATGTCATGGGGGTTTAACCTAATTTTGGAGTTAAGATCACTCACATTCATGATTTGGTTTGTTGAAGAGGTCAAATTATTATAATTCTTCAATAACATGATTTTATTGACGATTCTAGTCCAGCTGATCGTCATGAGTTCATCATCATTTTGGATATTTATTAATTGGTGATAGAAATTTCTAATCTCTTTTAGCTTATACTTGTAGCTAAAGTATAATTGTACCAATCTCAAAGTGATATATCCAAGGAACCCAAGTAAGAAAAACTTGACCACAAAGGGCACATTGCCAAAGTAATGAGGTCTAATAAGATCCTTTAAGTAGATTTTATCATCCAGTGCCTGGTCCCAGGATTTAAAATATTCATAATTAACACCCCAATTCAAAAAGACCGAAAATAAAAGAATAAATCCAAGTATAAATAAGTCCACCAATTTACTTAGAACTATATTATTAATACCTTTATTCTGATAATAGTAGTAAACATCATGGAGGAATTCATCCATGTTAATGATATTTGCCCATAAGTAAAGTGCTCTTTCTTTAGGAGGAATATTGAATCTCATCTTCTTGCTCTTAAAAACAGATCTTCTCTTAGGCAATGAGAAACGTATAGACTTGTTGGTGGGCGCTTTAAGGTTAGCACTACTATATGAATTATCAACCGTAGGCTTCCCCGGTAAGCTCCAATTGATCAGTTCAGATGCATTAGCCTTGTTTCCCTTATTCGTTAATAATAGCTGTTCATCCACATCGCCACTTTCTGATTGTACGGAGTACTGAAGGTCTGGGGAGTTTGTATTGTCAGTGTCATTATCACTGGATTCGTCCTCAGAATTAAGTAGATTCAAGTTATTCAAGTTATTCAAGTGGACAGAGTGTGTGCTTTTGGGGAGATTGGCCTCCAAGTCAACCGAGTTATCATCATAATAGCCGTTATCTGCCCCATAGAAGTTAGAGTCATTGGAGACTTGGTTATAGTAGATCGAGTTTAAACCGAATATTCTAGATAGAAATGTATCGTTTCGAAACGCATCATTCCCTTGATTCAGGCTACTCATTAGTGGGTGAGGTTAAATAATATACGAGGATATATTGGATGATGTTCAAATCACAAGACTGGTCAGTTACTGTGTAATTTGAGATACTGATAAGATGCGCGACATTGATTATGGCGTGCATTGCGATAGTGTTTAGTGAAAGGAAAGAGGCCAGGGATAAGGAGCTTACTTAGTGTGGAGCACCAGAAGCAGCTTTACTAACAAGAAGTCCACCTGATACTTCGATCGGTAGTTCAATTTGAGGTGTCCGAATAATCAATACCACCAGCCTATGGCCCTGTGTGGCCGTTTGACCTCGTTCGAGTATTCGCACCAGTCGTCCCGACGCTAGCGACAATCGTCAAGTCGAAGTGAACAAGCCACTTATCCACAAACCTACTACGTCCAAGTCTGCTATTACAAACAGGGAAGAAATCACAGAAAGGTGTGGGAAAGTCTCAGACACTTGCTAGAAGAAGCGCAAGAACTTGTCTTTCAGCACCACCATGCTCTGCATCTAGCTTTAACCAAAACACAAAAGGATACGACAGTTGTTTCAAATAAGACGTGTCAGTTTTTCCTAAACCTGGATTCACCATCAGGCATGGGACGTCTTCACGATGTCTGCGCAGGTGGCCGGTGGCCTCAGACCACCATTATCAGACGAGATTTTCTTCTAAAAACAGTAACCAATTACCCTTTATTGATATAAGGAATTAGGATGTACATCTATATGTGCCAAGACGCACAGGGGATGAACTAAACTAAACTAACTTCAACAACCATCCCTAACAGCGCGATCATTTTGCAACCACGAATTTGTTCCAGATCTGGTTAAGTCCTGGCTCAAAATGTCCCACCGAAAACAAAGTTGTACCTCAAATGAAACCCTATGGCGAAGAGATTTCAGGTGCACAAATAAGCCAAGCAACTTGATTTGAACGCTTAGAATGGCTGTTCAAGTTTAACACTTCCTACTATTCTTGCCATATCCCTTTTGTAGAGCAAGCTGCGCGGTTGGAAATGGTTACAATTCTTCGTTGGATCAAGTTTATGCGGAATTTCATTTCGAGGCCAACTGAGCCCTACAACCGCGATGGAGTTGCTAAATATGGCATAAACCGGAATAACTCAATTGATCTTGGGTATAGAGATTGTACGGTTCAAGCATTCCTAATAGGAGCTAATACAAGCAACCACTATCATGGCTGTTTGATTCGACTAGTTTTATATAGGTAGCTCAGTTCCCTATGTTTTATATCAACATGTTTGATTTCTAGCGTGGTCTCAAAGTATCGAACCTAAATGAATCGATGCGACAAATGAGGTGGCACGCGATGGAAGAAATCATGAGTCGACGTAGACAAAGAATAGAGAGAACCCAGCACGTCTCGCGTGCCAAGGCACAGCAATGCGTTTTAAATATTGGCACCATCTCAACGTGGTATATAATATTCTTGTCCCTAGCGTAAAGGCTCGGGCCAATGTCCAAAGTGGCGTAAACATAATAGAGGCTGTAAAAGAAAAAGCAACACAAAGACGCTTTCTAAAAAAAAATTGCGTGCGTGTCTCTTGCCAGGAGTTGAAGTTCTCAAACTGATTTTTTTGTTTTCCAATTTAGCGTAAGTCTTTTTTAATAACACGCTGATATACTTCTATACCACGTCGAATTAAAGCTGTCGATTCGTTGATATCATTGCGCTTGTGGACCTAAAGAGAACATCACCATTTAAGCCAAAACTCCTTTTTATTCCTACCCTTTATTTCACTCGTTGTTTGGTTTGCTTAATCTAAGTTGCCTTTTTAAAGACCTTTAAATCATGTCTCAACATAGAGATTTAACCTCCAACCATCCAAGGAGGGACTATGATGATGATGAATACAATCAATACCCAGATCCAAATCAACAAGACAATCCATTTATAAATCCTATCGAAGAACAAAGTAGTGATTCATTTGTATCAAATCATCCTTCTTCTTCTCAACTGGATGAAGACCAATTTCAGTATGGTAGACCGTTCCACAATAACAACATAAATGCTGGAAGTAGTAGTACGAATTCTGCTACTAATTTGAAGCATACAAGCGCTTCAAATTACAACGGCTATTACCTTAATAACAGCAATAATAACACCACGAGTAATTTATTATCCAATAGTGGAAATAATAGTCCAGACGATTTGAATGCTATTAACTCAGGCTTGTTGAACAATCAAGGATTCTCGGGTGATGCTAGAAATTCAACCAATATCCAAGTGCCTTCAGAATATGATCGTTATCCTTCAATTAATGGCTCAAGAGTTGTAAGTTCCACTTCTTTATCTTCCAACTTCTTTGGTAATGCCCAAAGCCAGCAGGGTCAAGGGTTGAACACAAACTCAAAAAGTGATGCAGGCTCTTCGGTTTCTAACAGATCATCTTCAAACCCATTTTTAAATTCCACTGATTTCTCTCCATTTGGTGGCTATCCAGCTTCCTCTTTCCCTTTGCATATCGATGAGAAGGAACCTGATGATTACTTGCATAATCCTGACCCTATAGCTGATGCGGACTATGATAAAAATAGATTCATTCACGATTTAAAGGCGTTGGATAAGAGATCATTAGGTGGTTTGATTTCGTTCATTGTATTATTTATTGGTGCCTTGGCCCTTTTCGTTGTTGCTCCAATTTTAACATTTTCAGGTGTAACAGAGCACTACGTACCAGAGTCTTATGAAATCTTGACTCAATATAAGTATCCAATAGTTGGATCTATCAGATCTGACTTGGTCGATCCTGACACTCCTGAAGATGCCTTAACTATTAAGGTAAGAAATGGTGAAAAGTGGAAGCTTGCTTTCTCGGATGAATTCAATGCTGAAGGTAGAACTTTCTATGAAGGTGATGACCAATTCTTCTACGCTGCTGATTTCCATTATGATGCCACCAAAGATTTGGAATGGTATGACCCAGACGCTGTTACCACATCCAATGGTACTTTACATATCAGAATGGATGCCTTCAAGAACCACAATTTATTCTACAGATCTGGTATGGTCCATTCTTGGAATAAAATGTGCTTCACTCAAGGTCTAGTTCAAATTTCAGCTAAATTGCCCGCCTATGGTAATGTTTCTGGTTTATGGCCAGGTTTATGGACCATGGGTAATTTAGGAAGACCAGGGTACATGGCATCCACCGATGGTGTCTGGCCTTATACTTACGATGCTTGTGATGTTGGTATAACTGCCAATCAATCATCTCCTGATGGTATCTCCTATTTACCTGGTCAAAGATTGAATTCTTGTACCTGTAAAGGTGAGCAGCACCCGAACCCTGGTGTTGGTAGAGGTGCTCCTGAAATCGATTTATTGGAAGGTGAAATTTCATCAAGTCTCAAGGTTGGTGTAGCTTCCCAATCTATGCAAATTGCTCCATTCGATATTTGGTATTATCCAAACTACGATTACATTGAAGTGTATAATAAGTCTGTTACACTGATGAATTCATACACAGGTGGTCCATTCCAACAAGCTGTATCAGGTGTTTCAACATTGAACACTACTTGGTACGAAAAAGGTGGTGGTGCTCACAATTTCCAAAACTACGCCTATGAATATTTGAATGGTGATGAAGATGGATACTGTACATGGTATGTTGGAGAAGAACCAACATTTACCATTTATGCTAGCGCTTTATCTCCTAACGGTAATATTGGATGGAGAAGAATTTCAAAGGAACCAATGTCTATCATTATGAACTTGGGTATTTCCAATAATTGGGCCTATATTGACTGGCCATCTATCACATTCCCAAGTGAATACAGAGTGGACTATGTTAGAGTCTATCAACCAGAAGATCAGATCAATATATCTTGTGATCCAGATGATTATCCAACAGCAGATTATATCCAATCTCACTTGGAAGCTTACGAAAACGTAAATAAGACCAATTGGAAAGCTGCTGGGTATTCACAACCTAAGAACTCTTTGATTGACGGATGCCTGAAATAGAATATTAGGTAGTGTATTTTATGTTATAAAAAATGAAAAAAATCGAATAATTTTATGTGTATGGCTTATTACTGAACATTTAGTTTACCGAAGTTGTCCAAGAGTTTGGTATCCACTTCTCCTTCTTTGTTACTACCACTTGAATGTGTGGCGGTGTCCTCATCCGACACCTTTGAGTCGTTTGTGTTTCCTGGACCTGTATCCGAACTTTCATTTGACTCTTTTGTATCATCACCCAAGACTTGTTTTAAGTCGCTGGTTATCTTTTCAATCTCTTCTTCTACAATGAACTGATAGTCACTCTTTTTCAACTCATGAAGAATATCTTGCCATCCTAAAAGTTCACATAGCTTTTCAGCAACATCTTCACAGTTTTCAAGTAAGACTGTATCGTTTTTTCTTTTCTTGTGGTTGAAATCTCCCACGATCTCTTTGTTAATAAGGACTCTTGGAAGCTTTAAGTCCAACTCTGAAGGTAAGGATGCAAAGGGATAAACCGTCAAGGAGGTTCCAGCCACTATTGCAAATTCAACTTCATCTGCATCCTCATCCCAAGTTTCAAAGAACTTGATTGGAAGTGCTTCACCAAAGAAAGTAATATCTGGTTTAACATATCCTTTGCACTTTTTGCAAATAGGAATAGCATCATCCGCAATAAACTTCTTGACTTCTACTACTGACATTTCGGCTTTGCAGTCAATACAATGATTAGCTGCAAATGAACCATGTGCTTCGACAATGTATTCATCTTTAACGCCTGCCACTCTCTCTAAAGTATCAATATTTTGGGTATAAACTCTCTTCAAATGGCCCTTGTCTTGTAATATTCTGATAAGGTAGTGAAAACTAGTGGGCTGGAATTTCCCGGGATACAACTCATTTGCCAAGGTATAAAAAGCTTTGGGTTTCTTTCTGAAATATTCAATATCGAAAACTGCTTCTGCGTAAGGTAAATTAAGTCTCGCAAGATTGGAATAGAGTCCCGTTTCTGGACTTCTAAAGTCAGGGATTCCTGCTGCAGTGCTTACGCCTGCCCCTTGGAAAAAGGTCACCTTTTTGCCTGCTTTTATGTGCTCAACTATTGGAGCTAATTTGCTTGAGATCTCAGCCATTGATTGAGAAGTTGCGAAATTCCTGATATGGGATAATAAAGCTGATACCCCAAATTAAGATTCTAACATGTGAAGCCATAAGATTAACTATATAAACTAAAGATTTTAACCGTCCAAAGAATAACCCAAATCTTCGCCCTCGAACTCTTTAGATAAATCTACGAGCTTTGAGCGTAACATCAATAAATTTGGGTTAGATGGCTTGAAATCATTGATCCACAGACCAACTCCGTGCTGTAAAACACCTTTTGCTCTAAACTTTCCGAAATCTTTGTGGCCATAAGATCCGTGCAAAGTTAAACGTTCATTTGCGGCTGAGTATTGAGCTCTGTGTAAGATGTTACTGTTGTAAAAAACTATATCACCAGGATTTAATTTAACAGTAATTTGATTTGGAATGAATTGTTGACGATCTTCGGCAATGGTCTTTTCTCTTTCTGCAGCAGTTCTGATACGATTATGGGAGCCGGGAATAACAATTAAGCATTCATCATTAGTCAAAGCTAAATTGAATTGAGTACCCGCAAATGGGTTCTGTAAAAGTTGTTCAGCTTCTTCTTCTTCAGTCACTTCTGGTTTGATATAATCTCTATGCCAATCCAAACCAAAGTCAGTCAATGGATTGATTAACATATTCATTAATTCCATGCACAAGCTTTGAGCATCTGTTTGGAGAATGTCACTTGCGATAGCCAAGATCTTATCACTGGCGTAACAGTCATGGAAAGGAAGAGATAAATCCCCAAGTTTTGGGTTCAACAAGCCTGAAACACCCCAGATGTCTGGGCTGAAATTCTTTGGCCATGGTGGGAATTGCTTACCTCTTGTTCTAACTTCAGGCCACTCACCTTTACGAGCCAACTCAACTACTTCACGTGCAGTCTTCTTGTAGAGGTCGATCTCTTCGGGGGTCAAGAAGTCTCTGATGAGAGTGAAGCCTTGGTCTGCTATTTCATCATGGTGCTTATGGGCGATTTGAGATGGCATGTTATCTGTATATAGAATAATAACGATATCATGGGATTTGGATGGCTATTTATACAGGCTCAACCCCATGTTGCATTTTTATGTTTCGCGGTAACATAGAGTTTTTTCAAGATACGATTGTAACCAAAAGTAATTTTATGGGGAAATTTCATAGGTTTCCCAAAACAGCGGGGGTTAAGATAGACTTTTGTTTATGCAATGTTTTGTTTATCTAATGATTTACATCGTTGTAGTTTTTGGTGGTGACTGCCGTTACATTTTAATTATGCAACCTTCTTTCAAGTCGTGTGAGGTTACATCAAAATATTCGAAGTTACTGTAGATCGTGCCCCAAAGTCGGGTGCTGTAGTGGTTCCCTTCTCGTGAACTTTTTGATATTAGCATAATTAACTAAGCATATTCGACCTCTATTCTCTCGTAGTCCTTCAATTGAGCTTTTATCAAATTGGTCAGATGGCTCAACAGTGGCTCGAATTCGCTGTACAAATTTTCAAGATTTTTCAGTACTGAATTCGCAAATCACTATGAAAGTAAGTGGCAATTAACATAAATCTTTATACAACTACTAACATGGCTAGCAAAGGATCACCGCCTTAGATCTTCAGATTCTCACTGGAGAATTGCAATCGTTGGTGAGTTATAGATTGCAAAATATCTATAATGTGTTGCATTCACCTAAGCAGTTTGTGCTTAAATTCTCAGTACCTGACTCAAAGAAACTTGTGATCGTTGAGTTTGGTAATAGAATACACTTGACAGATTACGACAGAAATACTGAGCCGACTCCGCTGAACTTTGTCACCAAATTGCGTAAGCATTTGAAAACAAGAAGATTAAGTGGTATCAAACAAATTGGTAATGATAGAGTATTGGTATTAGAGTTTAGTGACGGGCTATTTTACCTTGTACTAGAATTCTTCAGTGCCGGGAACATATTGTTGTTAGACGACAATAGAAAGATCTTATCGTTACACCGGGTTGTTGATTCAAAGGATGATAAATTTGCAGTCAACGAAGTTTACGGAGGATTTGATAGGAGCTTATTTACTACCGAGCCAGAAGAATATAAGAAACATACTCATACCACTGAAGAAGTCCAAGGTTGGATTGAAAAAGAGAAGGTTAAATTGGAAGATGCTCAAAAGAAACAACTCGAGTTGGGTGCCAAATCAAAGAAACCAAAGATCTATTCAATTCACAAGTTAATCTTTGTCAATGCACTGCATTTGTCTTCTGAGTTGATTTTGAAAAAACTTAACGAAAAAGGTGTACGTACAAGTGCTTCTTGCTTTGAGTATCTTGACTCCGAGTCTTTGGAAGATGTTGTCGAAGCTTTGAACGAATGTGAAGATTCGTATATCAAGATTTTGAATGATAAAAATATACAGGGTGTCATAGTTAGCAAGAAGAATTTGAATGCCAGCGAGGATACTCCGGAGAACTTGCAATATTTACATGACGAGTTTCATCCTTTTCAACCTTTCAAAGACCCATCGGTATACAAGTTCCAAGTTATTGAAGGAGGGTATAATAACACTATTGATAAGTTTTTTTCGACAATCGAGAGTTTAAAGAATGAGGTAAGAGTCGAAAACCAAAAACAATTGGCCATGAAAAGGCTCGATAAAGCCAAAAATGAAAGAGCCAAACAAATTGAAAATTTGATCAACGAGAAGAATTCGAACGTCAAGAAAGGTGATACAATTATCATGAATGCAGATTTGGTATCTACATGTACTGAATTTATAAATAGTATGATAGATAAGCAAATGGATTGGCATGATATTGAAAAGTATATCGAATTGCAACAAACAAGTGGTGACCCCATAGCCAACGCTATAATCACCCCATTGAATTTGTTAGAGAACAAGATCAGGTTGAACCTTCCAGATAATGAAGTTGACGAAAATGTTGTAAGCAGTGAAACGAATGATTCGGAGTCTGACTCGGAGTCTGATTTCGATTCCGATTTGGATAGTGACAGTGATAGTGACAGTGATAGCGATTCAAATTCAGACTCTGACTCAGAATTTCAAAATGGAAAAAAGGGTAAACAGCAAAAGAAAAAGGCCAAGGTTATTCCTACAGTTCCTGTTTGGATTGATTTAAGTTTATCTCCATATGCTAATGCTACCATCTATTTTACTTCCAAGAAAAACGCAGAAGTTAAACAGAGCAAGGTGGAAAAGAATACTGAAATAGCTTTACAAAATGCCCAGAGAAAAATTGACCAGGATCTAGCCAAGGCATTGAAAAATGAATCTGATCCCTTAAGTAAGGTTAGAGAGAAGTTTTGGTTCGAGAAATTCTTTTGGTTCGTTACTAGTGATGGTTACTTATGTCTCAGTGGAAGAGACGATCTCCAAAATGATATGATATATTACAGGTATTTCAATGATGATGATTTCTTTGTCAGTTCTGATATCGAAGGTTCTTTGAAGGTGTTTGTTAAGAATCCATACAAAGGTGAGACGATCCCTCCTTCGACTATATGGCAAGCAGGTATGTTTAGTTTGTCTGCATCTGCATCATGGAACAACAAGTCGTCTTCGTCAGCTTGGTACTTAAGTGGTCCTGAAGTGTCCAAAAAAGATGTCGATGGTACTCTTTTGGGAGCAGGAAGGTTCACCTATAAGGGTAAAAAAGAGCACATGCCTCCAGTTCAATTAGCTATGGGATTTGGCATTTATTTCATAGGAGACGAAGAATCGACCAAAAGTTACAGGCAAAAGAGATTAGCTCGCCAAGAAGAAATTGGTCTTCAAATATCTAACGATAACAAGAAGCAAGATATTGACCAATCCGTAATCAGAGAAAAGATCTTGGAACAAGAGAGAAAAGAACGGGAGAAGGAGGAGTCAAAACAAGATGGCCCTGACGAGACAGGTGAAGAAGAAGTTACTGAACAGCCTAAAGACACGGACAACACAAGAAAAGAAGACGGCCATGATCTTGATTTAGGTCTTTCCAATTTAAAGATAGTCAACAAACGAGGCAAGAAGGCCAAGATGAAAAAGATTAACCAGAAGTACGCCGACCAAGACGAAGAAGACAAGCTCTTGAGAATGCAAGCTCTTGGAACTTTAAAACAAGTAGAAGAGAACAGAAAGAAACAAGCACAATTGGAAGAGGAAAAAAATAACCAGAACTCCAAATACGAGCACCTTGAACAGGTTCAACAGAAAAAGCAAAAGCAGGATGAGAAGGAATTAAGGAAGTATTTATTACAAGAGATGGAAAACGGCACCAACGAGATTGAATATCTATCGATTTTCGACTCTTTAATCACCAGGCCATCTGCTTCTGACAATATTGTTGACTTTATCCCAGTTTTCGGACCTTGGTATTCCCTTCAAAAATTCAAGTACAAAATCAAGATCACCCCAGGAAATAACAAGAAGGGTAAATCCATTAACGAGATTTTGGCATATTTTAACTCTCGTAAGATTGATAAGACTAAACAAGACAATGAATTGGATTGGCCAGAAGAGCATGAAGTTCTCAAATCTGCCAAAGCCTCGGAGCTTATAGCCATGGTGCCTGTTAGTAAGTTGAAGGTTGTAATGCCTGCGAATTCAGGAGCTAAGGATACCAAGTCTCAGGGGTCTAAGAACACAAAGGGTAACCCTAAGTCGAAGAAGAAAGGTAAGAGATAGAGAGTAGTGGGCATGTAGTGTATTTAGACTTTACTTGTCAGATCTCTCGTATATATTAAATAGAGATTTGACTACCGTACATGCTAAAGCCCGACGTTTTAAACCAAGTTCTGAGGGAAACACATTTGCAGCTTTCTGTGAGTGCACAAAATAAGGTTGCAGATTTTAAACGTGGTGGGTCCGTGGGTTACATTTGGACCGAAAGGGCTCCGAATATGTATATAAAAGGGGTGGAATTTGACGGAATAGTATAAGAGATTGCAGTTGGACAATGGCAGTACAGATACGAAGTTGCCACTGGGGGGATACCCCGGAAGGAGCTTTTTGGGTCACAACATATTTGCCAGACTCTAAACTGGCCGATTAAGATTAGCGTATAATATTTTTTGTCGAGGTACAAACGATAGATCGATAAGACCGATCATGGCATTTAACCTGTAAGGTTAAAGTAAATTGAGGATTCAAACCCCGTGGTACCTCAAAGCCTGTCAATGCCCGTTGCCTATTAAAGGCCTGCCTTAACCTCGTGTGGGCCAAGCCTTTTGTGTCAACTTAATGCCTGTATATCATCGTAATTTCGCAGTCTCCACATGTGCACTTTGGCTATATAAACTGGCAACAACCCCCGAGACATTCCATCACAAATGGTTTCTCTTTCCAAATCGTTGTTTACAAGCCTTTTAAGCTTGCCAGTGGATATATATAGGCAGGTGGCCAACCCTGTATTGGCCGCTA
Source organism: Yamadazyma paraphyllophila (assembly GCA_030563605.1). Lineage (NCBI taxonomy): Eukaryota > Fungi > Ascomycota > Pichiomycetes > Serinales > Debaryomycetaceae > Yamadazyma > Yamadazyma paraphyllophila. Next base: position 174,302 of record JAJMJO010000010.1, read on the forward strand.
CCGATCAATACAATATCGTCAAGTATTTATATGGTACTGGACCTTACATTGAATATGCTGGATATGGTATATCAACAGATACACCAGCCGATTGTGAGCTTGAACAGGTTCAATTGCTCATGAGACACGGGGAGAGATTTCCTGGATTGCTGGTAGGTTTGGCTTTCGAGGAGTTGGTTGACAGATTACAGAGTTACAATCAAACCATCGTTGGTCCGTTAGCCTTCTTGAATGACTACGAATATTTCGTCCCTGATGAAGGATTATATGAATATGAAACCACTCCTGAAAACTCTGACTCTCCATACAACGGGTTTGAGACCGGGTTTAAAGCTGGTTCAACTTTTAGATCCAAATATGACTCGTTGTTCAATAAGTCTTCTCCATTGCCGGTTTTCATTGGAGCTAGCGCTAGAGTCTATCAAACCGCCGATTTCTTTACTAGAGGTTTCTTAGGATCAGACTTTAACCCTGACAATTATGTCTATAACGTCATCAGTGAAAATGCCACCCAAGGATTTAACACATTGACTCCAAGATGGGGATGCAAGGCATTCAATATCTCCGAAAATAAGGCATTTGTTAGCGAATTCCCAACAGATTACCAAAAGGATATTGTTGAACGTTTAATTGACGAGAATGATGGTTTGAATTTGACCACAAAAGATGTGTCTAATTTATTCCAAATGTGTGGATATGAAATAAATGTTAGAGGCTATTCACCATTCTGCGAACTTTTCACTCACGACGAGTATGTTTTGAACAATTACCAAAATGATTTACTGTTCTACTACACTTCCGGACCTGGTCATAATTTGACCAAGTACGTTGGTTGGGTTCAATTAAATGCTTCCTTAGCATTGTTGAAAGACGAAGACACCGAAAATAAGATCTGGTTAAGTTTCATCCACGACACTGATGTTGAAATTTTCCATAGTGCTTTAGGATTATTTGATACCGAAGAACCTTTACCAAATGATCAAGCCAGATTCACCGACACCTACCACCACATCGACGGTATCCCTATGGGTGCTAGAATCATTACCGAGAAATTGAAATATCTGAAGGACGGTGAGAGTTATGTTAGATTCATTGTCAATGGATCTGTCAAACCGCTTAAGGGATGTACTGGCGGACCCGGATTTTCTTGTAAGTTATCCGATTTCGAGAAATACATAGAAGACAGATTTGGTGATTTTGATTTAACCGAAGTCTGTGAGCCAGACGAATCACTTCCTCAAGAATTGACATTTTATTGGGATTGGGAAGGTAATGAGGATTACAACATTACCGCCCCACGTATCGTGGCATAATTTTATACCCGACATAAAAGTATCGTACATTTCGTGATTAAATAGAATCAATCAATAGCCAATAGACTCAATTTACTGTATATTGTTTACTCGAAAACGTGCCATTGTATGTATATATAAGGTTAGACATTTGCAAATTTGCAGCCAGTGCGAAAATCACATTATGAAACTCGTTTCTCTTATTGGGGGTCTTCTCCTTCCTCATCGTCAAGACGCTGCCACGCCAGAATTGGTAGCTAGTGACCAGTATAATATCCTTCACTTCTTAGGTGGGGCCGGTCCTTATTTCCAATATCCTGGTTTCGGGATCTCGCCTCTTGAGCCTTCTGGCTGCAAAGTCGAACAAGCAATTCTATTCTCCAGACATGGTGAACGGTTTCCAACCAGTAATAGTGGTAAGAAATATAACGCCACCATCACCAATTTTAAGCAGCACGAATTGAATGGCAGTCTTGCGTTTTTGAACAACTATGAGTTCTTTGTGCAAGATCCTGAATACTATGACCAAGAAACTACTTTAGCTAATTCCGGAAGTTCATATAGTGGAAGTCTTTCTGGGGTTCGTAGCGGTGAAACTTTCAGACAAAGATACAATGATCTCTATGACGATACGAAAGTGTTCCCTGTATTCACTTCTAACTCACGCCGTGTTCATGATACTAGTGTCAACTTTATGCGTGGGTTCTTGGGGGACCAGTACCATGAAGATAAAGTTAAATACAACATTGTCAGCGAAGACGCGGACATGGGAGCCAATTCTTTGACCCCAAGACTGGGCTGTGACGAGTTTGAAGAAGCTGATGAAGCCAATTCTAAAGATTATGACCTCAATGGGTACCGTGATAGAATTAAAGAGAGATGGCAGGTAGACAACCCAAATCTTAATGTCAGCGATAGCGATATTGACCATCTTTTTGCTTCTTGTGCCTATGAAATCAACGTTCGTGAGACATCGCCACTTTGCCAATTGTTTACCAAAGACGAGTTTGTCTTGAATGAGTATAATGAAGATTTGTCCCTTTATAATACGGTTGGACGCGGTAATAACTATAGTGTCGCGGCAGGGACGCCGTACGTTCGCGCCCTAAAGAAGCTCTTGGAGGATGAATCAGAGGAACAAAAACTCTGGGTCAGCTTCACACACGATCATGATATGATTACACTCTATAGCGCACTCGGGCTATTCGAAGACGAATTAGACGATAAGGAGGTTAAGTTTGGCCGTCAATTCCAAAAAAGCGTAATTGTGCCTCAAGCCACAAGGCTTGTGGTAGAGAGATTGAATTGCGATAACCACCAGTATGTTCGGGCGATATTGAATGAGGCGGTGATCCCGCTCAAATGCCAATACGGTCCCGGGTTTAGCTGTAAGGTTGAAGAATTCGTCGATAACTTAAAAGACGTTATTGATGGTGACTACAATGAGCAATGTGGAAATAAACACGACCGTCCAAGCGAGCTTTCATTTTACTGGGATTATAACGATAAAGTTTATAACGCCCTGCTTTTTCCCTAGAATTTTACTTGTCTAGTTTACGCACTAAGAATATTTTCTAGACTCAGCCGTTGCAGCGGTGACATTAACCGACCGCGACAATTCTAGACTTGGGCGGCGCGAGACGCGACTATGGTGAGAATGGTTGAATCTTAAATTACCCGTTGCTGAAGGTAGGGGATGAACGGCAAACATAGAAACCTCTCCTCTAAAGTACATAGAACATACGCATATAATCCATGCACCCAGTGGTGTTATTTTTACCCTCAAACTAAACTTCCTCTAACCATATTTATCCCACATTCTACGGCGACACCACAAGATCTTCAGATCATTTTTTCTTTTTTTAAATTAGGTTGCACACACGTCCAACTCAAAGGGGGTGTTTGAAAACTATATGAAATTTTTTATTTTGGCGATCAATATAAACTCTACCAACATCACATCAACCAAATACATTTGTTTGACTCCATACTATCTTTTTTTTTGCAAGTGATTTAAAACTAGTTCACTCTTTTATTGACACCGCCATCTTCTTCAGAGACGAGAATCGAGGGAAAAAATTTAAATCCAATCCTTTTCCATAAACAAGACCCTGATCCAGTTTCAATCTTTTTTTAACGATCTAACGAACATATACCCTATTCAAGGCGTGTCCTTTATTCACCCAAGGTCATTCTTTATATCCCCAAAACTACAGGTATCTAAAATCTTTTTCCAAACTACCTCAACCCAGTCATGAAATCAATAACGATCTTTTTATTCTCGTGTTTTTGTTCACTCGTTGCCGCCGATACTTTGGTTGGTTGTTTTTCGTCAGTTGGTGGTAAAAATGCAGGCACCTACCAGTGGCAAACTGCTTCATATTGTTCCGACCAATGTCCAGATAGTCCATACGTGGCCCTTACAAAAGGTGATACCTGCTATTGTCTTAGTCTGAAGCCTTCGAATGAAGTGGATAGTGACAAATGTAGCACTGTTTGTAACGGGTTTGGCGACCAAAAATGTGGTGGAAATTCGGCCTACAGTGTTTATGTCGGTAAAGGAACTTCAAGTGATGATGACGAAGATTCAAGTGCTAGTACATCCAGTAGTTCTAGCAGCTCGAGCTCTAGTTCTAGCACAAGTTCATCAAGTTCCAGCAGCACTTCTTCATCCCTGAGTTCTTCTAGTGAGAAGAGCTCAAGTTCCACCACAGAGGCTCCTTCGTCATCTGATGATGATACAGTGCTCACCACGTCATCTAATTCACAAGGATCTGTGGTGGTAAAAACGGTGACAATGGACGCGACACCAACCTCCGAAGCATCTGCATCTGCAACCAGTGGCTCCGATGATGATAAAGATAATAAAGGAGGCAGCAAGAGTAGTAATGTGGGGCCAATAGTAGGAGGAGTAGTTGGTGGTATTGCTGGTATTTTAATCATCGCATTGGGTATCTTCTTTTTAATAAAACGTAGAAGAAACCTGGAAGATGATGAAGAAGATGAAGAAGAGTACTTTGACAAACCTATTGGAGGTGCAGGAGGTTCAATCAATAGACAATATGGAACCAATAAATCGAAGAAATCCCCCAAGTCAAATGCATTAGATATGCCAATGACGAATCCATTTACGCATCCTTCAGATAATGCTAATAGACCAGGTGAATTAGTAGATCCAAGATTAAATCCTGTAATGTTAGGCAGGCGCAGGTTGAGTGAAGGGTCATTGGCAGATGAGACAGATTATTCACGGAAGATTCTTCAGGTGGCCAATCCAGACGCTTAGTAAATATTTAATAAATGAATGTACAGTTAAATTTAACCTAGAATTGTTAATTTTTTGCAGTGATTTCATTACTTAAAAGTCTTGCTTTTCGGCTGCGAAGGCAAAATAGATTTAAACCGATTCTTTACCTTTCAAAAGTGGTTGATTCTTTGACCATTTAAACCCATTGTCTCATTGAATAACTTGTAACCATTAAACACCAAATTAGTTCCATTTCTCCTGCTGTATCCCGCCGGGTATTGTTAGCTACCAGTGGATCGCCGGGATGACGTGTGTAAACCACGCGAGTAATTTGACCAGCGAGATTATGAAAATGGAATGACATTAATTTAACCATAATGAAGAATAGTTTACCAAAATATGAAAAGGAATTAAACAATCAATTCAATGGGATATACTTGGAACTTAGCAACCTCAAAAATAATAGAAGACAGTACATGGATTCTAAAAAAATCTACCTGATTTATAATAATTTCTTAGACCATTTAAATGAGCTTTCGATATTAAGAAAAGATGAAGAGATTAAAGGGTTGAAGTTGGAATTACCAAATCTTAATGATTCCCTCATTGATGATATCTGGCAATTGATTTCTTTATGTTTCATGACTTGCGGTTTAACTAAATTTGCCCCCGCAACTTATTCATCATTATCAACTGTTTCTAAATTATTAATCCATTTAAGAGATGGTAAATTGTATACCATTGATGATTTAAAGCCAATAGCGAAAAGATTAGATGAAATCAAGTCTATCATAGATAGTTACAATTATCAGGATGACTATGCTGATGAAGAAGATGATCATAATAATTCTCAAAAGAATGAACAGATTAACCACATTAGAAAAAAATATAACAAGTGTCAAGATTTATTGAATGATTTAATGGATAAAATCAAGGATATACCAGATGATGTCAAGAATATCTACAATAGTTTATTAGGTTTAAGAAAAGGATTAATAAACCTCGTTATTGACAACAATAACAGTGCTCAATCCGACACCAGTAAATATGAGGCCGAATTAAAGAAAGTCGAGGCTCAAAGGGATGAATTAGGAAACTTCAAGAATTGTGATAACTATAGTCAATCAATATTGAATGGCTTATTGGATGTGTGTAATAATATCATCAAAGATATTAAAATTAATAAGGGTAAGGATTTTAATGAATTATTCAGTAAATTGAGTTTAACTGAGAATTCTAAAGAACAACTAGATCAATTCAAAGCATTATTTGATAGGTTATTGTCTATCAAGTTAAATTTAGAGAATTTATTAATTACAAGAAGATGGACCTTAAGAGAAACTGATTTATATAATTATCAAAGTGATCTTAAAGATATTGAAGCTCAAAGGTTGGAAATTTTAGAGAAATCTTCCCCATCATTGAAGAATAATTTGGAGTTTAAAAATGTTCAGGTTTTATTATTATATTTATTAAGAAGATGTTACTCATCGATTTACAAATTGCTTGAAAGTAGTGAACCGGTGAGTGAATCCTTACAACCCATCCACAACCAATTATCAACGGTAAGAAGATGTCTTTTGGATATTAAAAGAATTGATGGCTTAAATAATTTGAGAGAGTTATATCCATTCCAGTTCAAATTAGCATCTTTGGATAATTTAAGAAATGATGGAAAATTCATAATAAACAATCAAATACCTGAAGGTCAAGGTACTTTGAATGCATTATTAGCTGAATGCTTCGATATACTTCACGAGCTAAAGATCGAATTGGAGGCCAAGGAGGAAGAGGAAGAAGAAGAAGCCGAAGCTCAAGAAACTGATGTTGAAGATATTAATTCTGATGATGAAGTTGAGTTGAAAAGAAATAGGTATGTCGAGTTCAATGAGGCTGATTATGACCAAGCAGAAGCTGATTCCCTAAACGATGTTGACGTCGATGATGAAGAGGATGAAGCTAAGAGCCCCGAATATGAAGCTAATGACTATTATTAATTGGTTAGGACAGCCATATTTGGTCTTAGTCAGATTACCATAATTAAACCAGTAGTTAGCGAAATGTGTATATATATTAATGAAATATTTGACGTTTAATTTACATGTATGATCTAATCCTCTTCTTCTCCAATTTCTTCCTCTTCATTTTCAGATTCAGAAGAGTCAGCTTCAATAGTAAGAACATTATCATTATAATCTTGATCATCTTGATACTTTCTGGAGATTCTGGAGGCTTTGTTTAATTTAGCACTTTCTGCTTTAGCCTTCAGTTGTAAGTCCTTCAATTCACTCTTGAATGAAGTACGAATGGATCTATTATTCAAAGAATCCCATAATTTCAACCCAGTAGTAGTACCACCCACAACAATGTTACCAGCAACTTCGATGTCGTTAGCGAAAGAGGTTGATAACACATTGCCTACCCCAAAGTCACGGCTCAATAACATTGATGGACCTGACTTTGATTCAGAAGATGTAGGAGTTTTCCAGAACTTGACCACTTTTTCACCCATAGCAGAAGTAGCTAATAAACCTGGGACGTGGTAGTTAACTTCTAATGAAGATATACCGGCATCATGGGCATGTAAAGTCCAGACCGGTTGATTTTGGTTTCTGATATCAAAAGCATAGACGTTACCACCATCAGTACCACAGTAAAAGGTCTCAGGAGAAATACCCCATTTCACGTTTTCTACTTCTTCAGACGAAGAAAGTTTGTAAGATTTAGTCATATCAGAACCATCAGAAATCCTTACATCAGTGATACCACAAGTTCCATCATAACCACCGGTTAATAAAATAGAACTCTCTGATGGATGCCATTGAGAGGATGCAACTGTCTTCTTAGCATGGATAGAATCGAAAGACCTTACTGCCACTCCGCTGTTTAAATCCCATAACTTCACAGTATGATCGGCAGATGTGGATGCTAATACATTTCTATGCTGTTTGTTATGGCTTAAAGATAATACTGCATCTGTATGATGAGTGGTGATGTGCTGAGACTTGGATTTTTTCTTTTTGTTCTTTGACTTCTTTACAGTTGGAATGGCATTTGATTCAGGTTCTCCCAAAATTAAATCTGGGAAGGCTTTATCGACACAATCTAAATTCCAAATTTCAATTTGTGGATCAAAAGAACCAATTGCTGCAAAATTTCCAATGTCATTTTCAATGTCAGAACCTGGTCTATAATTAATCCACTCAACACATAATGGAAAAGCAGGTAACATCAAATCGTGATGAACATATAATGAAGATTCTCTCATGTAGCCTCTTTCTAATTCTGGATCATCTTCGATATCGTTTTCCCCAATGTTACCAGCACCGTCATCATACACGTAGACGTCTAAATAAGATACCTCATCTTCAGTTCTAGTAGATAAAACAAGATTGTCAGATGGATAGACTTGTAATTCTTGTCTATCTTGTTGAGCATCCTCTTCATTTGGAAGGCTTAAATATGGATCTTGACCATCTTCTCCGTCATGATATTTAGCATCTGTTCCAGACAAACCAGGTAACATTGTCACATCTTCCCCTTCACTGTTAGCATCATCATCGTAATGCTCTAAATCGTACTCTTTCAAATCATCATCTAAATCAATATCTTCTTTTAAAGATTTCTTAGGTTCACCATCTTCGTCACCGTCTTCGTCGGCATCTCCCAATTGGAGTTTGGCCATGGCAGTGATTCTTTCCATTTCCTCATCGTTCAACTCGTACTTCTCAGGGAACTCTGCCGCATATCCTCTTGGGACCCAAGCTGTTGCAGACAACATTAGTGAATTATATAATTTTTTTTCCCTGCGATGGAGATGAGCAGAAATATGAAATCTACGCGGTGATACATTAAGACAGTATGGTATATTATTACTACATTAAAGGAGTACAGTTCCAATTCCTCCTTTTTGGTGACGAACCTCTTTGGTTTGAGGATCCATACCTCCGTGGATAGGAAAGGTTTTATAGTTAAATAAGTAGAAGTTTAAAAATCCATCACCATTACCAAACTTGCATGGTTTAATAAAGTATGGATTATCTTGAGAGGTCAAACAATTGAATACATCCACATTAAATCCTTTCGAAGTGATTAAAGCATCTTGCATTAAAGCATTCAACCTTTTTTTGTAGACGTTTTCATTTTCATCATTATCTTCATCCCACACTGAATCTGATGCATAGTAATATAAGTATGCAATACCTAATTCATCATGATCAGGATTGTTTAATACGGTGAATGGTAATAAATAATAGGAAAAGAAGTCGGTGATTTTGCCATCTTTTTCCACAACGTATGTCTTGATTACATTGGATTTGCCCTCTACTGACTTACCTCCCAATAACCAATGATCCAAATCTTCTTTATCGAAAACTTGAATCAAGTCAAATCTTTCTTGAAACTTGGTGAATAATTCAAGCACTTCATCCAAATCATCTTTGGTCATTTCTCTAAGACCTGGTGATGATGTTTGATTAGGTAAAGTATAATGAGCCACCATCTTTGCCTTTGTCAGGTTTTCAGGTAAATGGGAAAACCCTACGTCATATAATTTACTCCAGTTAATAGGCCTATGGGTGTAACGACATGTGGAAACCGGAGATGGTAATACTTGACCACCGGTATATAAGGCTTGCCAAATATCTTGTTTATTAATCCTTCTAGTCACTTCTTTGATTAAAACTGGTGTTAATCTTTTTGATCTTAACCTCTTGTGAATATTAAGAAAGTTGATCTCAACTGATTGGAGGGTGGTACCGGTACGATTCAACTTCAAGTCACATGGAGTACCTGCGATGAATGCTACCAACTTACCAGTATCTCTAACCCTTACTCCAACGTGCCAATCTCTCCTCCAACCTGGAGGCTTCAAAGCCCATTTAAAGAATTCACGAGAGTACTTGAATCTGAAAGTCGCATCTTCATCTTCCACGTAGTTCTCATATAATAGTTGGTACAACTCATCCAACTCGGCATCATCATCTAAATCAACATCACACCACTCGAAATCTTTGATTAACGGATATGGTTCATCAGGAACATCAGCCGGAGTTTTTGGTTTGTCGATTGGGCCTTCAGTATTAATTTTCTCATCATATTCAGGGACAGGTTGAGTTTTCCAGAACTTATGATCTTTCATCTGCTTCTTCTGGGCCTCATTGAGTTGAGCCCCCATCGAGAGTAAGTTTAACAACTCCTCGATGGTTTTATTAGGAGCTGATCCATCCGACATCTATTGTTGAGTAGTAAAATTCGTGCGAAAATTTTGGTTTAGCTCATGGTGTTAAAGAATTCAAAGTACGATAAGCAGGCGAAATGGAAGTATATGCGGAAGCATGGTTTGCTTCCGAATAAAGAGGAGGCCAAACCAATGCGTTCCAAATATTCAACCAAAAAGAAAAACGACACGCAGGAATATCTTCAAATCGACGTTGATGAAATGACAAGTGATTGGGATTCAGATGTTGATGAAGATATAGTTAATTATATGTATCCACAAATAGGTGAGGAATTGCAAAATATACCGATAGAACACAAAAGGCAAATCAAGAGGCAGGTAATTGAAGATTTAAAGGCAAAGAGAAATGAGTTGTTTAATAAAGCTACTGAGGAAACAGAGTCTCTGTATGACACTGAAGATGGAATATATTTGGGTGACGAAGAATCCAGACCTAAACCTGAAATAAAGTTATCGGAGTTTCTTCCTGCCATTCCAATTACCAAAAGGAAGAATAGAAAGCTTCCTATAAATGAAGATTCGGGTGATTTCCTTGAAGAGTACGGAATTGATAACTATAAGGATTTGATCCGAGATAAGTCTGACTACGATGATCTTCACAAAAAGAAGCTAGAGAATAGAAATTTGGATGATATAAGCGCTGCGGATTTGATAGGATTCGAAGTTGGAAAGGATTCTTTAGCAAGTATTTCTCGAAAGCAGCAAAAACCGGTACCTGTTGCAAGAGATTTGACTGAAAAAGAAATCCACCAAGAGAATCTAAGAAAGGAAAAAGCAAAAGAGGCAGACTTTTACTTGCAAATAAAAGACAAATTTCTGGATAAAGCAAAGGGCAAAAAAGTAATCGAATTGAATAACTTGAACAAGGAAAACCAACAGCATGTGGATTACTTGAATCGCAAACTTGCACAAACAGTAGATGAAGGCACAACCCAAAGCACGTTCGACGACGACCTTGATTCACTTCTTGGGGTTAAATTCAAGGACCTTGAGGTGACAGAGAGCCTGAAGGGTACAGCTGAGGACATCGACAGTTTCCTCCAAAATCTAGATTCCAAACCAGAGCAGGCTCAAAATGACTCTCAAGAGATTGACCACGGACTCCCTGCCCAACCAAGAGATCAAGACTTCCTTGATGATTTGCTTGGTTGATTATATATATTATTACGAATGAAATGTACGTGCTTTAATTTTTAACCACAAAAGTCATCCAACTTAAGCAATACAAATCCAGAGCTTTTGTCTCCCGTATATATTTCCTGAGGCATTGATCGTTCAGGTTAATCCTATTTACGCAGGTACTGTTCAGTTATTGGTTTTGCATCACCGCGGCTGCAGGTGATGAGTCATTACCCAATTAAGTAACTGAGGTCAAATTTTTTCATTAACCGCGATTCGTAATCAGTCAGAATATTCGTTCAAAAATTTCAAATTTATCTTTCAGTTTTCTCTTCAAACTTCAGATATGTTGAGTTTTACTATTGCCAGCAACGCCAAGTCGGTGTTCAAGCTCACCAATCGGTTCTTGGCCACTGCAAGTAAGTTCAACAAAACGTCTCAGTTAGATAGGGCTACTTTGACTATTAAAGATGGACCCGTATTCAGTGGGTACTCTTTCGGTGCTAACAAGAACGTTAGTGGTGAAACCGTTTTCACCACATCTTTGGTGGGATATCCTGAATCCATGACCGACCCTTCATATAAAGGACAGATTTTATGTTTCACTCAGCCATTGATTGGAAATTATGGTGTCCCTTCCACCACTCAAAAAGATGAGTTTAATTTGTTGAGATACGTTGAATCACCCACTGTTCAATGTATTGGTATTGTGGTGGCAGATGTTGCCATGGAACACTCTCATTGGACTGCAGTTGAATCATTGCAACAATGGTGTCAAAGAAGTGGTGTTGCTGCCATTACTGGTGTAGACACCAGACAACTTGTTACCTACTTGAGAGAAAGAGGTTCTTCATTAGGTAGAATTACCATTGGAGAAGAATATGATGCAGATGAGGATGCTGCATTCGAAAACCCAGAAACAGTCAATTTGGTCCATAAGGTTACTACTAAAGCCCCATTCCACGTCTCTTGCCCTAAAAAATATAGCAAGAATATCCATTTAGCAGTTCTTGACTGTGGGGCAAAAGAGAACATCTTACGTTGTTTAGTTGAGAGAGGTGCCTCCTTAACTGTTTTCCCATATGACTACCCAATCCATAAAATATCCAACAAGTTTGACGGTATTTTCATCTCCAATGGCCCAGGTGATCCAACCCACTGTTCTTCTACCATTGCAAACTTGAAGACTACCATGAAAACCAACCAAGATATCCCAATCTTTGGTATTTGTTTAGGACATCAATTGTTAGCTTTAGCCTCTGGAGCTAAGACGGTTAAGTTGAAATATGGTAATAGAGCCCATAATATTCCAGCTCTTGATGTCATCACTGGAAATTGTCATATCACTTCTCAAAATCACGGTTATGCGGTTGATCAAAGTACCTTGGACCCTCAAGAATGGGAACCATATTTCACTAACTTGAATGACTTATCTAATGAAGGTATGATTCATAAAACCAAGCCTATATTTTCCACACAATTTCACCCAGAAGCTAAAGGTGGCCCATTAGATACCGGCTTTTTGTTTGACAAATTTTTCGAAAACATCAAAGTATACAAGGGAAGTAATGGCTTGAACTTACCAAACATTGACGAAAGTTTACTCGTTGATATTTTGCCCAAGGAAAGAGTGATTTAAATAGAGCATATACTCGTATAGATAAAATAGGGTACAGTACTAATAGATACTAAGGAAGACAAGTAGATAATTTGATGACTCCACCTCATTTACAGTCTACCTTCGTACGAGCTAATGGAACGACAGACGATCGTTCCTGGATGAATACAATCACGTGTTACCTTGATAGAAGTGTTGGCGTAATCTCCTAAATATATACGGTCGTATAGTGTAAAGACGCGAGACGCAGCAGATGAAGTGTTAAAAATGGGGTGATTGCAAAAAAACTTTCGGTTCTCGATCGGGCCACACACCCTTTGTGCAACAATATTAAATGTATATAAATAGTTACTAAGCTCCTTTTGAAGAAGAATTATCTGGAAATGTTTAACCAAACGTCTTCTTTAAGTTATCTATCTCAAGCAGATACATTTTCTGACATTTTATTGGACTTGAAATCAACCAAGCTATCTTATATTGAATCATTATGGGCAAGTTGGTATATTTATTTTAATAATGATATATTTGCTACCGGGTTACTTTTCTTCTTAACTCATGAAGTGATGTATTTCGGTAGATGTATACCCTGGTTCATCATAGATAGACTCCCATATTTTAATAGGTGGAAAATTCAACCAACTAAATTACCTTCAAATAAAGAACAATGGGAATGTTGTAAAACAGTCATAAAACAACATTTATTGGTTGAAGCCATACCTATTTGGTTATTCCATCCAATTTGCGCCCAATTGAAGATCTCTGTTTCGGTTCCTTTCCCCAAATGGACAGTAATGGCGGGCCAAATAGCATTATTCTTTGTTCTTGAAGATATATGGCATTACCTGTTCCATAGATTATTCCACTACGGAATCTTCTACAAATATATCCATAAACAGCATCATAGATATGCTGCTCCTTTTGGATTTGCAGCTGAGTACGCCCATCCAATTGAAATCATGGCTCTTGGATTCGGTACTGTCGGATTCCCTATCCTTTATGCATACTTCACAAAGACTACTTTCCAGAACTTACCACCTTTACACTTGTTTACTATCTGTGTTTGGATAACATTAAGATTATTTCAAGCAGTTGATTCACACTCTGGTTATGATTTTCCTTGGTCATTAAACAAGATACTCCCATTCTGGGCTGGTGCTGAACACCATGATGAGCATCACCATTTTTTTATTGGTAATTATGCAAGTAGTTTTAGATGGTGCGATTCTCTTTTACAGACTGAATGTGGTACTTTGGCAAAGGAAAGAAGAGAGATGTTAATGAAGAAAAAGGCAGAGAGAAAACACAGAAAGAGAGCTTAAATAATAAATAATAAATAATAGATTTAATAAACTCCTTAACGCTTAGTACCGTTTTTGCACCCACTAAAGTGTCTAACCCAATGCTCACCTTCCTGTGATTACCTTTGTTCTGTCGAGTGCTTTTAGGGCTTATACCCTCGCACTCCTGTGACTGTCCACGCTCCTTTAATCGAATAGTTTTCTTTCAGTGTGCAGGATCATTTTCTCATTCCCAAACCTCAAGCGAAGTGAAAAAAAATTCATCTTATTTTCACTACACTTGTAATATATTAGAGAAGTATGTTTTTATCCTTTGAACCTATTGATGATGTATGATACGTGTGAAGCAAACATTTACAGGAATATCTATATACATAGTTATGTCTTTTCCTGGAAAGATTAAGCAGTACACCCCTAGTACAACCCAATACCAACCCAGGCCAGTATTGAAAATCTTATTAAACTTCCTTAAATAGATTAAGGAATCATCCAAATGAACCTCAGAGCCTTGCATAATTCACCGCCCCAACCTGCGGCAAGTAACCGAAAAGTTTTTCATCTCGAAAATTTTTCCTTGAAAACTTTTCAACCGTATCAACTCATCCACCAAGTTTAACAATTACTAACTAGTTTAGATGTCAAGATTGAACGAATATCAAGTCATCGGTAGACGTTTGCCTACTGAGTCAGCTCCAGAGCCAAAGTTGTACAGAATGAGAATCTTTGCTCCAAATGTTGTCGTTGCCAAGTCTAGATACTGGTACTTCTTACAAAAATTACACAAGGTCAAGAAGGCTTCTGGTGAAATTGTTTCCGTCAACGCCATTGCTGAAGCTCACCCAACCAAGGTCAAGACTTTCGGTATCTGGATCAGATACGATTCTAGATCCGGTATTCACAACATGTACAAAGAATACAGAGATGTTACCAGAGTCGGTGCTGTTGAAACTATGTACGCTGATTTAGCTGCTAGACACAGAGCTAGATTTAGAAGTATTCACATCTTGAAGGTTGTCGAATTGGAAAAGACCGATGACGTCAAGAGACAATACGTTAAGCAATTCTTAGCTAAAGACTTGAAATTCCCATTACCACACAGAATTCCAAAATCCACCAAATTATTTGAAGCTCGTGCTCCATCTACTTACTACTAATCAAGCTTTCTTTATAATTTATAATAAAAGATGAATAAATATATTTTTGTATAAATTAATGCTACGATGGATCCATTTATTAAACCTATGTTAAATTATGACCAGATAGACTTTCAGATGTGGTGAATTTTTTGTGATCAGCTGGATTGGCTGCCAGTTCATAAAGAGTTATCACTGGATCTTTAGTTAATTCGCTGAATTCTCCTCTTAATTCAATATAATGTAAATGGCTTTCATCTTCATCTTCCTCATAAATATCTTCAATGAATAATGTCAATTGCTGCACTCCAGTGAATTTATGTCTGGGGAGGAAGTGCTCTACAAAATCATTATCCGATTCAAGAACTTCTGGGATTTCGTCATCTTCATTATACATGACACCCACTTGAGGATGTTGAAGTTTAAATGTAGGCTTCTTCTGTTCGACATTATCGAAATCAATGGTTTTATCGTTCTTCCATAATTTAATAGTCTTTGGACAATACTTATCACCATTAGACCTAATGATAATGGAATACAACTTAACAGAACCATTTAAAAATGGAATGTTTATTATCAATTGGGCATCGGCATCAGACTTAATTACAGGTTTAAGCTTATATTTATCATCTTGTTTCCTGAAGAGATACTTTAAATCATCTTGCTCATTATTGAGATTAAGAGCGGAGACATGAGGCGTATCAATTCTTAAGAATAACGATTGAGACTCGTTAGTGGGAATCGGGGCTATATGGCTATGTCCATCTTCGTGCCCGTGATCGTGGTTGTGGTTGTGGCCATCGCCGTTTCCGTGGCCATGGTTGAAATGGTCGTCTTCACAGCTCATGAGTGACTATAATTATTTTGTTGCGAAATTGCATGCTTCGTTAACATGAGAACACTGGTCAATTAGAATTTATGGTACTGGATTGGGTACTTTTAAATAGGTCCAGTTAAGTATGGTTCGTGAAGTGCCATCCCTCTCAAATCCTTTTGCTTTCTTTTGTCTCTCTGTTTACTGCTAGTCCCCTTAGCACTATGAGCTAGCTAGTATAACTGGATTTAGTTCCACAAGAATTTAGTAATACTAGGACTTTTATATGTGTTCGATGTATGTTCGAATCAGGAGTACTTTATTCAAACATCTTGTAACTTCAATGTTTTTTATTTATTTAGTTTTGTAAAAGCTGCAAAATTTACATAATGGAGCAGTCTAATCTTTAATGTTAATAGTTTTTGTAGCAATTTTAAAATCTACCGTTATGCTACTAGTACGCCTACTTGTATAGCAATCTCTACTGTATACTCTAAGTCTTTTTTCTATAAATTAAATGGAAACAAACAACTAATAAAGAGGCTACCAATTCTCGCGATAATTTGTTGCAGAATCATTACAGCTAGACCTGATGTGGGTGCTCCAATTCGAGGACTTCCAAGGAAATGGTAAGTAGAGACGTACAAATATGGCAGAATATCTTACTAACTGATAAGTCACCGCCAGGAACTTAAAGCATGGTCACACCTATTTCATAGGACGGGATATAGGCGATCACAATGAAGAATACTTCATTCAAGTGCAAAAGATATATATATCAAAGAAACAACTCAGTATCAAAATCGAGAAACCAGATATAAATGATACTTCCACACGTACAAGGTTAACCGTCTCAGTGCTAACCAAGGCCAGTACTGTCATCAATGGAAAAAAGCATAAACTCTCTTCATCTAAGAAAGAGCCTTATGAAGAAGATTTCACAGAGTCCGGGGCCAAAATGTCTTTTAAAGACGATAAAGAAAGAATAACCATTAAATGGGTACCTTTGAGCATATATACGGAAGAAATGACCGAGCAATTAAGCAAAGCTTTCGAAGAAGGACTTGATCTAAGACTTACTCCATTGCCTCAATTTGCTGATGCAATCATCGTTAAATCCGAGGTTCTGGATAGCCTCGGCAGTATAGCTATGCTTTATGATTTACCCATAGTTACCAAGGACTGGATAAAATATGCCATGAAAACTCGATATAATGTTCTTGATAATTCTGACATAACTTTGAAGTATCTTTTCAGAGTCAATTACGCCAATAAAAAAAGCGACATACTAAGAGGGCATATATTCCAATCGGGAGATAATAGAAAAGAGATTGAGCGTGTCATTGAAAATAACGGTGGTACTTTCATAAGGAAGAGCTTTGAATTACTCGAAGGTGCATTAAGAAATGAATCTTTTATGGAGGACAAGTTCAAGATTGATGATGCTACACCAGAAACTAAGTATATAATTTACCATAACAATCCAAGTGAAAAGGTTAAGCAATTTGCAGAGTTTTATGAAGGTGTGATAATAGGAGATAGAGATCTCTATCGAATTGTGAGGGATGAAGATACTGAGCTATTACACCCGCTTATTACTGAACAAAAGAAAAGAAAGGCAGATGATGAAGAGCCAGAGATAATAAGTGAACTGGTAGCTAATACTTATCTTACGGAAACACAGGAACCCATGAAGTCCCAATCCCAGTGGCGTCGAAGGAAGAAAGTCAAAAAAGTTGATGCCTTGGCTTTTCTAATGCCTTCCAGTGTCTCGCAAGAAACTGAAGCTTCTCCCGTGATCTCTCCAACCAAGGATGAGAATGGTATCCCCGGCGAGAGTACAGTTGCTGGTAAGATCAAAAATGAAGCCTCAGCTGAAAGTATCGAGAGTCAAGTAATAGAAGTGAAAGAAGCATCACAAGAAAACGTCAGAAATGATACTGAGGGGATGCAGTTTAAAAAAGAAGAATCTGAACAGAGGGAGTTAAAAGAAAAGGTGGAATCCTTTACAACCCAAGAGAAAGACAACAAAGGAGCCGACCAGAGGAGCCAAATTAAATCCAAGAGGATACAAGATGAAGACCACTCTACAAAATCAAAAAGGCAGAAACTTTCCCTCGACGAGGTATTCAAATCTAAAGACTTGGAGTTCTCTACTGAAACAGATGAAGAGAAAAAGCATAAAAAGAACTTAGAAGCATTAAAAGAAAAGCAAGACAAAGAGCATAAAAATGTGAATATGAGATTTTATGATGCCATCAGATCTACCAAAGAAACAGTGAGTGCAAAGATCAAGAAAGAGCTTGGCTTGGATAAAGATGCGGATGATGATTTAGTGGAGGTAAAAATGGGCACACTAGCCATAGTTGATACCGTTACCATTGGCTTCAGGAAAAAGTCTACAACTGAAAACGTAAATGAAGCTTACAAAGGGCGTAAAAACTTCAAGAAGTTCAGGAAGAATATGCCTTTGAAATCACGTGTTACTAGAACTTTTGTGGGACTCGGAGTTGCTCCGACAACACTGAGTAATCCTTTCGATACGCCTGCGTCTACTTCGGGAAACAATGATGTCATGAACAAGTTGCCATCTAGTCAGATTCTTGGTCCTCTGTCTCCGCAGAGTGACCAGAGCTTACAATTCAACGACGAAAGCTCACAGCCTGTAATCCCACCTAATGACATCTTTGTTAGTAATGAATCACAATCCCAATCTCTAGATATGCCGTCTAACAAAATTAGCCCTCAAAGGATCCGGAGAACTACTGACCAAAATAATAAGGCTCCTTCAACGATTGTCGATGAATATTATGATGATGATATGGACGATATACCTAGATTTGCATTTACAGGGAAATAGTCATAAAATTGCATTACATTAAACTATCTTTTATATATCTTAATTCGTTAAGTACGCACTCTGATCCCACACAAACCCATTGATCTGAAATACGTCACATGTTTTTGTAGATACGAGCTAGAAGTATAATCCCATATCCTATCAAAATCTCCCATAATACACTCTGGATTGTCACCTGTGTAACAATCTAGCACCTGTCCCTGTGAAGGGTTTGCTTGTGTAGCAGAGCAGTTCAAGTAAATTTGATTATCAAATTGACTATATGAATCCAAAATGTTTCCATTATTGGGGATGGTTGGAACTATGTCTCCCTTGTGAACAACTCTGAAAAACTTCCTTTCAAAGCTGTTATGTTCCACAGGGTTAGAACTACCTAGGACTTCATCGGCAAACTGAGCGAATTCCTTGTTCCCTACTAACGGTTGTCCCATTGTCACAAGTGTCATTTTATCATATCCTTTATCTAGATAGTGTAGTCCTAGAAGAAGAGCCACAGATCCACCTAGGGAGTGACCAACTATAAGGAGCTCATATTCTTCGTCTGTTTCCAATTCTCTGCTTAGAATATAATCAATCTTTGCAAGGGTATTTATATAATACTGATAGAACCCTCTGTGGACTTTACAGGACTTTCCACAGTGCCTTATATTCTTAGCAGGATTACTGTACCCCGTCATATCAACTTTTATATCTGTGTAGGAGTCTGTTACAGACCTTGTGCCCCTTAATGAAACTATAATGGTTTTCTTATTGCTTTGTACCTGTTCATAGTTAAATATATTGGAGTGAGTGACGGCTATATAGCCACAAACCGAATTGTCAAAGTACCATTGATATACCAACGTTACATTGGGGAACCTCAGCTCACAGCTTAAGTCGCATTTGAAAGGTTCTTCTAGCTGTGAAGTTTCTGATACGCAATACGAGATATCAATGAGATGTGCATAAGTGTACATGTTTTGAAATACTACTGTATCGATTGGAGTCGGCTGAATTTGAATGAGTGGGTAGGGATGTATACCAGGAAGTCTCCATAGCACGTTCGATACCACTAGACTAAGTAGGGTAAAAATTATTAGCACTTTCATAGTCATGGTATGACCGTCTTCAGTTATCTCAAGATCTTTTATCTCCCCACACGATCTTTTAAGTGCGATGCGTCAACAATGGCTGCAAATTCCTCACTCACATTATGTAAGACTAGTAGAAGAAAGAAGGTGAAAAGTATTGAAAGTAGGCAACTGGAAAATAGAACAACAAACTTCTGTGGTGAATTTGAGGATTTTGCTTTATTTCTGGGGTATTTGGAAGCATACCCAATTATTGCAATAGTCATTATGAAAACATATCCCGCGTAAATGGACAACGACAGAAGTTGATTTAATATAAAAACCAAATGTTCCCAATGCATGGAAATATACGATGAAAGCCCAGTAAAAATTCTCTTTCCTTCTTTAAATAATACTCTATAATCAAGATACTGGGAAAGTGACCTTATTGAATGGTAAAATGAAAGTGCCATTTTTGTTAAGTAATAGACTTTTTTATCCAATTCGTCCATTCTTTCCAACAATCTTGTAGTCTTTTCGTCTATTGTTTGTACCAAGTCGGTGAGCTTAAATTCTGTATCTTCAATGACATAATGCAATCCTGTTAGAAGGTTATTGATGTATTGGTTTAACTCTTGTTGATTCAAATGAGCTTTTTGTTGTTGCTGCAAAACTTGAGATTCGACACTCTTCAAAGCTTCATTAATTCCCTCCACTATATCACTATTTGCCATCAATTTACTATTCAATTGTTTATCTCTGTTGTCTCTATACTGTATAGAAGATTCCAAATCTTTAGCTTTTTTATTTACCTTTTCAACCACACCATTGACTGTATCTACTATTTCATCACAGTGTTTAGATACGGTCCTCTTTAAATTGGACATGTTGTCACTAAGCTCTTTGCTTTTTAAGAAGCTACTAATATCATCAATCTGGGTTTTAAGAAAACGTAAATTGACCGCCATCTCTTCGATATCACTACCGGAAGTGAATGAAAATGTTTCAAGCATGTTTATGTTAGATTGGAAGAGATCCTGTAAATCAATCTGAGACTCCTTGAATCCTTGCATGGCTGACTCATGAGTACTCAGTACGTCTTTTACCAACTGCAGAAATACATCTAGTAGATCATCTAACTTTTCTTGAAACCGTTTCCTCGTTTCATCAGAATCCTTAAAAGAACTTTGAACGTCGTTTGTTAGTTTCTCAAATATTCCACTAATAGTACTATATAACTTCAATATTTGATCCTTTTCATATGGTAGCGATTCTTCATGGCATATTCTTCTAATCTCTCTAAAATTCCCATTGAACATTGTCCAGTACTGAGGGATCTTTTCAATAGATGCTATACACTCATCTAACTTCTTCTCAACTTGATTGCAAGGAGACGGAGGATCTAAATTCAAGCTATTCAACTCACAAAGAGTTAATTCGACAGCAATAAACTTCCTTGTTTCTGTTTCTATTCCATCCACCCCATTTTCTCTGCAATTGGTAACTATGCTGTTAAGTGCTTGTCTTACACACATCGAGGATTTATCGATATGAGAGTAGTTTTCAAGTTCAGCTCGTGTGGAGTCAAAAATTGCATTGTTTTCTTTGAATTCTAAACCTTCACATATAGAGCATACCAATAATATAAAAATTGTTCTATACATCTTGACAAATGTGTTAAATATCCCACATCGAATGTGCTATTTTTTTGCAACAAATCTGAAACAATCCCGCAGTCGAAATTTTTTTCCTACACTCCAAGTATGCTATCTAGAACCATTCTGAAAAGAGCTATAGCGAGAAGGTTCTACAGTTCCAAACCCATAATCCTGTTTATTCCAAATGAGAATAGGTTTCTGTTCGAAGGAGAAACTTTGTCCCCGGAAGATAATTTGGCCGCCATTCCTGAGCGGATCAAAGAAGACGTTGTCAAAGTTCACCATGATATGCTAAGCCCAGAGTATATTGCAGACTTGGTGGTAAACCCCGATTTCAATGACTTATTCTCTACATGTATTTCAAGCAAGTCTCCTTTTTCCGGTGACCCATCATATAAAGTAACCCCTAAAGATGTTCATCATCAACCTCACACTGTCAATCTTCTTTTCAGTGAGATGTCAAGGAAGTATATTGATGTTTACAAAGACCAAATAAAGCATTTACGCAAACTTCCTGAGGCCACTATTTTTCCCACATTAAACAAGAGTATTGAATCCGAAATCGACTCCAAAGTTAAAGAATATATGAAGAATAACGGACTAGAAGAGATAACTCTAATTGAACAATTGGCTGATATCAGCACCACCCTTGAAGCAGCTAGAAATACTCAGGTTGTTTCCACCGGAGCTACTGAGTCCCCAGATATATCCAATACAGTAACATTAGAGACATTGATAATCTATTTTTTAAACAGCTTAGCAAACAGCTCACAAGCATATAACGAAGCAGTACTAGAATTCATCAACTCCAGTTTACCCCTTCTCAGTATGGATAGTATCAGAAGGATTGTGGAGAAGTTGAGTGTTGAATTGAAGGACCATCAAGACATAAATACTATAAAAGCATACGGTGGATTTATATCGGAAAGGGTGATGCCTGATTCCAAAAATGTGCAGAATCATTTACCTCCAGCAGTTCTTGACTATTTGGCATCTATTTTGGCCAAGGGAGGCCATATGGAAAGCTCTAAGTTATTCTTGAAATCGTTAATCTTGAAGAAACGTACACAACCTAGTATTAATACTATCGAGTCTTTCTTAAACTCAGAAGCTTTACAATCTAGCGATCACACCCATTTTCTAAGAGAAAGCTATTTCTTGAAATCTGCCATATTTAATATGGAAATTACCCCCTCAATCGCTTCCAAGTTGCTTGGCTTTGCAGTAGATTCCCTATTTGAGTTGCACCATCTAGTAAAGATTTTGGGCAAAGAACAAAACTTAAACACATTATCCACGGTGTCCAACGAAATAATAGAAAAATGCGTTGACCTCGTGGAGTCCTCAAATACCAATACCACTTTAAGTGTATCCCAAATTATCATTGCATTGAAGAGTAAAGGAGTAGAATTCCAAGTGAGTGAAAAGGTCAAAGAATTTTACAAAGGAATGCATGATACCAAAAATTTGGAGTACCTCGAAAGGAACTTATCATAGTGTACATAGTAATTACATAAATCATTAATCATTACAGTATTGGAGGAGAAGAAATATTAGCCGGGGTATCTCTAAAATATTCACCCCTTTCTTCGTTTCTACTCAAATCTCTGAGTTCAATTCGTTCCCGGTTTAAAATTCCATGCATTTGACTCAGATTCAATGAGACTTCTTCTTCGGTGTCATTATAAGGGGTGTGTCTTCTCCAACTATTTGTGTTACTCTGTTGAGACTGGTTGTGTTCTTCTCTATCGCCATAATTGCTATAAAACCCGTTGGTATAGACGTAAAAGCCATCATCACTTGCAGTTTCATTGGACGAAATCGAACGAAGTCGATTCCCAGTTCTCATATCGTCGTTGGCATAGAAGAAATCTTCGTCCAAGTGCTTTCTAGAGAAGATTGTCCTTCTCATAAAGCAAACAAACGTTGCTATGATAGCTTGAAATATGATGGGGATAACTTGAATCCATCCAAGATAACTCAAATGAGGTACAAATAATATAATATCAGATAAAAGACCAAGTAGGGTAAACAAACATGACAATAATGAAAATAACAATTGGAAGTTTAAGTAAATAGTCAAATCAACCAATCTAAATTTCTCGTTAGACAGAGAAAACTTACTTTCATGATCGTCTGGTTCTTCTTGGTTTTCTGGGAACTGCTTGGTTTTATCTTTTGAACGGCGAGAGTACCAAAGTCGAGATAATGAAACCAAAGAGGTTAGCACAAGTAGACATGTCAGCGCAAATGCTAACACATGAACCACCAATAATTTCGATATACTATTTCTAGCCCCCGATGGAAGTTGTACAGCATCACCATCATTTGAGCCAAGAAGGAACCCTTCATTAGAATACCCTATGGTTGGGCCTGTACAAGTGCTTTTACTGCCCCCTCTATAGTTGCATATTCCAAAAACACCAAATGCAATACCGTTATATTTCGCCAAGCTAAGATTATAGTCTACACTCGGTCCTGTGATAGGTACAGATAGTACAGGTAGTAGCTGTATGATGACACTAATGAGGCAGAGAACTGCTACCACGAATAATGTTTTAATCATATAGTCATTAACAGTGAGAATCAATCAAACTTATCAGTGAGCTTGAGAAAACAATTGATGAGAAACTTAGATAGGCACAAGCATCTGACTACATGGGTGACCGAAGTCAATAATTAAAATATGCCATATGGCATCTATGTAGGTCTTAAGGGGAAGCATACCACATATTTCTTTGCCCATCACTCTTTATCTCTATAATCCTGGTATTTCTTCACGTGCCATGGCAACATGATGC
The DNA here is from genome assembly GCA_030563605.1 of Yamadazyma paraphyllophila. NCBI lineage: Eukaryota > Fungi > Ascomycota > Pichiomycetes > Serinales > Debaryomycetaceae > Yamadazyma > Yamadazyma paraphyllophila. The sequence goes on from JAJMJO010000010.1 coordinate 198,430, forward strand.
GAAGCTAATAATGAAAATATGAACCAGAGACAGATTTTACTCTTGTTCTTTATAGGAATATTGTTTGGCTGTTTTACTCAATTGGAAATCAAACCCATCAAGAGTATCTTAACTCGATTGAACTGGACATTAAATATTAATAGAATGAGCTCCACTATCCCTTTAAATCATAAGTACGCTAAAGAATTGGAAATAGCCTCTCTTGCGGTTAGAAGAGCATCAAAATTGACTAAATCTCTAAGTGATTCGATTGCTGTGACGAAGAGCTCTGGTACGGAAATCAAACAAGATAAATCTCCTGTGACTGTGGGAGACTATGCTGCTCAAGCATTGATTAACAACGCTATTGCACTTAATTTTCCTGGCGATGAAATCGTCGGTGAAGAAGACTCTGCAACCCTTCAAGAATCCGGTGAAGAAGCTCAAAGATTAAGCTCAAGAATCCTTGAATTATTGAAGGAAGTTCAAACTTCAACCGCTTCGTCGACTGGTAAAATTGGCGAACTCAAAGATCTTGAATCTGTATATAAAAGCATTGATCTTGGTAATTCAGAAGGCGGCTCAAAGGGTCGTATTTGGGCATTGGATCCTATTGATGGTACCAAGGGATTCTTGAGGGGTGACCAGTTTGCTGTGTGTCTTGCGTTGATTGAGGATGGTGAAGTTGTGTTAGGAGTCATTGGATGCCCTAACCTTCCTGAAAACGTTGTTTCAAATGAAAACATGACCGGAACAAAAGGTGGGTTATATTCTGCTATTAAGGGTCTTGGATCTTACTATACTCCATTGTTTGAAACAGATGAGTTTGTCCCTTTGTCTAAACAAGAAAGGATCAAGATGACTCAACAATCCAGCCCTGATAAATTGGTAGTATTGGAAGGTGTTGAAAAGGGGCACTCTTCTCACTCTACCCAATCACAAATTAAGACCCATTTAGGAATCCCTGAGGAAACAGTTCAACAGCAAACCATAAACCTTGACTCTCAGGTAAAATATTGCGTTCTTGCAAAAGGTCTGGGAGATATATACTTGAGAACACCTATCAACGATACTTACAGAGAAAAAATATGGGATCATGCTGCAGGTCACGTTTTGATTTATGAAAGTGGTGGAGAAGTCGGCGATATAGAAGGGAAGCCATTAAACTTTGGAAATGGAAGATACTTGGCCTCTAAAGGTGTTATCGCTGCAAACAAGGCTGTTTTTGATAAGGTGGTTTCATCTGTGGGAGCGGTTTTAAATAAGTGACTCATGGTCAACTTCGATAGTTTATAAAAATGATTATTTACAGCTAATGAAAATCTTCATGAGAATCAGGCTATGCTTTACTGTACTATATACAATTTTCTATTTACAACTAGTCATTGAACTCAACCACATAATAATTTTGTTTACCGACTCTTACCAAAAATAATTTGTCATCGAGTAGATGCGTTTCTCTGTCAAACAAGAGTACATCGTCAGGGTCAATTACCTGGTCTCTTTCGATCCCTAGATATATGGCACCTGACTTAACAAGGTTCTTTGTCTCACTCTTGGACTTGTTCATGACCTTGGCCAAAAGTGTGCTCAATCTCAATTCATCATATTCTAATTCAGAACGGCTAAATTTAACAAGAATTCCTGACTTTCTGAAAGCGTTCAACAACTTGTCAGCAGAAATTTCTTCGTTGAAAGGTTGGTCAGGAGTCGGGAATAAGAAGCTGGTAACATATGCCATGTAGTCACCAGTTCCAACTCCATGAACCAAATCGGTAACCTCGCGAGCAAGTACTCTTTGAGCTATCCTGTAAGCTGGGTCAGCTTCATGCTTCTGCATGATAATATTCTCGATAGCGGAAGATGGCAATAATGTGAAACACTTTAAAAGTCTCAATACCATTTCGTCGGGTACATTAATGAAGTACTGATATAATTGGAAAGGACTTGTGGCATGTTCACTTATAAATACAGCATTACCAGCTGACTTTCCAAACTTTGCACCAGATGGAGTAGTTAAAAGAGGAACGGTTAATCCAAAAACAGATTCATCTTTATCCGCCTTATCCAGCTTAATTGTTTTCTGTAACCTGGAAATCAAATCTATCCCAGCAGTGATATTACCCCATTGATCATTACCACCGACTTGCATGTTGACCTTGTTATTCTTGAACATGTGCCAGAAATCATACGCTTGTAGGATTTGGTATGTGAACTCATTGAAACCAATACCATTTTGAGACAGTAATCTGGATTGAATAGAGTCTCTCCCAAGCATGGCAGAGATCCTTATGTGTTTACCATAAGTGCCCAAGAAATCCAACATTTTAACCGATTTCCACCAGCTATAGTTATTCAAGTTTTCAGCTTCTCCTAGTTTACTTATAGGAAATTTTCTAGACTTAGCATATTCTACACCACGTTCAACGAATGCCTTCATTTGGCTTTGAATTCTTTCAACATTAACTTCTCTTTCCGCAGCTTCCATTTGACTTCTTTCGGTGTCACGACCACTAGGATCACCCACCACACCTGTAGCTCCTCCTACAAGAGTCACTATATCATGGCCTCTCAAATGGAAATGTAATAATACCATTAGAGGAAGTAAGTTACCGAGATGTAATGATTTGGCAGTTGGATCAGCACCACAGTATAATTTGAACTTGTAGTTGGATCCCGGTCCTGTTAAATCATAAAGCTTATCGTTACTTATTGAATCCACAAGGTGTCTTGATTGGAGATGCCCAATCAAGGAAGATTCAAAGTCGGATTTATATGTATCTTCAAATATCAAGTCTTTAAGTTTAGGAATCAATGTGACTGTCTCTGGCAATTTTTGAGTCTCCCCACTAGAGGTCGATTGAAGTCTAATAGAGTTAATTCTCGCTGATCCTAAAGCTATGCTCGTAGGAGACGCCCCACCAAATAAAGTGGGCACACTCCGAAGGACGCTTCTCATTGTGAATGGACAATTTGTGGGTTCATAAAAATCGCGATCCTAAGCATCTTGCACTTTTACTCATCTCTTATCAGCGGTGGAAATGTCTGGTTCTCCAAGGAATAGCACTTCAGAGTCTATTCAGAAGAAGAGAAAGAGAAAGAGAAGTAATAAGAAGAAAATTGGCAATCAAGATGTAGATATCGATTCTCATCACTCGAGAGATGACTTAACTCAATCAACAGGAAGAAAGTTAAGATTTGATGCCGATGACCAAACGGAGGAAATTGAACCTAATCCTTTCGATACGGGTGTGAAAGAAGAATCAAATTTGGATAATAAGGAGGATCAAATTCTCGAAAGGGGAACTCCAAAACCACACAAGGAAAAATCGAGTAATTTGAAACATCTGCCCAAAGCTCCAAAAGTAAAGAAGTCCCTCAAGAAAGCAAGAACTGTAAAATTTTTTGATAATGAGCAGAATGATGAAGAATCTTACCATCAGGCTGTTAGGTTGGATAAAAGTCAAATGGCTCAAAAGGCTAAGGATTTACTCGAGATAAGAAAGACTCTCCCTATATACCAGCATAAAGATGAGATACTTAATTATTACAATAATAACCAAGTCATCGTTATAATTGGGGAGACTGGTTCAGGTAAGTCCACCCAAATTCCCCAATTTTTAATGCCAGTGAACAAAAAACAGATCGCAGTCACTCAACCTCGTAGAGTGGCAGCAGCTTCTTTAGCACAAAGAGTAAGTGAAGAATACGGATGCATCTTGGGAGAACAAGTGGGTTATCAGGTGAGATTCTCAAACGTCACCAACCACCAAACCACCAAGTTAAAATACCTTACCGATGGTATGTTAATGAGGGAATTAATGCTCGACGGAAGTTTAAACAAATATTCAACCATTATAATTGATGAAGCGCATGAAAGAACAATTCTCACCGATATGATTATGGGGTTCTTGAAGCAGTTACTTGATTCCAAGAAAAGACCCGATTTAAAAGTGATTATTATGTCCGCTACTTTAAATGCTGAGTTATTCAGTGATTTCTTTGGCGCTCCTATATTGTTTGTGGAAGGAAGAGCATATCCAGTGACCAAATTCTATCTTCAAGATGATTCCGAAGATATAGTTGATACCATGGTCAGGTCCGTGATACAAGTGAACATGTCTGAACAAAATGGTGATATTCTATGTTTCTTACCTGGTCAAGAAGAAATTGACAATGCAGTGAATGTTCTTCTGTCACTATCCCCAGATCTTCCTAAAGAAGCTCCTATAATAGTACCCCTTCCCCTTTATGCTGCCTTATCTCCTAGTCAACAGCTGAAAATCTTTGAAAAATATTCGTCAAATAAAAGAAAAGTCATCTTAGCTACCAACATCGCCGAAACTTCCATTACTGTCAGCGGTGTTAGGTATGTAATTGATTCTGGATTGAGAAAAGTAAAGGTATGGAAACATCAATTGGGGTTATCCACTCTTTTAACAACCACTATCTCGCAAGCATCTGCTAAACAAAGGGCTGGTAGAGCTGGTAGAGAAGCGCCTGGTAAAGTATACAGACTATACCTGGAAACAGTTTTCAATGACCAATTGCCTAAAGAACAGGAATCGGAAATAATGAGAAACGACATCGTATTACCTGTTTTAACATTAAAGAAAATGGGTGTTGATGACTTATTAGACTGGCCGTGGTTGGAGCATCCTGGTGAGGAGTCTATTTTAGGTGCATTGGGCTCATTATATTCATTGGGTGCGTTGAACGATGACGGTCACATAACAAAGTTGGGTTACAAAATGGCTATCTTACCTTTACCTCCCCAATTATCTGTAGTTTTATTATCGGCAATTGCTTCTGGGGTAATAAGTGATGTCATTGATATTGTTGCATGTTTATCTGTAGATAACCTTGTTCTCAATGTAAATGGAGGAAACGGTGAACAAAGAGATGAAATTAATTTCAAGAGAAGAGCATTTTGTCCTTTAGGGTGCCAACATGGTGATCTTATTGCTCTCAAAGAATATTTCAATAATTTTGAAGAGTTCATAAATGATGGCAATTTAGACGATGCTAAAGAGTGGTGTAAGGATTTGCACTTCAGCTATAAAGGGTTTAGAAATGTCTTGAGGGTAAGGCAACAATTGAAAGAGTATATGCTCACCACCATTAAACAAGACGATAGTATGAGAGCTATCGAAAGGGAGAAAGAACTTCTGAATCTAAAGTTACAGTTGCAAATCGATAATGATCCAGAGGAGGATTTGGTGAAGAAGCCACTTGATGTTCCTGGTATTCTTAAGTCATTTCTCAAGGGCTATATAACAAACACCGCTATAGGTATGCCAGATAGGTCATACAGAACCTGTACTAATGGACAGCTAATTAGCATCCATCCGTCTTCTAATTTATTTGGTAAAGCCAATCTAGATTCAATCATGTATATAGAGTACGTCTTCACTGCTAAAGGGTATGCAAGGAACTGCTCCGCTATTGAGCTTTCATGGCTTCAAGAAATCGCCCCACATATCCTTGGAGGAACTAAAGAAAGTGTCGAGGGTTAAGGCTTTAAATAAATATTTTCGCAGCATAATTAAATATCGAACTTAAATGTTATGAAAACTACTGATCCACTTCCTTTAATACCCTGGGACTCCCCGGTGGTTGAAGATGATACCCCCTCTCAAGAATATTCTCCATCATTTTATGGATACGCCATTCTCCTTTACAGTTGGGTGCTTTTCATTGTATCTATCAACACTTTCTTTGAACTATGGAGATTTATCATCCTTCCCTTATCATACAATCCTATCACACAACCCCTCCATTCCGATCTAGAGATTTACTTCAACATTTTTGATACCTATGTGCTACGATTGTGGAGCATTTACATAGTGATTTGGTGGTGGGCCATTATATCGTGGTGTGGATTGAAATTATTTAAACATTCTAGTAATAGTCAATGAGTATATTATAAATTTAACGTTTAATGATCTACATTCCACTTTCGCCTCTAGAACCTGTCCATTCGGGCCCTCCTGTCTGTCTTCCTGATGTACTAGTTCTGGAAGTGCCAGAATCCAATGTGATAGCTGGTATCCTTGAAGTCTCCTGGGTATAAATAGAGAGACAGTCGTTATAAAATATTTGACAAGCTTCACTATCAAAAGGGTGTGTCCGCTTTATTTGAACAAAGTATTGCAACATACGGCGATAAGCTATCAATTTAATAATGTTCTCTACAGCAACAACATTAGAAACCACACTTCCTTTTCTAAGCTTTTTCTCCTTGTTGGTAGTATACTTATCAGTTAGATCTACGATGTATTCCTCATTAACCCCAATGACCCAACTCATTTTCTTCCCCCAATTATCACAGTATAAGTTGGGTTCATCAAAAGCATTCTCGCATGGATCTAAATGAACCCACCTCTTGAGACTTCTACTATAGTACTCACACCATACGTGATCTTCATGGTTCAACACATATCTGATATGTGCATCTGCTCCTAACACAGCTTGCAACACAAGCATGAAGCAGTTAACCCATTCGCCACACCTTCCACACCTTGTATCTAGCAATTTAGCAGGGTTATTGTACCTTGCAAAATTTACTTCAATTGAGCATGTGGAACATCTATAGTTTTCTATTATGCTTATTTCATCGATATTTGGATGAGTTGGTCTGCTTCTTCCGGTAGGTATTATGTTATCTCCATCCATATGGCAACTAGGGCACTCAGGCTTATTTACCCATTTGAAAAAATCGTTTTTAAAGTAGCTCAAGAGCTCTAGCACAACCAAATCTTCATATAGCAAAGGAGAGTCACCTTTGTTAGCTTCTCTTTGGTCTACACCAGCGTATAATTTAGCAAGATCGATTGTGTCAAGTGCGGCATCAAGATTACTTGGTCTCTTATACTTGGCCAACTGATGTATAATATTTACGAAACTACTCACAAACATGGAATCTCTATGGGCGGATGATTCTATCTCATCCCCGTGCGTCTGTATGAGCTGTGATAACCTCTCAATAGAAAACTTTGCATACCCATTTATTAATTCCTCCGTCAACTTTCGATAATCTGCCATAGTTAAATGCGAATAATCTGATCTGAAATTAAAGTGTGCAGTGAAAATCTGAGATTTAAGCAGATAGAGTTTCATTGTTTCCCAATATAGCAAAGAAGTTTTTTTGAAAGTATGACTGCCATTTTTTCGGCAGGTGGAAAATATTTTGAATTAGTATGAAATGACATCTAGATATTGAATTAATGTACAGACAAACTATATTAATTGGAAGAATCATTCTTCAACTTTTGACCTAATTTCTTACCAATAATCTTGGTAACATCTTCAGCAGTACCTATTTCTAATAATCCCTTTTCGAATACAGTTAATTTACCCTTAGAAGTCTCCTTCTTGGATTCGGTCTTTTCAGCGACGTCAGATTCGTCATAAAGCTTCTCGTTGTAAAATAATGGTAATGCAGGCGAGCTTGTAGTTTTAATCATAGCAGATCTTAAGCTGCTAGCGTCGAAAACACTTAAAACATCTTTTATGTTCTGGGCCAACTCTTCAATAGTAGATTTGTTTATAACACCAAATTTGATGGTGATATTAACACCAACTGGTGGTAAGAAAAAAGTGCTACTTAAGCTCTTTTCTAATTGATTTTTGAATGTGGTTAAAGAAAATTCTTTTGGTTTAGTGCTTGAAGTTACTCTAATAGGTAAAGGAACCTTATTATTACCTTGACCGTAGAAGGTTTTTCCGAGTAAACTTGGTAAAGAATTCAACAAGGCATCATCAACTACAAACATATCATATTCATTGTATAGTTGTCTCTTCTTTTCATATGGTTTGAACTCGGTTTTTATGTCATGCAAAGTATAAATTTTCAGGAGAGTCTTGATGTTTTCACCTTCGATGGTTTCAACTTGATTGTTATTGGTAATCAACTCATCTCTAACTATGAAGCAAGTTTTAAAATCTTCAGTCTCATCCTTGTTGGCAAAAGGGTTGGTTAATTTTATAACCTTTGGTTTGAAGTTTGGCTTGTTGGAGTAAAACTTCTTTGTCGTTATTTGTATGTAAACGTTCTTATCATCTTCGTCATCAAATAATTCCAGTTTTGTAGGTTTTTCTTCACTTTCAATATACTTGGCCAATTGGGTTAATGCACCTTGAGCAACTTTATCACTGACGAGCTCATCGCTTGGTTCGGTTGATTTAAAAGTCTTTTTGGGTGTTGGTTTAGCCTTAGTTGGAGTTGGCTTTTCAACTTTACCTTTTTTCACTTTTCTAATACTGGGAGAATCTTCACTGGAAGTCTTGGATTTAATTTTCTTGACCTTTTGAGAGAGTGGAGTAGCAGGAGAAACTGGTCCTCTAGATCTGGTTTTGGCCATTTTAAGAATTAGTTAAGTCTGAATCGATTAAATCAAAAGACTTTATGATAGAAAAAAAATCCCATCTCATCTCATTTTTGGTCAAGAGGCAGCGCGACTTCTCCATTTAGCTCTCTCTATGGAGGTAATGAAGTTTTATGTACTGGAACATTGGGTTTCTGTACAACTTCATCGTCAACCCTATCTAATATAATAGCAGGTACTTCGTTTTCAATATCTTCGAATAAGACCTGAGGCTCTATTTTTAAATCTCTTCTTTTCTCGCCATCATACTTTCTAACTTCTGTGCTTTCTAACCCTCCAAGTCTTTCCCAAAGTAAATGTGAAAGTTCTGCAGGATCATAAACAGATTTCTGGTTTGGCCCTTCCTCGACTTTGTCCCAATGATCCCACTCTGGAGGTGGTGAAAGTGGTGGCGATATGAGGAATCTCTTAGACCCATCTTCGGATGGCAATTCAAGATACTCAATTTCCTTATTTACTCTCCAGCCGCCAATTACTTCATTATCTTGAATACTGTATGACACAGCAAGATCTTTCCATTCTGCGGTTTGTTTTAAAAGTTCTTGTATACCTTGCGATATCTGGGCGCTGTCACATATTAATAGTATTCTGCCAAATTTATTTAATGATATCAACTCACAAGTCTTATCATGCTTAGCTAGAAACAGCATCAATTGACTAGGATCCTTGAGAAGTTCATCAGATGTTTTGGTAATAATCAAAGTGTTTGTAGGGATTCGAGCCATGCTTTTCAAGTATAAAAATCGTTAAAAGAGGCTCATATAGCGCACTGGTTTTGCAATTATGTGATGCCAAAAATTAAAAAATAACGACAGCTGCAGGATTCGAACCTGCGCGGGCAAAGCCCAAAAGATTTCTAATCTTTCTCCTTAACCACTCGGACAAGCTGCCGGAATTTACTAGCAAAATATGATCATCTGCTAAAAGCAAAAAAGACAAAAGTTATCCTTTATAATGTGGTTTATACAGTAATATTAGAAAAATAAGTAAATTTAATAGGTTGTTATCAAAATACTCAAGGGAGTTGATTAGACTAATGCGAAAGAACATATTACTGGGCAGTGTATTAAGAATCATCAGCTCGTAATCGATCGAGTGACGCAAATTCTTGAAAACCCAAGGAAAAGATACGATTTTTAGCTTTAAGTATTGTGCATGTTAAATGTGTTTAGACATAATAGAATGTGAGTTATGGTGTTTGTTCAGCACGTCAAATGCATCAGAAAATATGTAAACAGAACTCCATTTTAGTCATATCGGATGCTTATGTAATAAAACAGAGTCGGACTAGCTTGGCCGGACTTTCATTCTTTTTTTTGCGAGTACAATAAGTCGACTCGCTTGTTAGGCAGCGAGTATACTCGCGCCTTAGCGTTTTCTTTTTGTGTCCGATTTACTTACAAGCGAGTATGTGTGTATCGCCCAAATCACCGCAGAGCGAGTATCGAGCGAGTACAGCGTGTTAGACTCAAAGTACTCTGCAACAAGTTAGGCTGGGACCTTTTTTCGGACTGTTCTTAACCAGGTTGAATTCTTTATAACGAGGTTTGTGTCTTAATCTTGCGGGAGAAAGTTACTTTAAAGGGTTTTTCACAAAAGCTTGAAGATAATTGATTATGAATATGTGAAAGTTGGAGTTGAAGGCTTTGGGGATGGGAGATTAGATGGCCATGAAGGGAGTTGTTGTAGTTGTACAACGGGACATTCAGCCCCTTGAAAGTATTTTTTAACGATTTTTACTTCACTGTGTAGGGAGATTCAGGAAAAGAATAATTTGTAAAATTTACAATCTTTGGATATCTTTCTAATTGAGACTGTTCCATGTGGCTGCAAAAATTTCTAAAAGAGTTGAGTTTTTTTAGTATCAAGTACTTAATGTGATATGTATGTGATATTAAAAAATGTTTAAGAATAGCGGAATGGGAGTGATTTTGCATGTTTTATACACCAAATATACCCGAAAATACGTTCATTTTTGACTTATCCGATGCTTACATTAGGATTTGTCTCGTTGGTGGCGCGGCACAAAAACAAAAATCGGACTAGGTTGGTCAGACTTTCATTCTTTTTTTTGCGAGTATGAAAAGTCGACTCGCTTGTTAGGCAGCGAGTAGACTCGCGCCTTAGTACTTTTTGTTTTCCGACAAGATACACTAGTAAATATAGCAGATATTGTCTTACTCACATATACATCGAAATGTAAAGACACTTTTAGTTGTGAGTCTTGGGTTCGGATTTTACCACGTTGGTCAGACCCCTGTTATCTATTCTTTGGGGAAATTGGTAAGTGAATGTCTGCGCATTGGGGTTAGAATGAACAAAATAATTTGCAACCAATTTCAAGGCATGATATTGCAGGTATTTTGAATATTTGATTACACAAATACCTAAGTATAACGTTTTCTGCAACTTTTAACACTATTACTGTCTAGGATAGCGTAAAACAGACATCTCCATGTGCAACAACACACACCAGACCCAGTTTGTTGGCCTGTTCAAAGTCGCAGCACTCGAAAAATTAAATTACCAGATCAATATGGCCAAGAAGAAATCTAACACAAAGGCAAAGGCTAAACCAGTTATTGACAAGCCAAAGAAAGTCACCAAGCTAAGCCCTTTCATCAATGCACCTGTGTTTGACTTGCTCCATAATTTCCAAAGAGCCCGTGACCAATGGGCAGCAAGGTACATCATCATCATTACGGCTATCATAATAAGAAGTGCTGTTGGATTAGGCTCATTTCTGGGGTACCAAGAGAAACCTATCAATGGTGACTTCGAAGCCCAGAGACACTGGATGGAAATTACATCAAGCTTACCTATAGGAGAATGGTATTTTTTTGATCTCGAATACTGGGGTTTGGACTACCCTCCTCTCACAGCCTACCACCTGTATTTATTTGGTAAATTGGGTAACCTTCTTAATCCAGAGTGGTTCAAACTCAATGACTCAAGAGGATTGGAAACAATAGATGTTAAAAACTACATGAGATTCACTAGCTTAATTAGCGAATTGCTCATCTTCTCACCTGCCTTGTTGTCGTTTATTACCCTTATTGGTAAGAAGTTGAACCTCAGCAGAATTGATCAAATTATCATCACATGTATCATCATGTGTCAACCTGCGTTGATCCTCATTGACCATGGTCACTTTCAATTCAATTCTGTTATGTTGGGATTCTTTTTGTTTTCGTTGGTAGATTTACTCGAGGGCTTCTACATCTTGAGTTCAATTTGGTTTATCAGTGCAATATTTTTCAAACAAATGGCGTTGTATTATGCTCCTTTTATTTTTTTCTTCATCTTGTCCAAATTGTTCAACAATTACTATGATTTCAATAACAGAAATGTGTGGAATTTAATAAAGAAATTTAACTTTCCAAAATTGATTTCTATCGGATTAACAATAACGACCACCGTAATAGTGTTCTTATACCCTTTCATGACTGGAGGGTTCAATGATGCTTTGGCAAACCTTTTACAAATCGTGATCAGAGTATTCCCGTTCAATAGAGGTCTCTTTGAAGACAAGGTTGCAAATTTCTGGTGCACTACTAACTTGGTTGTCAAATACAAACAAATCTTTACAAACGAGCAATTGACAAGATTATCATTGATTTTTACTTTAATTTCCATCCTGCCCGCATGTTTAATGGTCTTTTACAAGAGTATTGCAAGTTCCAAATTCTCCAAAACATCCAATAATACCTCCAAATATTTGTCTTTGGTATACGGTTTCTCAAGCTGTGCATGGGGATTTTTTCTTTTTTCATTCCAAGTTCATGAGAAAACAGTATTGGTTCCTTTAATTCCAAGTACCTTGTTATTTTGTATTAATACCTCGCATTATATTTCCATTACTCAATGGATAAATAATATTGCAACTTTTAGCTTGTTCCCTTTGTTGAAAAAAGATGGCTTGGTTTTACAATATATTGTATTGCTCTTACTTATCAATTGGCTTGTTGGGGGATTTAATTTGCGTGGCAACATATTGTTCCAGGAAGGCTCCTGGTTCTGGAACTCTATTTTTGTTTTATCATACTTAGCTGTTATCGCATATCACATTATTGATTTTGGTTTCAAGCCGCCAGCAAACTACCCTGATTTATGGGTCATTCTCAATACTACTATATCTTTTGGTTGCTTTGGCATTTACTACTTATGGTTGAACTATGAAATCTTTAAGTTGTGATTTCATTTGCATTTTGGGAATTTGATATTGGGCTTCATTTGACGATCACTTCCGAAAACACCCCACTCAGTCTCCCATGAATTGCCATTTTCAAAAAACACTTTTTTCCATGGCTCATCGAATGCTTCGAAAAAGTACCACTCAAGCCCTGCTTTTTTGGCTGTACAAACCCATGAATCCATGAATCGTTGGAAGTTTGTTGGAGAAGCTGAAGCTGCTTCATAACTACCTCCATCGTACGGCCAACCGACCTCAGTAATTATGATTCGTGTACCTATGTGTTTGTTTAATGGCTCTACCTGATACTTCAAAAAATCAAGAGTCCATTGAGCAGCTTCTAATACATCAACCCCTCCAAAAAAAGGATGAATATTAGCTCCCACCAAATCACATTCTTCTAGTAATCTTGTGTTGATAAGGGTTCCGATTTCTGCAGTTCCAACTTTAACATTCTTATATCCAATATTCTTAACAAACTGTTTCACATCTTTGATAATTGCAATGAGCTGCTCTGTGGTCATATCCTCTCTGAACAAGACCTCATTTCCCACCATTATGGAACTGAATAGATGTTCTGGGTGTGCTTTCAATGTCTTCTTCATGATATCTAGTTGCTGTTTGTTTATTGTGTCATTTTCACCTATCCACACACCCATAGAAAGAGTCATATTCACCTTTAATTTAGTAATTGCATCCAATATAAGCTGACTTTGATTACACTGCATTCCGTAGTTTCTAACTTTATTTGTTACCTTTGATAATAAAGAAATATCCAATTCTACTTCATGACTTGTTACTCCACATTCTGGCTCCATAGAATTCAAGGGGGAATAGCTGATACCGTCAAATATCTTCCCTTCGTACTCAGTAGTCAGATTCAACATACTATCCATTTCTTCGTTGGAAAGTTTAGAATCTTCTAAGGTATCTTGAGGGTATTTTGAAGCTAGCTGCGCCAATAGATTGTACCGTGCGCTGGGATCTATCCTCTTAAAGTACCTAAATACTATTTCCATGCTTCCTCTAGCCATAAAAAATATGGCTATCCCAGCACCGACCAATAATAGAAACATGATGAAAAACGTAATAATTGCACATATAAAAGATTTATTGGTTCTTAGATTGTGTCTTTTTATAGTGCCAGATTGAAGTTTGGGAGAATCACCAGGTGATTTTGATTTAGACTTCAACAGTGAATTGGTGAATAGGGGCTTCAATTGCATTTCATCATATTCTTCTTCGCTATTATTCATGAAACCACTTGGTTCTTTAAAAATAGAGCCTCTTCTTTCTGTACTTTTTCCTCTTAATGGATCTAATATACTAGACGACTCCAGAAATTCCCTTGCCAGCGTTGAATGTATCAGTTGAGATTTTATTTGTTGTTGTTCTAAAGGAGGATTTGGCGGCGCCAATAAGACATTAGTCTGTTCAACTTTGCTCTTTGTTTCTGCCGAATCCAAAGCTGACCTCCCTGAATAATTCATCCTTGAATTAACTGTAAGAGGCGATATAGCTTCTATCAAGAATTTATTAGAGTTTGGCAGTGATGGATCTGCCTCAAGATACAGTTGAGTATTGGTTCCAGTGTTATGAATTACAGTTGATTGACCGCTAGTTGATTCAGGCGAAGACAGTTTTAGAGTATCATTGAAAAAGCTATCTGTTTGGGTAGAAAGGGGTTGTTCTACAACTGGCGCCTCTAATTGCACTTGAACTTTCTCTCCCTGGCGTTCCCTATTATAATTTAGACCCGGAATGAAGGAGGATCTCGATCTGGATATCTTATTACCAGGCACACGCACAAGTTTCAACTCGGCTGCTATGTCATCGATATCCTCTTGGGTAGCCAGACTTGGTAGTTCGCTTGTTGTAACAGATCTACGCATTACTATAGAAGGTTTACAGATTGCAAAAAACTAATGAGAATAATTTTCATTAAATGTGCAGTACGTACAAAACCCAAACCGATGATAAGACTTTGAAAGGTATAAAAAAATATGCTAATAAGCTTAAAGCGTCTACTTACATTGACAACAACCAAATAAGACGTTACCAATGAAGATCGCACATGTAGTAAGGCAACCTTCTGAGTCAGATGGGCAACAAGCGTCAAATAAGCCAAAGCATGAACAAAAATCAAGGCAAAACTCACTACATTCATTAGAGTCTTGATCATATCCACTCTCCACTTCACTCAAGGTATAACTTGATCTGCCGTTAAACTCTGATTCGGCATCACCCTTTGGGCTTAATTGCATATCAGGGTGAGCTCTTGGTTCTGTGAACACAGAATCCGAAGAATTAGCATCATCATTTGGTTCTGTAAATGGGCTATATTCTTTTGGTTGGTTTTCAGCAATGAATTCTGGTTTTTCTTCAGCAGGAGTTGGTTCTGTGACTGTTACTTGGTGGGATGGTGCTTGAGAGCTCATTCTTGTGGATTAGTGGCCAAGGTAAAAACGGAAATCTATTAAATGGTATTAGGTGGCTAAGTGGCAATGTTATTGAGGTTATAATTCAAGGATAACGCTGGGGGTTAATCAGCCTCAACAGCTTGTAAAGAAGAAAGATTTTAAGAAAATAGTCGGATGAGACAGTTTCAAAGTAAGGATGGGAGATGGATTTGGAAGAAATGTCTGGGTTGCGAGCACCTCTGCGCTGAAGGTTCATTGCTATTTATAAGATTCCAACCGATTGATAGATTATTTAGAGTTTGGTTACAGACTAAACTATTCCTTGACACCGAAATATTCAGATCGAAATCGCTTGGACATGATTGATAAAAGACGTCTATAGTTACCTGTTCTCAACACCTTTCCTGGCTGTGTCGAAGGATGTGAAAATTGCACCGCACGACCGTGGTTTTTTCTTTTTTAGTGCAAAAAAGACTAGACGTAACTGAGAGACCGTAATGGGGATGGAAAATGACACTGTTCGAGCATTACAATAAGCTATAGAACGAATACTTCTGGTGGATTTCTCAGCCGCTCAACTCCACCGTATGAGTGAGATCAGCCGAATTATTCTATATTTAATATATTCCAGATATTCTGGGTTCTGCGAATTGAGATTCAGGGGAGAACGCGTTTGCAAGATTTACAGATGGTATTATAATTGAGAGGTTCAACTTTTTGAGCAAAAAAAAGAAGAAAAACTGATTAGGTATAGAGATGAATTGCTTTATTGTCTAGGCAACATTGACGTATTCGGCTCTGATAACGAATAATAAATATAATTGCGGAAGCTAATGATGAAAAGGGAGATTCAAGAAGCCCATTTCATCATTTGCCATTTTCAGTAGTCAGCACAATCGAGGGGGTCTTTGTTTTAGGATGGAATCTCAGTCACACGGCTTGTTCTTTCTTCGCTGGCTGCCAAAAAAACCGCAGGACTTCGCGATCTTGATCTAACACAAACGCGACGCGGTCCTATTAAACTATGAAGGCTACGGAAAGGCTGCTACTTGAATTGAGCCAAGAGTATTTAGGGGCAGATAAAGAGGTGTTGGAGAGTGTTCTAATAGCATGCGAGGGATCGGTTAAACAAGCGAGAACTTTATTGGATCAAACTTTTGAGAGACTGAAAGCTAAACACCCGCTCTACCAAGCATCAGTAGATTCAATATTCGGACCCAGTTCCAAAAAGCAAAAGACCACCTCTTCTAGTCATACTTCAATCTCCATACAAAAAACTACTAGTAAGCGTAAAAATGATAAGTTTATTACTTCTACAAGTGTTCACGGAGGTACCAAAATCGTTAGTCTCCATTCTGAAGAACAAGTGAAAAATGCACTCCACCCTTATGTATCAATGAAGAGGAGCTTTTTGCCCAAGGACTTGGCAGAGAAAATCTTAACCTCATTTATTGAGGATGAAGAGAAATTCATCTTTAGAAAATTCTATTTATTTGATCAGCTTTGTACATCTCATTCTAGACTGGCTTTTTTCTATGAACCCAAAGGGTTTATTAAGGAGACCTCTAGATATAATGGAGAGACAGGAACAATGTATCCATTTGATAAGTCAATGAGGAAAGCTGCTGATTTGCTAGAGCAACACATAAATGAGGAAGTTATTCCTAAATATAAGAAACTTCCTTTTCAACAATCATCGTATAAAGTTTCAGGTTCAGTCATCAATTATTTCCCACTGATGGCCAACAGTTTGGGTTGGCATAGTGATAGACTTCAAGCCATGGGACCGCACAATTTCATAGGATCGATATCTTTAGGATCGACGAGAGAATTTCGATTGAAAAGACACTCAGATCCTCACACCATTTATTCAATCCACATACCGCATAACTGTATGCTCTTGATGCATCCAGGATGCCAGGAGCTCTTCAAGCACTCAGTCAACGCCCTCAAAGTTCCTCTTCAGTTACACCCGTTAAGTGATACAGGAAGATTCAGCATCACTTTCAGACACTTTCCTCGTGAATTCACTGATTATGTACCCAAATGTAAATGTGAAATGTCTATGGGGTTGCACAGGTCGTTCAAGTCTCCAAACGATGCCAATTTTGGGAAATATTATTGGATTTGCGAGAACGTTTATCAGAATAAAAGCTGCAAATTATTTCAATGGGCTGATTTTACAGACTTTGAGAACAACTTCATAAGTCAGTCAGACGAAAATACCTCAGTTTGGAAGGCGGTATGACTTATATCATTTAGTTTATGACAAATAAATAAGCTTTGAAAGCAAAAAAAGAATGGCGACAGCTGCAGGATTCGAACCTGCGCGGGCAAAGCCCAAAAGATTTCTAATCTTTCTCCTTAACCACTCGGACAAGCTGCCGGATTTTCATAGAAAACTTAGATCATTTTCTAAAAACAAAAAAGACAAAGGTTAGTCCAGGATACGGTAATATTAGAGGAATAAGTAAATTCAATGGGTTGTTATCAAGATAGTCAAGGGAGTAGATTATACTAATGCGAAAGAACGGATTACTGGGCAGTATCAAATAGGTAAACAGAACTTCATTTTAGTCATATCGGATGCTTATGTAAGAAAAAACAGTCGGACTAGGTTGACCAGACTTTCATTCTTTTTTTTGCGAGTACAAAAAGTATACTCGCTTGTTAGGCAGCGAGTATAAAAAATCGACTCGCTTCTTAGGAGCGAGTATAAAAAATCGATTCGCATCAGCAATTTCTTTTTTTTTTTGGCCCATGTAATCTTGTCGTCTAAGTCCTTGGAGAAGCTGCCGAATCCGAAAGTATTTGCTGGTTGATGAACAAAGAATATACTTCCTAAAGTGATGTCAGATCACATTTTTGGTAGATTATCTTCGATAGAGACTTAATTATTTCGACAGGTCCATATTATTGATCTTAGACAATGTATCGTATTTTGCAGAATTCTCACTCAAGAGTAGGAGCAGTAGCCTAGTAGTCAATGCCACCGAGAGGTGGCACGACGCTACGGGGTCCTGGTTCGAGTCTAGCGCCGGTGGTTTAGTGGTAAAATTAATCGTTGCCATCGATTAGCCCCTGGTTCGATTCCTGGTCGGCGCATCTTCTTTTTTTTGGTGGTACAGCTAATCCCATAAATTATTACATGAGCCTTACCCTAAAGTTGGGGTCGCTTTTGATCTGCCATAAGGCGAATTCAACTTAGTAAAAATGTGACATCCTTCCAAAAAGGTGCGAGTTTTTTTGGGATTAACTGTATGAGACTGAATGAGGGTGTTACTTTATTTGTCTGAAAACCTTGACGTGTTTTTTTTACGTTTTTGAATAAGGGAAAAGGTTTAGCTGTCAAAATATTGGTGGAACTAGCCTTGTCGGGAGTGAAATTCAAATATAGCGACCGAGCGGAAAGTATTACCAGTGGGGTATATATTTATTTGTATATCTTCCAAAATGTTCTTAAATATTAAACGCAAAGAGCAGGGAAACAATCAAGAACATCAAGGAAGGAATTAATTTCTCAGAGCCTGATTTTTTCTTGTTTGGCTCTTCCTCGTCATCCTCATCATCCTTATCATCCTTATCATCCTTATCATCCTTATCATCCTTATCATCCTCGTAATCCTCATCATCCTCGTAATCCTGGTCCTCATCACCATCTACCTTTGCGGGGGTACCTGTGGGGATCAGATCTTCAATAACTTCAATATCTTCATCTTCTGTATGCTTGACTGGTGCCATTGCAATTTTTTTATCTTCAAGGTCAAAGACAACATAAGCCTCTCTCAAGAAGTTGGCACCTAAGATACCACTAGTTTCATCTTCATCATCTTCTTCATAATAATAAGAACTAAAGTCTGTCGGTAAAATGCCAAAGAAGCAAATGTCAAGATTAGTAGGTTTAAAGATGAAATTTTTTGTTGGCACTTTAATTTTTGTTCCATTGAAATTGAAAAAGAAGTTTCCAGAAACCTTATCGGGGTCACAATCTATGATATAGACACCATATTTACCGTTATAATAAAGATCCAACTGTTCTGCAATATCTGAAACATCTGAGTACGGAAGATAAGACACCGTACTTCCTGTGTCTAGCTGCACTGCTTGGCCACCCCTAAGGTATGTTTTTTTCTTACCTTCAGCACTAACATCTAACCTAGTCATATTGATCGTTAATCTTCTTGGATCCTGTGGTGCCCCAGTAGAAAATCCAGAAGATGCGTATTCTTCTTTTGAAGTTTTAAGAAGATCGAAAGACTGTAATCCGCCTTCGTACTTGGCGTGGTCAATAGCACCGAACAACACACTGCCATGGTCTGCATCTGCGGTATTTAAGTAAATGGAGTAAATGTTCTTCTTTGTCAAACCTTGATCAACCAACATCATAGGGAAATTTTTATATTCATAAGCATAGAAATCCGTAGCAGTGACTTCAAGACTCAGTAAACCAATACCCAATATACCTATTTCAGAGGATGAGGAATCGGCCACTGCAAAATAGACGTTCTTGACGGTGGTGTTTCCAATAGTGATATCATCAGTTCCCCAATCTCCGCTTGCCAGGGTTACATCCAAGTAGGAAACGAAGAAGTCTTCGGCACTGGTATTGTACTTGAATGAGGTAGAATTGCTTGGATCAAAAGAACCGTGTTGAATACAGAGGGTGTTATTATTGTCATAACCGTAGTCACCGGAAGATGAATCATAGCCAGTATACGTGAAATAGAAGTCGTCATAGTAATGAGATGAATCCGCATACTCAGAAGTGGAGGCTTCCGTCATAGAAGAAGGTTCAGAGACAACAGGGGAAGCACTTTCATTTGCCAACAATTTTTCAACTATTGGGTTAAATTTCTGATGTTTTCTAGCCTTTGCAATAGGGTTTGCAGATCCGGGATTTGAGTTGGACTCCCTAAGTTTTTGTTTACCTTCTTTAGTCCTCTTCCACAGTATTCCTTTTTTATAAGAGCCTGAATAGTCATAGTAATCGTCATCGTCATCGTATGAAGAGCCATAATCCCCAACTCTACAATAAACGTCCGGGTCAATGACCCAAAGATCCGAAGAGCCTGTATCTATGAGCAATTCCGACTCTTGTCTATCTGAACCGAACTTCAATTTAACCGAATAATAGGTTTGGAAGTTATCGATGTCTAAATTGAATCCATCTCTTTTTCTGTAAGCGGCACGGGACTTGGAATTACCTGTTTTTACGACATAATCAAGACGAAGAGCACCATCTGGAACGCCACGAGATGAGGGTCCAACAGCCACAGATATTACTGAACCAATAGCACCAGCGATAGCTAATAAAGAAGTGAACTTCATTAAATTTCAATTATTCTGACATTTTTGCCATTCACCATGTATTTATACCGTTTTACACCAACTGATATTTTTTACTCATAGGGTTATGAATCTCAAGAGAAATGACTAAATGAGTGCTGTAGGTGGTACATCTTTCATGACTCAAGTAAGGTATTTGTGTTGGGTAATATATGACACACCTTGTTTGCGGATGTGACTTTACGTGGATCTCGGAGGTGACCATTGTATGGATAGATCCTTATTCGATGTCGAAAAAAATAGTTAGGGCTTATATCCCGTATCCGCGTGCAGGATCCGATCTTCGTAAATAATTGAAGGGATTGGCGGAGATCTGTCACGAGACCTTCAAAAAGTTGCAGGACGTTCTCCTCTTGGTTGGATATGGCAACAGGGTAGGGAGCAGAGTAAGGCCAGGTGATGCACTCGAGCAGTCGCCAGGCTGACCTTCACCTCACTTACGAGAACATTACGCAGGACGTCTGATTAAGACGAATTAAGGCGGAATGATGAGGCTTCAAAAATGGCTTTTTTCGCTCGGGTTTATGATAATTTCGGTTAGTCGGTGAATAGCCGATGTCCACTTAAAAAGTTTGTGTCTATTTCACTCTAAATTTCTATTTATTCCTTCGTAGTTGTGATGGAGAATAAATCACCTCAAACTTCTATTATGTACACTAAATTACAGTTACTGGCCAATGGCCGGATCCACAACAGTGGATAAGTAGTCTTCAATTTTTTCATTATCAATGTCAAATCCAACAAATTTATCTTGATAGCTTAGAATGAGTTCGTTCGTAAACAAGATGGATTTGGTGACATGGATTTGGTCCGTGGGTTTAGTGGTTTTGATAAACTCAAGCAAGTACCAAAGTTTAGCAAGGTAGTTAACAAATGTTCCTTTACAACCGAAATATAGGTCAACAAAGAGTGTCATATTCGGTAATTTTTCACCAAGACATTGATAAAGCTGATCAACTCCTAATTCGCTATTGTGGGCAATATCACTGTTAAAGATGCGATTTAAGTTGGTGAAAGTAGTGATGAATGTGTTATACACTGGGATTCGACGCATGTCACTGTTGTTAAAGTCTTGCACAAACTTATTATAAAACCTACAAAACTTCTTGTTCAACACGTGAAAAAGTTCATCGAGGTTTAAGACATAATGATTATCGGCAGGGTCTTCACTAGTGAATTGTTTCAAAACTATGAGGAAAATTTGTTGAATGATACACGAGTGCATCATATATTCTAAGGGGTAATAAGAACAAGCCTCGCCCACCATTTGGAGAATGTTCTTCTGGCCGTTGGATCTTTGCACAATAAGGTCGTCCAAGTATAAATAGTGATTAAGGCCTGACATCAAGAAGGTGAGATACGTGGTGAACCTCAATGAAGGGAAGTATCCTTGTTCGACTTTTAAAAATGTCAACCATTTGAGAAATGCAACTGTAAGAATTTGACTCCGGTGAAACATAATTGTTGTATCACGAGTGATCTCTGGCGAAGGATCAGTCTTAATGTGCGCTTCATAATCTTTTATAACGGGTCCTTCAGCAAGATACATATTCCCATAAACGCGGAGATAGGATTGAATCAAGCTCCGTAGAGATGTATCAGCATTATGTCCTGCTTTGAATTGATTGAAGTATTCCTTCGAAAGCATAAATATTGATTTCATCACTGCTTCATTGGCACCCTTTAATTCATCTCCATACGCAAAAGTTAAC
The DNA here is from genome assembly GCA_030563605.1 of Yamadazyma paraphyllophila. NCBI lineage: Eukaryota > Fungi > Ascomycota > Pichiomycetes > Serinales > Debaryomycetaceae > Yamadazyma > Yamadazyma paraphyllophila. The sequence continues at coordinate 220,466 of JAJMJO010000010.1, forward strand.
ATCTTATCATCTGGTATAATGGAGTTCTTAAGTATATTGTTTGACCTCAATAAAGATGACTTATACTGGAAATATAATTCATTCAACTCGATTACTCTGATTCTTAACCAATATGTGACAATAACCTTAAACTCGCCTCTTTTATCTGTCTCTAGCGAATCAAAGTTTAGGTCTCGATTAATGATATGATCCATGTACCCCTTATTGAACAATAAGTTAGATAACAAGTTATTGTATTCGAAATGGTTTTCGCTTAACATGCATTCTTGGTGATAATAGTTATCAATTTCAAAATACCAAATAATCAAATAAATGATGTCCGCTAGAGATTCAGTGGTCTTGAAATGTTCTTTGTACTTCTTACTAAGAAGAATATAGCGATTGATCACTTCGGTATTCTTGTAAGTTGAACTCATAGGCATCTCGGGATAAAATAATAATCCACTAGCAAGAATTGGGAGACCTAACGAAATAATCCTAAGCTCATGCAGGGAAATCCGGAGAGATTTATTATACTCTGCTTTAGCAAATAAATCGGAGTATTTAAAGATGTATCGTATTATCAAAGCGTAGTCAATAACTTCCATTAAATCTTCTTTGAAACTTTTAAAATGTCCCATAATCAACCTACAGGCAGTATCAAAGTTGGGAAAGATATGTTTGAGCAAGTTGACATCTTCCTTTTCTATATGGAGGAATTTTGACTTCTCCAATTCAACTGATTTGACAAAGACATTCGATCCATTCGGAGAGAATATGGGCAAGTCCGACCAATCTGGTGCATCCAATGTGAATTTATGATTTCTGCGTTCGAAAAAGTTCTCGATGTCTTTTAATGGATTACCATCGCCGAATATATGTTGGGGGGTTGTTGAATGAGTGGACGACCCTGCCGGTGAGGAATTTGACACCAATGCCAAAGGACTATAACCTGGCTGTGGCAAAGGAGAGGTTTTGAAATCAGGGTTCAAGGGACTCATCTGAGTGTTCGGAGGACCATTATAATAATAAGCTGTTGGAACCGGGGTTAAGTTAGGCTTAGGGGCTTGCAGAACCTGAGGTTCTAAGATATAGGGGGAATCACCATTTTTTTTGCGTTTATTCATTCTTTCCTTCCTCTCTTGGATGACCTTCAACTCTGTATCTGAAGGTGGTTGAGGTGGTGAAGCTCTACACTTATCTTCTCGTTTGAATTTTTGACATGACGTACATGGGAGTTTTAAATCACATTTAATTTTGAGTAGCTTACATGGACCACAACTGTAGCTTCTTCTTTGCCTTTTGCCTCTTGAACTCATAGTGATCGGTTGGGTTCAATCTAGACGGTGAATAAAAGATAAAAAAATGAAGGAGGATTTAAAGACAGGAGTTATTTTAAGATTGGGAAGCGAGAAGAACGCAGGAACCAATGAAGGAGGCACAATCCAATAAGTTTAAGTAAGTGGTATGATTTTGACCGAGCTATCACAAGTTGTGAATATGAACTTTTGATAGTTGAATTACCAGGAAGAAAATACCACGTCTCCAAATGTAATAAGGTTAGTTAATTGCAGTCTCTTGTGCTTGTACGCGAAGGTCTAAAATATGCGCGATGAAAATCCGGTCGCAGTTGTTGGAAGAAAACATGGATATGGGTTATAAATTTGTTACACAAAATTGGCGAACGAGTTTTAAAATTTTCGCACTTTTTTTATCCAATTGAAAAGTGAGGAAATAAAATTATCCACTAAGAACTATGTTGAGAAGTAGAGTGATTAGTAGCTGCAAGTCTATTTGCAACGTAACTAGGCCAGCTTATGGCTTGACGGGCAAAAGATTGTTACACTCTTCGGTACCAAGATTGAACGATAGTGAATTTACTAATTTGGACAAACTTCCAAGAAGAAAACCAACTGAGATCCATGCTCCTTTAGTAAACCCTGCTGATAAATATCAAGAAACCGCTGAAGAATTACATAAATTCGGAAAATATATCATGGGATGTTTACCAAAATATGTCCAACAGTTTTCTGTCTGGAAAGACGAATTAACTGTGTTTGTAGCGCCATCTGCTGTAAGGCCAGTAATGTCATTTTTAAAATATCACACATCTGCTCAATTCAAGGCAGTAATGGATGTGACTGGAGCTGATTACCCAGATAGAAGTAATAGATTCGACGTGGTTTATAACATGTTATCTGTTCGTCATAACTCAAGAATTAGAGTTAAAACTTATGCTAATGAAATCAGTCCAGTTCCATCTGTTGTGCCATTATTTCAAGGTGCTAATTGGTATGAAAGAGAAACTTATGATATGTTTGGTATCTTCTTCGAGGGCCACCCTGATTTAAGAAGAATTATGACTGATTATGGATTTGAAGGGCATCCATTAAGAAAGGATTTCCCAACTACCGGTTATACTGAACTTAGGTATGATGAAGAAAAGAAAAGAATTGTCTATGAACCTTTGGAATTAACCCAGGCCTCAAGAAGTTTCACTGTCCCACACTCTGCTTGGGAACAAGTTGGTGAAGGTAAAGATTTCACCCCAGAATCTTTCAAGTTACCAACTCCAGAACCTGAACCTGAACAGGAAGAACAAGGTGATAAAAAGTAATTTTATCATTAATCTGCATCAACTACACATGACATTTCAATGTAACTTAGTTCCCGACTTTTTTATTAGACTAATATAAAAATGAACTCAATATCTAGTGTTCCAATATCGTTTAAATAGCTCTTAATTCATTTTGAAGTTGGCTTAATTCAGTCTCTTTCTCTTTTAAAACGCCTTGTAGTAAATTAACTTGATTTTCAATCAAATCAATATCATTCTTCACATCGGTTGAATCTTTACTGTTAATACCACCCTTAGATAAATCTTGTAGCTTTTGTTCCTTATAGTTTAATAATAATTCAAATTCATGCTTGACAACAGCTAACTCATTACTTGTGCTATCATCTAATTTGGTTTCTTTATTGGCTTTATCCAACAATCCCTCTAAATCGGCTAATTCCCTTCTTAATCTAACTTCTTCCCAATCTGTTCCTTCGGTTGCAGAAAAATCAGTGCCAGATTCTTTTATCGTGCTTGATTGACCAATTTTATTCAAGTAATCAGAGGCAAAGCCTTTAGGTCCATTTCCATTCGATGATTTTATAGGCTTATTGACAGAAACAGAGTTTATATCATAATTTGGTTGTTCCTTGGAGAATGTGGCTCTTAACGAAACAGGTACACCTCTTGGAATTCTTTTGCCATGTTCTCGTTGGTTTAAAATATGCAAGAATACCAATACTTGATCCTTGTCTATGGTTTCAAATGATTTAGGATTCACAAGATTCCATGCAGAAGAAATGTCAGATCTTGGGACTTTTTGTAAAGTATTATATAAGCCTTCCAAGGATTCAAATCTAACTCTTCCGTAATTATCACTATTACTATTGTATATGGCTTCGTATGATGATTTGTCAGTTGGAGAAATGTACCAGTCGAAATCATCAGATAAAAACTCATCCTCTACTTCACTTTCATTGCTGCTGTTCCCACTACTTTGAAAGTTATTATCACCGGTGTTAACTGCTTGATTGGCTTGAATCAAATGAGCCTTAGAAGCAGGAATTAACCAACCAGGTAACTCATCCGGTAATGATGTTTCGGAGCTGTTGACTAAATCGTACACCAATCTCATGGTTATACAGAATTCCTCGAAATCGAGTTTCCCGTCACTATCGATATCACTTAAATCCCATATCTTAGATAATTTATCTTCGCTTAAACGGGAGTTTTTAAGAATAGGGGAGACTCTATTCCCATCTAATTTGTTATTAACAGGATTCAATCCCTGGAAAATTTCCCAATATTTCTTGATTTCCCAGTCTTCCAAACGAGGCATGGTGAATTAAAGAAGCACCGAATTTGATTGTTCAAGTCGCGAAAGTATGATCGGAAATACAGATTTGTGAAATGGTAGAGTTTTATATTTCATTTATTTATGATAAGTACAATTAGTCATGATTACAAAGAATATCTGAATTCAGGGTTTTCCTTGTCTGTTAAATCAGAGAATTCAATATTATCGAGCTTCACGTAGTCTTTACCGAGAGCTTCTTTCTTCTTATCTCTTCTTGCGTTTTCCAGAGCGTACGATAAGTACAATGTTGCTAAGAGTATAATTGATGCAATGTAGCATCCAACAATTGCACCCTTGGCACTTTTATACAGAGGGGCTTCATTGGCCCGGAATGTCTGGGGACCAATAATGTTCCCAGTACAGTAGGCAATAAGTAACATAGCGTTACCCACCAATTTCTTAGTATGACCCGCAACATTTGATTGGTAGATAGATATAGTACAGATATACCCGATATCAGAAACTTGCATAACGTAGAACCCCACTAATCTGGCGGTTCTTGTTCCTCCAAAAGCTAATAAAGAAGACCCCGTTACCGACATTCCCAAAGCTAAAATAGATACAATTATTCTCTGTCTAATAATCTTGAACTCATGTAAGCAACCAACGGCAAGAGAACCGAAGAATCCCACCACACTAACAGAAATATTGATAAGCAATGATTTACTTACAGAGAATTTGAAATCTTCATTCAACAAAATTGAAGAAAAGTTTGTGATACCACCATTTGGTACCTCAAGAACAATTCCAATTAAAAAGATTAACCAGGTTCTGTAATCTAGGAAGGCTTCTTTTAATTGAGATACTTTGAAATGTTTGTTACCGAAACCCTGATTGTTTGATCTGATTCTTTCAACATGCATCAACTTTTCTTTAGCAGTTAAAAACCAAGCCTTACTTGGGTTATCGGGAATATGGAAAAAAAAGCAAAAGGACATGACAATATTCATCAAACCGATGACGATGTATACTACTTTCCAAGAAGCTACTGCCCAGTTTTTTCCATGAGTGTAAAGACCATAAGCAAATGCATAGCCAATAATACCACCAAGATGACAAGCTGATAACCAAATAGTGGTTCTCATGAAATGTTCTTCACTTCTATACCATTGTGTATTGAGAATCACCATAGCAGGCGTGAATGCACTCTCCAACGCTCCCAATGCCACTCTAAGAAACATGAATCCAGGTAAGTTTGCTGCAGGTGCTAGGCAAACTGAAACCCCCCACAAAAAGATAAACACGGAGGTAGCTTTGGCAAGTGGGAACCGTTGAAGGATTAACGAAGCTGGGACCTCAAACACCAAATATCCCAAGTAGAAGGCGGTAGCCAACCAAGAGTAAGTATTACCTGACATCCCTAAATCAGTTCTCAATCCCATAATGGCTGCAAAAGAATTTGTGATTTTATCCATGTACAGTAAAGCGTACATAAATGCTAAAAATGGCATCAAGTACAAATCGGCTTTTCTTAACAATCTTTTGTCTTCTTCAGGAGTCAAAACAATACCTTGAGACTCCAAGGCAAGCTCCATTGCCTCATCGACATCTTTCGTGATGGCTATTTTTTTCCCACCAGGAGACAATATATGGGTGATGGCCCCATCCGAACCGACTTCAGCATCTTCAGATAATACGGAGATAAGAATGTTTTTTTTCGTGGTGGATTCTGCGTCGCTCATACCTAACTGATTCTGATGTACGGCAGAATTGACTCATTTTATGTTGTGTCATAATACCCGCTCAAACACTTCCCCCCTTTGAGATATGAGCTTTTAGGTTAATCATAGCCGCCACTTATCATACTGGCCCCTCACTATCTCACAAAACTTTCCACCAACCCCTTCTGGAAATTAAAGCTCGGAATTTAACAATGAAAGTTGATAAAGTTGTGGTCGGCTCAGATATCCCGATTAAATTTGTGCGGTCCTGACCAAATCCCTAATCATGTATATATATAGCAGGCCAAGCATTAAATTAACCAAGATTGATAGGTTTGACATGACCAAACAAGATTACTTCCCCATGGATGGGTATTCCAAATCTTTTTGGTTAAGCCAAGAAGATAGCACCGATTTCTCACGTCACAGAAGTACTAAAAATATTCCACAAGAAGTGGATGTCTTGATTATTGGCTCGGGTTATGCAGGAACTTCGACCGCGCATTATCTTTTGCAGCAAGATCCGCATCTCAAGGTTGCCTTGTACGAGGCAAGGACAGTCTGTTCTGGAGCAACTGGCAGAAATGGTGGGCACGTGAAGCCTTATTATCACAGACTCTATGAGAAATATGAGAGCATGTTAGGGGAGAAGGGTGTTGCTGAGGTTGTTAATAATGAATATGACCATTTATGGGCCATCAAAAAGCTTGTAGATGATAACAAAATTGATTGTGATTTCTTCTTAACTAGAGCTTGCGATGTATACCCGTATGAGGATCCGAGGATAGAAGCAGACCTTCGGGCGGCTGAAAAAATGCTTGCTAATCCTTATATTTATCCTGAGATGAAGAGAGCGTTCCAAGTCTTCCATGGAGAACAAGCAAGAATTATTTCAAAGAGTCCCAACACCGATATTGCTTTCACATATCCTGCTGCTAGCTGCTGGCCTTGGAAGCTTATGAGTTTTTTGTTGAAACAGTCTGTAGCCAAGGGGTTGAACCTCCAAACCAATACACTAGTTAGTGAAGTTACACCAGCTGAAAATGGCAAGTGGTTGGTTCATACTAGCAGAGGAAACACTCTTTGTAGCAAAGTGGTGTATTGTACTAATGGCTATACAAAGGGGTTGTTAAAGGAGTTAAGAGATGTAATTGTACCACAAAAGGCTATTTGCTGTAGTATTGAGTCTCCTAATAAAGCTCCAGTCCCTCATTTGACTAACACCTACGGGCTTTTCACTGCGAGACCTAACAGCGATTATCTTATCAATAGACCTGATGGGGTGATAATAGTTGGTGGTCGTGATGAGAGCATGATCCAAGATCAAGGTTTATCTGGCTTCTATGATTCTGTCGACGACACATTTGTGAGTCTGGCCTCTAAGAAAGCCTTTGAAAACTACATGCAAGAAAGGTTTTCAACATGGAAAGATTCCAATGCCGAGGTCAGCAAAATCTGGGCTGGTGTTATGGGATTCACTAATGATTACTTACCTTATGTTGGAGAGCTTGACTTGATTGGAAGGAAAAATTGTTACATCGCTGCTGGGTACAGTGGTCACGGTATGCCTAGAGTCCTATTAAGTGGTAAGGCCATAGCCACTTGTATCACTCAGGGTAAAAAAATTGAAGAGATAGATCCTACTATTCCAAAAGGATTCTTTGTGACTAAAGAAAGATTACAGAAAGAGAACATTTATGGAAATGCTCTTAAGGAACAAGTGCTGGCTATAACAGCAACGGGTCCTAAGTTGTAGGCTATCAATAAAAGATGTATAAAATATCGAATGAAAGACTGTTTTGTAACCCTTTACTTTCGTAAGTATATACTTTTATCAGAATAGCAACTTCGTAACTGGTGAACACAGAACACAAGCAGTAAGTTAACCATATTCTAAAACCTATTAATATGGTTGGGTACACAATCTTTGGATATTAAAATAGTGGGCGATTGGTGTAGTGGTTAACATTTCTGCCTTCCAAGCAGGAGACATGGGTTCGATTCCCGTATCGCTCAATCCCATTATTTTTTCATGCGGTACCTCACTAAAAGTTTTCTTTTTTATTGACAGAACACACTTTGATGTGAAGCTCGTCTAAAATTGCAGCGGTTGCATTTTGAGTAATGCTGTTACCTTGTTGTATTGACAAACAAAATAAATATTACCGGATCCATGTGATATCCTTCGGCATGTTTATTGCTGGTTGTGACATGCAAGATACTTACTTAATTAGGCAACTTAATGAGCATCTATTATTTATTAATCTGTATGTCATATACAACATGCCAAACATCTGGTGCAAAAGTTTTAACTTGAAATGTTTCAAGATGTTCTGAATTGGGGAACCTGCTCATAAGTTCATCAAGAACCGTATCGAATTTAAGCTTGTGAACATTTTCATGCGCGTGGATTATAGGCTGCAAAGTTGATTGTTGTGCCAAGTGTTTAGCTATTGGCCAAGCTTGTTTAGAAGATGGTAATAGACCAAGATTTATGTGGCTGATTGGCAAGGTAGCATTTCCAAACAAAGTTTTAGTATATTCTATCGCCTTTTCATTGGTGTCATTGAAAATATACGCTTGGGTAGAATCGTCTAACTCTAAACAGTTGAGCTTATATTTAAACCCATTAAGTTTACAATTTCTGACCAATGCTTCCACTGACCAAGGATTCAATTCCCAGCAAAACAATTGGCCACCATTTTTCAAATAGCTCAATGTAAAGTAACCAATCCCTGCGTACAAGTCAAACACTAATGATTTACTTAGCGGTTTGAATTTATCAAGAATCCTCTTCTTCTCTTTAATGTTCCCACGAGAGAACATCGTGTACATTGGAGCCCATGTTTGCTTTATCCCATTCTGCGTAGTATGACACCAAAAGGCATCATCAAAATCTTTTTGAGATGGCCTCTCTAACCGACTTTCCGAGATGGTATTGCCAAAATCCCCATACAATGGCACAATATTTACAGGAATCCTCATAACGTTGTCATCCCTGCTTATAGGTTTGTTAATGGCTAAATGAGATTGTCCTGGGAAACATGCGGTTATAATTGACGTGAAAAAGGCCGACCTATCAAAATTTTCATCGGTTAAAACATTGTGCCAAACGTCTGAATCGAAGGTACCCGAGTTGAATAGCACCATTGGTTCATATATTACCCAACGTTTGGGGATGAATTTGGTTAAGTCATCATTATAAGGTAGCTCATTTTTAGTGAAGAAGAGCTTGATAGATGATTCAAGGTTTATAGGGGTGGAAAGGTGGCGCTGCGATGTCAACTGGCAAAAAGCCGTTTGGTCGTATGTATCATATGCAACGGGGAAATCTCTTAGTAACGCAGAAAGTAAAATTTCCTGATTCGATGAGGCAGTTGTAAATATATGAGCAGAGGCATCAAATTTTTCAATACTTCTATTTTTATTAAGCAAATCATTTGATTCTAGTAAGGATTTTATTGGCTTGATGTAGGTCGGATTGGACACTATTATTTTAACATACATGGCAGAAAATTAGTATGAGTTCGGTTATTTAAATTTGTGTACCCCTTACATAAATATAATGTCGAGAAAAACTGGTTCCTTTGTATTTACGATTGTCGCATTAAAGGTATGGAAATGCACCGTTTTACCGTTGGGGCTTCTGGAACTTGAAATGAAATTAACGGCTAAAATAAAATAATATTAAAAAAGTAAAAATCTTCAACGGTTTCAAACAAAAACCGTTTCAATTACTCTCACCCTAATCTTGAAATTAGTTGAATGAATGTTGACATTTTTTTTTTGTTTATATTGTTCGTTGCTCGATTGGTGTTTTTGAATATAAAATAAAAAACCTCAGTTTAATTCCTCAGTAGAAAAAAAACTACCGAATTTCTTAACCTTGATAAATTTATTAAGTTGTTTATAAGTTTCTATCCCCAATTTCCATTAAATTGTTGACATAACAATCTCCGCTTTTCAAAGCTTTCAATCTTTTTTTAAAATTAATTTAGCACCCCAATTGCTTCCCCCACTACCTGCTAAAGTTGTCAAGATTTTTTTTTTCATTTTAAAAGTTATATTCGTTTGGTTTCAAATTTCTTACCTCGCCATAATCCATTCAAAGTAAAAATTGTTAATTCAATATAGCATCTACATCCACATCTACCTGCTTTCCAGACCGGAACATCAATTACCCAGTATCAACCCACTAACCTTCCTTTTACCTGTTACCTTTTCATAATTTTTGATTTTTCAACTTTTAGTTGTTCAGCATTTTGGCCCTTTATCATATTCCAATCTAGTTTGCCATTGAACAATGTCGACACCATCAAAGTCCACAGCCAATCACAAACCCACACTCTCCTCTGAGTGCCAGCAAAACAAAACTAAAGGCAAAAGTAAAAGCCAATTTCAACCGGAAAGCCAAACTCAAAACGTTAGGTCGGAGCCATCAGTTTTTAAAACCAATTATACCAATGAAACGTCTGTGGATAGTTCTCTGGTAAAACAAGCTAGACATTTGTCCCATTCCTCCGGTGTTTCTGCGCTGGGAAATAATGAATTGAAGACTCATAGACACTTGCAGATAGAGAATGAGAGAGGAAAGGGAAATGAAAAGGAAACGGAAGAAAGAGAGAGAGAAAGAGAGAAAGAAAGAGAAAGAGAAAGAGATAATGCAGCGGCAAGCGCCATAAACGGTGGAAGAGAAGTTTCAAACAAAATCTTATACGTAGCCGGTTTACATAAATCAGTTGATGAAACTCAACTTTCAGAAATCTTTTCACATTATGGTACCATCAAGTTAATTAAGGCACTCAATGATAAGAACAACTTCGGGTTCAATTATGCCTTTGTTGAGTTTCATCACCCTGATTGTGCTAGAAATGCTAAAAATGCGCTAGATGGAGAAGCTATCAACGACCACCCGATCGTAATCAAATGGGCTTACCACTCATCTAATGCTAATTCTGTCCAATCAACGGAGCCAGTATTCAATGTTTTTGTAGGTGACCTCAGCTCCGAGGTGGATGACGAAACCTTAAATAAAGCATTTTCTCAGTTCAAGTCTCTTAGAGAGGCTCACGTCATGTGGGATATGCAAACTTCCAGGTCAAGGGGTTATGGATTTGTTACTTTCTTGGACCAAATGGATGCTCATATGGCTTTGAGCACCATGAATGGTCAAAAAATTCTAGGAAGGGTTGTTAGATGTAATTGGGCCTCTCACAAGCAGCAGCCTTCTTACAAGAAAGGTCAAAGGAATTCACAGTTGTTTCTGGCTTCTCCAGTATTGCCTTTCCAGCAGGGCCAATTTGCAGCTCATACACAGCAGCACCATTCTACACCATTACCTGGAATGGCCCGTACTCCACAATCAATTTTACAAATTCCCGCTTTACAAACAAACCAGATTGCTCCAGGCTATCCATTACAAGTTCAAGGGTCTATTCAATCTGGGCCACATCCTCCAACACCCCCACCAAGCCTGGGTGGGCCATTACATATGATGCCAGGACAGGCTTCGGCAGCAGTGACTTCTGCTGGTTCTGTTAACTCTGGAGGTCCAGTCACTCCCAGCACAGATGTCCTGATACTGTCTCAATTACCTGAGAAAGCTAACCAGATTTCTGATCAAAGGTATATGACTGTATCGCCTCAGGCACCTCAAACATTTAGTACCAGGCATATGGTCAATAATGGGATATTACCCAAATTCGAAATGTTAGATATCAATCCTGACCTCGAAAAAAGCATGCCATTAATATCACCACAATCGTTCGATATTGTATTGAGACAAAGTCCAAATTGGCAAACCACCGTTTACTTGGGAAATATTGCTCATTTTACCCAGCAAAACGAAGTGTTTCCGTTAGTTCAAAACTTCGGATACATTGTAGATTTTAAATTCCATCCCGAAAAGGGCTGTGCATTTGTAAAATATGATAGTCATGAGAGAGCTGCATTAGCTATAGTTCAACTAGCAGGTTTCAACCTCAACGGGAGACCACTTAAATGCGGCTGGGGGAAGGACAGATCCACCCCATATAGAAACATGTCTCAATCCAATAGCCTGAGACAATAATGTTCTAACCTCCTGCAAACTGCATCTTCATAGAGTTCTAATTTTGTCATTTTTATTCAAATAAATACATTTTTGTAAATGCTCTAGCACTTTTTTTTTGCAGTAATAAATCTAAGATTTTTCTCAAAAAAATTTTCTACGTGCCTCCATATATTAACTGCATTCAATAGTTCAAGTCAAAAACAAAAGCATTTGTTATAGTATTCTTCCCAAAGAGAATACAGTTTATTTTAATCTTTATGAAATTACAAATTCCAAAGTTTTATTTTGCCTTCATTACTTTATTATTAATTCTGTATTATACTTTTATTATCAACCCTCCCAAGGTGCTGCTTTCATCTTTTTATAATAAATTTTGGAGTTCCATCCCTGTTAAATTCACCACCAGCTTATCTATCCTATTAATTACATTCATTGCATTAAACCGTCGCTATCCCTTATTGCAAACCATTGAGCAATCTTTTAATCTTTTCTTCAATATGAATGGATATAAATTTTTACAAGGTAAAAACTTTGGCAGACGTACTAAAGCTCCAAAAGAAGTCAAATTCGCCATGAAAAATGGTGGTGAGTTGGGTGGAATTTCTAATGATGGAAACACTTGTTTTATGAACTCTGTTATTCAATCTTTAGCATCCTCCAAGCATCTTATGTCATTTATTGATGGCTACTTATATGAGAACTTGGATATAGTTGATGGGGATAACCCAGTACAAACAATCAGGACAAAAAATTTCAATTCAAAATTGCCATTCACGGTGGCTTTAAAATCTTTGATGGATAGTGTGAATGGCAAATATGGCAGCAGAAGTAAAGAGTTTTCAACTAGACCTTTATTGAATAAAATGCCTAATGGCCCTAAACAAAACTTCTTCACCGGGTATAATCAAGAAGATGCACAAGAATTCTATCAGCTTGTGATGAGAATACTTGAAAAAGAGTATAAAAAACTTCAGTTGTCAGTCTTGGACTCTAAAGCTACAACTCCTGAACCAGAAAGCGAAAACGAAAGTGACCAAAAAGAAAATCAGTTCTTGAACATTTCACATTTGAAGGGCTTAGACAGCGGATATAAAGATTTGGGGACCTTGAGTACAATATATGTACCTGCCTCACAAGTTGATCCTAATTTGGTTGATGCTGAGCACAAGGTGAAGCCACTTGAGTTGGTAACCCCAGTTGATGGTTTGACTGCTGAAAGAATCGGATGTTTAACTTGTGGAGAAGGTGGTGGAATTAGATATTCTGTTAATAGTGGATTAAGTCTTAACTTGCCTAACAAGCCAGCATCTTACTATTCAGGCTATGAACTTGAAGGATTGTTAAGTGATTGGATAACACCAGAAATTATTGAAGACGTGAACTGTAATAGATGTGGGTTAGAACACACTAAACTTTTCCTTATTGAAAAAATTGAAAATGCTACTAATGATAAAATAATAGAACAGTTCAAGGCTCGACTTCAAGAAATAGATCAGGAGTTATCTCGCAACTGTGTTACAGACGAAGCTTTCGAGAAGTTGACAGTTAAGCAAATGACTAAGAAGTCTAGAAAGTCCAAACAGATTTTATTGAGTAGACCTCCTCCGTTACTCTCTATCCACATTAATAGGTCTGTTTTTGATACCAGGACCTATATGGTAGTAAAGAACTCCAGTAAAGTCTCGATACCGATGAAATTGAACTTGGCTCCTTTTGTTGCTGAGCCTCAAGATATCAACATGGATGCTAGATTGCCGTTCAGAAAACAAGACGAACGGATAGGTACCTTTGACCTAAATGGAAAGCCCAAAGATTCAAATATGAAGGATGAAGATGTTAAAGATACCATTTCAGCTGAGTCTAACTCCAACTCTTCTTCTGACGATGATTCAAATAGTAATCCAAAGACCACATCCACTACCGCTACGCCTGATTTTCAAGCTGATTCGTCCGTGGATCCTAAGCTTATATATGACCTTAAGGGAGTCATTTCACATTTTGGTACTCATAACTACGGCCATTACATATGTTACAGATATTTGAGAGGTACATGGTGGAAGATCAGCGACGAGACTGTTTACGTTGTTAATGAAGAAGAGGTGATGAACTCACAGGGGACATTTATGTTATTCTATGAATACAATGATGGTGTCAAGGAAGACCTCGTTCCCCTTGACGAGAATGATTTGAGTGAAGATGATACCGAGGAAACTAATTCCCCTGGGAATAATGAGGCGGATTCAAGTCATTCCAGTGGCCGTTTTAATGTTCAACGCCAGAATGAATCGGATGATGACCTTTATGAAAGCAGTGATTTAAGCGATGATAATGTTGAATCTGACAAAGATACTTCAGGTTCAGACTCCGGCCAACTTGCAAAATCCTCTCGAGAGGAACCTTTGGAGAACCTCAATATTGACGAGTATGCTGCTGGCGAAGAAAGAGCTTATCATATATAAATGTATTTAGTGAATTAATATTTCAGTCCGTTCCTACACTATTGGAAAATGCGAGTGGATCCGCATCGCATCGCATAATCAAGTATCTCTTGTCAGAATGGCTAGAAAGCTCAAAGGAAAAAGCTTTAGCAAGAAGGGTCTCAAGGGGGCCTTGGAAAGACATGGATTGATGGAAGACCAAAAAAAGAAGAAACAGAAAGCATTAGATGGAACAATTGAACAGAAGAAACTCAAAGAGATTTCTATGAAGCAGGGTAAAGGTAAAAAGAAAGGTGCCGTTCAAAATAAACAAAAAGGTTTGGTACCGTTTAGTTTCGAAGAGAGAGTTTTGCTTATTGGAGAAGGGGATTTTTCATTTGCTGAGTCTATTGTCAAACAAGGGTATATTGAGCCCAAGAAATTGATTGCAACTAGCTACGATTCATTAGATGAGCTCAAAACAAAGTACAAAGATGTCGACCAGAAATTGGAATTCTTGAAAAAAGAAGGTGTAACAGTTCTTCATTCTATCGATGCCACCAACTTAATAGCTAGCTTCAGGCTCGGAACAAATAAAGGAAGGTCTCAAAGCATATTCAAGAATGTTAGACTACATCATATTATGTTCAATTTCCCACATACCGGCAGAGGAATGAAGGATATGGACAGAAACATTAAAGACCACCAAGAGTTGATGCTTCAATTTTTCACCAGCTGCAAAGAGTTGTACAATCATGTTAATGATGAATCTAACAGCAGCTTTGGAGGATACAATTTTGATACCGTTGTTGGTAAAGTCTCAGTTTCGTTGTTTGAAGGTGAACCATATACTTCATGGTCCATCAAGGTACTTGCCAAGAGCCAGAATTATAAACTTGAAAGACTGGGGAGGTTTGATTGGAGTCAGTTCCCAGAGTATCATCATAAAAGGACCACCAGTGGAGCAGGAGATACCACCAAGCCTGCGGCAGAAAGAGAAGCAAGAGTCTATATGTTCGAACCATTTTCGAAGTTAGGAAAACAAGTGAAGAAAGATGATGATAGCGATAGTGATTAGATGTATATATTGGACATATGGGACACATTATCATGAGGCTATCATTTAGGCGATTTCATGCTGGATACACTCTCACACACTCAGAAAGGGAGAATGTCTCTTTGGTCAAAGGGTCTTCAATTTTACATGACCCTGATGCAGCATTTCGAAAGTCTGTTTCAGCAGTAAGCTTATCCATTGGATAAATATTTCCATTGGGGAGTTTATATGGATTGTTGAATACGCTTGTGATAAGCTGAGCATATGGTAAGTTCCTACTTAATTTGAATAGCTCGGGAGAGCAAACAGGACAGTTGTTAATTTTATTCAACATCTTGTAGTAGTAGTTTGGTCCTCTAAACTTCCTATCCTTGAGAGAAACTGAAGCGGGTGAATCCTCGTGTTTATCAACGAAAATAGTGTTCTCGTTATTACAATAACAAGATTTGGTCTTCAAACTGGATAACCCTGCACTCAAGTAAACGAACAAAGGATAGTTCTTTGAGATACCGTACAATTTTGTGAAATTTTCAATAAAAGATTCTGAAAGTGCCACCCAACGATCATCACTCAAAAGCTTCTCATAGTCATAGAATCTCTGGGAATTTTTTACAATAGAGCTGGAGAATGACTCTGATATGTTCAGACCACTCGGGTATCTGTTTATAGCCAAATAGACTAACAATCCACCAATTTCCTTTAACTTTTTCAAATTTTTTTCGTAGTTTCCGTATTCGTTTTCCAGGTAATTGCTGGTATTCCCGCTAGGAGAAAGGTTCATTTGGGAGAATTTAATGGCTTCATTTGTTTTACCTTCTTCAATGAAGGATAAGAATCTGCAGTAGTTGATTTCGAATTCTAAATTTGAGCTTATCTTTTTCAAAGCCGTTCTGTTTTCATCAAACCAGTTGATTACTAACGTCAAATCATGATGCTCAAGAATAGACACAAACACCTTATTAAATGTTTCATACAAGTCATAATCGATTAGCTTCATGTATTTTGGATTCGAAAAAGACAAGCTCCTTAAAAGCTGAAGGCCAACACTCTGTTCTTTGGAAATATTCAGTTTAATAAGGTAATCGATAATGAGTAAATTTGTATGGTCTCTATACCAATTGATCAAGTTACTATTGTGTAAGTCCAATATTTTGTCATCACCCAACTTCTCCTCACTATCATCTTCTATTGCAGAGTCCTTGTGATCTTCATCGTCTATTATTGCACTCTCGTCATGCTTTTCTTGCTTTGTTGGTGTTTTGACTATAGTATATTTAGTCAACTCTTCTAGATGCTCTAATCTGGCTATAAGTCTGGACCTGTATTCTTCATCTTTCTTTATTGTAACTTTGAGCTTCTTTTCGAAGTTTTCGAACCCCTTTATTATTTTCCGAACCATTTCAAGTTTCATACTTGTGGAGATCTTAGGGTTCTTTTTTATGGCAGCAATTTCATTAGTGGCCTGTCTCTTTTGCTTCTCAATTAACTTCTGTATTGTTTTGAAATTCTTCTTGATAAGTTCTGTGGGTACTTTGAATTGTGTCAGGCCTGTTTGAACATGGAAATTCAAGGTCGGTTCACTCATAGTGGTTTAGGGATTCGCGAGATAAGGATCGAAAACAAGAAAGGTAATTAAAAGTATATTTCTGTGGTTCAGAATGGGCTTATATTCACCAAATAATGGCACTCGGGATTTAACTATAACTTGAAAGAGATTTTATACACCTTTGTAATTATTGTATTCATTAAACCAAATTAACATTTATCCTGTGAATTTCACAAACTTCTAATTATCACTTTCTTTATGGCTTTGAACAGATTCTTCATATTTATACTCAATAATTAGGGCTTTCTTTCTACACTAAAACGAATCTATATATAAGTATGATAATTCCTGCTGTCTCTTCATTTTACACAATTTTTCTTCCTAAGTACCTCCTATATCCTTGGCCTTCACCTCATCGATCTTCAAACGCGTATCGCGATAAATTTCAGTAATGAGTTGGTACAAGCCAGGATCTAATAAAATCCAGGTGGAAAACACCCCGCCCAAGGAGAAACCTTACGTCCAGGTACCCAGTTCTTCGCCGATATCCATTAAACCATCGCCTTCCAAGAACGACGGAAATGCAGAACTCCCAACTATCAATAAACCTAAAGTACTCGATGAGGAAACTCAGAAGTCCTTAGAAAGCAGACGCCAGGCTCTTAGAAACCACAAGGATTTTCCTATGGTCAGAAAACGCTTCTCTTACTTACCAGAGTCTGCTATCTTCAAAGGGTTTGTGAAGGGAAGAGGCAACTTAAGAGAAATAACCAAGTGGTTAACAGAAAACTACAGTAAGGATGATATTTTGCGTAAGCAACAGCAACAGCAAAAGCAGCAAGAAGAAGAGGAAGAACAAAAAAGGCGTGAAAGAAACACCCAACGTTTATTGAAGGAGTATGAACTTCAACAGCAGCAACAGCAACAGCAAGAAGAGTCTGAACAACAAAAGATTGTAGTAGATACCGATAGTGATGAAGAAGATAGGAAGCGGAAGCCAGAAGAAGATGTACATGAAGAAGACGAATCCCCTGTGAAATTTAGAGGTAAGTCTCGCAAAAAGAATTCAGTGATTGAATCCCCAGTTAAGCCACAGGAAGTACACAGCACCAAAGTTGAACTTACTAAGCCTAAGATGTCTATTCTTGATAAATACAAGGCCCGGAAACAGTTGAATATAATTGACTTAATGGGACAAAGGAAAGAAGAACCAAAGAAAAAGAAACTTGTTAGATTGAGTAGTCTTAACGATTCTAAATCAACTCCTGTAACGTCGGTTTCACCATCTGCATCCCCATCGCCAGATCTCAAGATGCAGTCCTTGAAATCGTTCAGTTATCAAGACTCCTCTTTGGCATCTTTCAAGAAGTCTATGGATGGGAAAGTCATTAGGGCTTCTTCTCCTAGTACTGAACAAGATGAATTGGATATTTTAGAAGAAAGAATCAAGCAAAACAAAAAGAATAAAAAGACCAAGACTGAAGTAATATTATCTGATGACGACGAGTCTGATGACATGTCTGGTGAGGACTATGACGATACCGGTTTGACATCAATGGATGGTAAGGTTCTCGAGTTCATGAATAATGCATCTGTCCAAGATCTTTCGGAGCTAGGAAAAATCCACCCTGATGTCAGCGAGTTGATCATCACTATGAGACCATTCGATGATATCAATAAAGTCGCAGGGGAACAATTCGAGATAAAGGACGAATCCAAAGAGAATGCCGAAGATAAAAAGCCAAAGAGAAAAGGAACCAGAAAGCCCTTGGGGCAGAAATTGATCGAAAACATCGAAACTAATTTGAAAGGGTATAAGGCTGTTGATTCGTTGGTCAAAAATTGCTCTGAAGTTGGGTCCATCATATCTAAACAGATGAAATCTTGGGGAGTGACATTCAGTGGAGACAATGGCGAATTAGAGATTGTAGATATCGAACCTGCTCAAGAGGTCATAGAAATTGAAGGTGAGGGTAATGAGGATGAAGAGGATGTGATAGAGGTAACCAAGCCACAAAAGAAGAATTTGAAGTATTTGCATGAAGCACCTGAGAACTTCAGTAAAGAATTTGAATTGAAGAATTACCAAGTGGTTGGTGTAAATTGGCTTAACTTATTGTATTCCAATAAGTTATCATGTATTTTAGCGGATGAGATGGGATTGGGTAAAACATGTCAAGTTATTGCATTCATGGCACATCTCAAATCAGCCTCTGAAGTAAAAGGTCCCCACTTAGTTGTGGTGCCATCTTCTACATTGGAGAACTGGTTGAGAGAGTTTGCCAAATTTTGCCCTGATATTGTTGTTCAAGCATATTATGGTAGTCAAGCTGAAAGAGAAGAGTTAAGGTATGAATTACGTGAGACTGAATTCGATGTATTAGTTACCACATACAATTTGGCAGCAGGATCTTCGAGTGATTTCAAGTTTCTCAAGAATCAGAATTTCGATATAATCGTATACGATGAAGGTCATATGTTGAAGAATTCTAATTCAGAGAGGTACAATAAACTAATGAGACTCAATGCTAACTTCAGACTTCTTTTAACTGGTACCCCATTACAGAACAATTTGAAAGAGTTGGTTTCTTTATTAGCATTCATGCTTCCTCATTTATTCTCCGAGAAGAAAGGTGACTTGCAGGCTATTTTCAATCAAAAAGTTTCTACAACCGAAGCTGACGAAAAGTATAACCCTTTACTTTCAATTCAAGCAATTTCTAAAGCTAAAACAATGATGACTCCGTTTGTTTTGAGACGTAAGAAGGCACAGGTGTTGAAACACTTACCACAGAAAACACATGTCACAGAATACAGTACATTGACTGAAAAGCAGAGAGAGATATACAATGACCATTTAAATAGAGGTAAGGCTAATAAGAGGGAAAGAGAAAGACGGAAATTGCTCACAGGCAAAGAAGCAGAGGAAGCTAGAAGGCAACCTATCGACAACTCTACTAACGTGTTGATGGCTTTGAGAAAAGCTGCATTACACCCATTATTGTTTAGAACTCACTTTAAAGATGAAGACTTGTCTAAAATGTCTAAGTTGATTATCAGAGAACCCGAGTATGCAGAAGCAAATGCTACTTATATTTATGAGGATATGGAAGTGATGTCGGACTTTGAGCTTGACTTATTGTGTAAGAAGTTCCCCAAAACGTTGGATCGGTTCAGGTTAGATGAAAAGGCATACCTTGATAGTGGGAAGGTGGGTATTCTTGCTAAGGTATTAGAAAAAATCCTTGTTAAGAAAGAAAAAGTCTTGTTGTTTTCGTTATTCACTCAAGTGTTAGATATATTAGAAGTGGTTATGTCTATTTTGAATATCAAGTTTTTAAGACTTGATGGAACAACTTCTGTTGAAAACAGACAAGACTTGATAGATACATTTTACGACGATGAGTCGATTCCTTTGTTTCTTTTGAGTACTAAAGCTGGAGGGTTTGGAATTAATCTTGTGGCTGCAAGTAATGTTATTATATTTGACCAATCATTCAATCCTCATGATGACAAACAAGCGGAAGATAGAGCTCATAGAGTTGGACAGACAAAAGAGGTGATTGTGACAAGACTCATCAGTACCGATACAATTGAAGAGAACATTTTACAATTGGCTCAAAATAAGTTACAACTTGATCAATCGATTAGTAACGATAATAACGACATAGTCATAGAAGAAAAAGCCGTTAGTTTATTTGAGAAGATTTTATTCCAGTAGTATGGGATGTTTTAATAGATAACTTTTTAATTCACCTTTTTGTAAGACCCGGTTCTTAACGGTTTTTGTTCTCTATCATATATACCACATTATAATATGATCTTTTTATATCATTAGCTTACATTGCTTTAGGACTTTGTTACCAATTTGCGGCTTCATTATTTGCTGCATTTATACACAGTTTCTTTTTCGCAGTCTGCTTTTCGCAGTCTTGTAAAAAAACTAAATAGCCTTAAACACCAGGATGTTCTTCTTCAGACAAGCTGCAGCTATCAAACCCAGATTCTCTACTAGGTTTCCTTCCCTATACAGAAACTTGTTCATTCAAACTATGGAAACGCCTAATGAACATGCTTTGAAGTTCCTTCCCTCAATGAAAATTTTAAACGAAAATGAAACAAGGGAATTTCTAAGCGGACGAGAAGCATCAGTAAGTCCCCTAGCAGTGAAGCTTTTCAGCGTGGACGGTATTAAGTCTATTATGTTCGGATCCGATTTCATCACTATAGAGAAACATAATAGCGACATGAATTGGTCGCTTTTGAAGCCAGAAATCTTTTCTATTTTAACAGAATACTTGACAAACGGAACTCCAATTATTAATGAAGGTTCAAACTTATCTCCTGACATGGAAATCAGTGAAGAGGATGATGAGGTTGTGTCAATGATCAAAGAGTTGATCTTCACAAGGATCAGGCCAGCTATCCAAGATGACGGAGGAGATATTGAATTTGTAAACTTCATTGAAGATGAAGGTAAAGTCATGTTGAAATTGAAAGGTGCCTGTCGTTCGTGTGATTCCTCTTCAGTTACCTTGAAAAATGGTATCGAAAGTATGCTTCAGTATTATATTGAAGAGGTTAAATGTGTTGAGCAATTTGACGAGGAAGATGTTGATGTAGCACCAGCAGCACCAGAGCCAATCCTGCTCAAGCCCAGACAAAGAGATGATCCTCCGACTTTATAGAGTTAATGATGTAAATAGTTACGAAAATATGAATAGACATTTTATTGAGATGAATAATCATTTATGAAGGTGGAATTATTTATTATTCGACTGTTAAATCAAGCCAACTATACCGAACCAATCTCATCAAATGGGAGTAAGAAATGACATAACCAGAAATAGTACTAATAGCGACATCAACATTAAGATTTTCGAATCCGTGTAATTCATTACTGTTTACTATATACATGGTTAGGTGCAAATCCGTAGTAGGGTAAAAATGGGACTGCTAATTGTGGTGGAGGTACAGGGTAAAAATAAGGCGGTTGAAATGACTGTCCTACAAGTGGAATGATAGGCATTGGATGGCCATAGGAGAAACTATGAGATCTTGGGGAACCAGCTTCTTCGTCTTCTGGAGCTTCATTATTATAGTCATAATAATAGTATGGCAGAGAGGGAGAATCTACCATATAGTCGGACTGGTGTGACTCCACAATATCTGTTGATTTTTTCCTTCTTTCCTTATTGAGCTTTTGAATAGCAAAACTTGTCTTTATCAAGTAACTTGAACTTTCAAAATTAACAACCTTGTTGTTTGTAAGAATGATAGCTCTCAAAGCCATCTTAACATTCTTGAAGAATACAAACCCGATTTTACCGGTGCTTTGATCCTCTTTAGAGTAGTACTGTGGTTTGATAATTTTAGCCAGCTTAATTGAACCAAATTTACTCCAAAATTCTTCCCAAAGTTTATCATTATTTTCAAATAAAACCGGGAAATTGTTCACATAAATATTTGTTTCCTGATAGTTTGAAAACTTGGAAAAGTTGTTAACAAGTGCTGAATGGAGATTAATATCCACATAATTGAAAGCCAACTCTTCTTTGTTGTATGACAAAAGAGTAGGACAGTACTGATAAAGATAGTGGTTATGCTTATGTTGAGCAATAGAGATACTAAGCTTGTCAGAAAATCCTTCTTCATCATCACCATCTTCGTAACCTGTGACACTCAAGTCCAGGAAAATGTCTTTAACATTAGCTTCACTGAAGCGTACAAAGTCCTTGTAAGTAATTTTATCAAAAAAGTAAACACAATTTAAAAGGTTCAAATTGGCTGAATCACTCACTTCAAAGTTGATGTACATGAAATCTGCAGGAGTGAATTCATTTTTCGAGTTGATAATTGAAACTGGGAAATAAATAGACTGGATCGTTCCGAAGATCTTAAACTTTTTCAAGAACTCAGCTACATTTGGTAGAGTGAATTCAAACTCCGGAGGGAAAAAGTTGTTCAAGTTTTCAAGGAACAAGCTATTATAATTATTGAATTCGTCGAACTCTTCATGGATCAATTTCCTCTGTTTCTTTGAAATATACTTGTTCAAATAAAGATGGAACTGAGGATTAGTATGGAATGGATTATTAGGAAACTTCTTATTCAGAAGGTACTCAACATCCAAGTAGTTATCGAACTTCAAAATGGCAAAGATTTCCTCATCATTATTTGAGTTCTGGTTGAAAATATTCAACTCTGAAAGCGACTTATGCATACTATTTGAGTTGAAGTATTTGAACATCTTTTGATGATTCAATTTGGATTTGGTAAGATTCTTAACAAACAAGTTCCCAGGGTGGCTAATGAATTTTTTATAATCAAGCTGAAGATTTGGGTCAAGTTTCAATAATTTTGGTAACAATTTATCAGCAGTGAGTTTATTTGTTACGCTGATTACCTTCAGGCTAGGCAAATTGAATTTCTCTAGGAGTTGTGTAACTTCATCAGAGACGGAGTTAACGGAGATATCGAGGGGAAAATAGCTGTTGCTTGTTTGGGTGAAGATTATATTACTAATTTCATTGAGGAATGGATTTTTATAATTTTGCAATCCGGAATCCGGCACCAAGCTTAGTGCCGAGTTTATAGTTGTTGGTGAGTTGATGGTTGAATTTGTGGAGCTAATTGAACTCGCATCATTTGAAGCATTTGAAGCATTTGAAGCATTCGAAGCTCTATGAGAATGTTTTCTTCTATTATCTTTCATTACTGTTGTGTCATAAAATATCGTATTTGAAACCGGATCAGTGCATTTACTAATTAGTTTATGAATTGAATATAAAAAAAATTATAGATGGGTGGCAAAATATGATAGTAAAACTAAAGGAATTATGCATGCATTTATATAAGATCAATGGACTTAGTAATAGTGTCAAAAGATGAAACCGGAACTCGGATTTTCACTACCTTCCATATAGCTGCCGTATATTTAAGCCTTCGCACGCGGAGGTGGAAATTTGTAGCTGCGCTTACAAATTAGGTGGCTCTTTTCCAAATTGGGCTTAATCTCCGTTGATTTCTTAGTTGATGGGAAGGGGACGTGGGCAGTGGTACAAGTGGCGTAGACATAGGAGGGGCTTCTACACCAGAACGCATGACATGATCCATTGCCCTAACATTGCCCATACCACTTTGTCTGATAATGCGGGGGCGGTGTCTTATTCCGCCGCTTCCCGTATCACAATAATCAGCCTCACTAAATACTAAACTGGTTATTTATTTACAACACCCGATTAAACTCTGTCCAACTAGAAGGAATCTCGTTCCGGTACGAATTGACCCTCGGACCGGGGGCAACATCCAGTAAGTGCGAGGTAACTAAGTACTATCTATATAAATGAAACTTGCTTAGTTCGTCATAGGAGTATTCCAATTGTGTCTCTTTGGTACTCGAGCAAAAAATACTAGACAGCCCGACACTGCCGTTGAGGGGTTATAGGCTTAGGCAAAAATGGAAAGTCACTCGCAGAACAGGAATAACAAGCAATATCTAGCTAAAGAGGCTGTTCTACTATATGAAGAGGCTGAAGAGGGGTACCAATTCATTGTCAATATCCAAATTCTGGATGATTTCCGGTTTTCAAGATAATAAGTATTGCCTCTTTCTCGCATATTTAGAATGCGGCTGCTAGGCGGAGGTGACGGAAACGGAGATTTACCAAAGCGGTAATCCTATCAAGTTCGATGGGGATTTCCAGAAGGATCTAAGGTTTAAGAGTGATTCGGGACAAGACGTTTAAGGGGGTCTGCCGTCAAGGAGTTTTCAAAAATATTGGTAGCCAAGGTCAAGGAACCTTCGTAGCCTGGTTTATCAAGATTCCTCAGTCACTGGTAGAGAATAATTTTTTGAGTCAGGGCCATAAGAGGCCATGGCGGCGATAGGCGGGCGGAGGTAAACGGAGGTCGTTTTCAAGTTTTTTTTTTTTTAGTTTCACTTTACGGCTGGTGCCCATACAGGTACGAGGTTTAGGAGGATTGCAACGACATAAGCGAGTAGCGCCTGCTGAAATGCGAAATTCCGCAGTAGAGATTCCGAAAAGCTGGTGCGACACTAAAGTCATGAACTGTTGGGAACCAGATATCGAGATAGGCAATTACGAGGGTAAAATAGGAACCTTTCAAAATCGAGCGTAACTAGTCATTATGACGGTAAGGAAATTTATAATTTATTTCTGGGATTTCTTCCGGTCTCAATCGATTTCGCCTCCTGTCAGAAAGCTTTCGACATGCGACATTTGCTTGCTTAAGATAGCCGACATTCGTCTTGATACACCCGACATTTTCGCATCCCTCAATCTTTACTCTCATCTCATCTCTTATTTTTCACCATAATGGGAAGCAAAACATCCAGAAAAACCAAGAGAGCTTGGGTCAAAAATATCAACTTAAAGGATATAGAAGATACCCTTGAACACAATAGAGACA
Source organism: Yamadazyma paraphyllophila (assembly GCA_030563605.1). Lineage (NCBI taxonomy): Eukaryota > Fungi > Ascomycota > Pichiomycetes > Serinales > Debaryomycetaceae > Yamadazyma > Yamadazyma paraphyllophila. The sequence goes on from JAJMJO010000010.1 coordinate 245,525, forward strand.
AACAAAGACTTCTTGGAACGGATGAAGAGTTTGTAATTGACGAATCATCTCAAGATGTTAAAGATGTCAAAAAATTGAAGGCTACAGAAATCTTAACCAATAAGTCCAAAATCCCAGGCCTTACAATTGAAAGAAATAAAAGAGTCAACCCGAAGACTGTTACCCGTTTAATGAAGGTTTCAGGTAGAATAGAAAATTCTACATCGATGTCACGTGTGAATAAAGATGGTATTGTTCGTGGTACTAACGAAGACCTTTGGGACACTCCAAAAGAAGAAACCGGTTACGTCCCAGATCGTTTACCACCATCCAAGAGTAAAGTCAAGAAAGTTAGACCTTCCACCATAGCTCATCCACCTACCAAATTGGCTGTTAAACAAGATTTGATCCATGAAGGTAAGTCGTATAATCCATCACTTGAAGCTTGGAAACAATTAATTAACGAAGAATTCGGTGAAGAAAATATCAAAGAACTTAACAGACAGCAACTCATCGAGAAGCAAGAAATGCTTGCCCGGTTATTAGCAGAAGAAGAAGAAAGTGAAGATGAAGAAGAACAAGAAGACAACGATTCTAATGATACTAATGATTTCAAATTATCTATAAACAAGCCAACCCAAACAAAGAAGAAGACCAAAACACAAAGAAACAAACAGGTCAAGCACCAAAAGCGTCTTGAATTAGAGGCTAAATTAAAGAGCTTAAAGCGCCAAATACATGAAATATCTGAGTTGGATTTGGATGAAGTTAAATCTACCAAGTTGAATCCACCGAAAATCAAGAAGAACAAAACCAAAAAGTTGTTCAAGTATAATGTAATGGAAGCACCAATTGAAGTAAAGTTATCTGACGAGTTGAATGGCAACTTGAAGAACATCAAGGCTGAAGGTAATTTGTTTTATAGCAACATGGCCAATATTCAAAGAAAGGGATTGATAGAGACGAGAGTTCCGGTTGCCAAAAAGAGTAAGTATAAGCCTAAGGTTACTGAGAAGTGGACCTACAAGGATTTCAAGTAGCATGGCATAAATACACAAATAAACTGCGTGTTGTAAATAGCGGGACATACCAGGAGGATTCCTGTGTCATGATCACAGCATTAATGATATTCATCAAATCAATAGCCACGAGATCAGACCCCTTTGTTGCCCCTGAACCATCTCTACCTGACTTACTAGTCGGTAAACCTCACAGTTTCCACTGTAGCCAAGTCACTAATCACTTAGACCGGCCACAGTTCACTAAACCAGCATGGGCCTTATCTACTCTACACCACAGTATGCTAATATATATTTACGATAAATACTAGTACGTTTGTACTATACAACTCTCTAACCTCATGAAAATTCCCAGTTTCCAGTAACATACCCTCTGTATAATCTTTCTCTGAAAGAGAAGAATTGGTCTCTGTATGGAGTGTAGTATCTTTGGGATTGTTTGTCTGCCGTCTTGAAATGCTCTGGCGCCACCGCTTCACTCGATTGTCCCCTTGTTGTACCAGTTAATAAAAAGTCTCTTTCCATTAATTTTTGATCGAACGAGTCTAAGTTATATCTGTCATTTTTCCAACCGTTATCCCAGTATCTGATGAATCCTACACCATGACCTGCTAATCCAAAGAAGGCCGTCATGATGGCATAAGGGATTAACCCTTCGAATGGTACTGGCATTATAGTAGTAAGTAGTTTTACTTTGGTAATGATTGGTTGAGAAATTTTTCGCGACCCAATGATACGCGCACGCCATTAAAAACTATTAACATTAATTTATTGCATTATAAACCTACCCTAATAATTGGTTTACCCTAATTGGGTACCCTAATAATTCCATAATTGCTTAACAAACTTATCCATTCGAACCTTGATATTTTGCTGCGCAACCACCCAAGGATGCTGAAGCATTTGTCGAGGACTAGGCCTCTTTTCGATCTCTTTGATTAAACAATAGTGAATAAAATTCTTGAAAGAGTCTGACCATATGATATTTTCATTAGGCAAATCCACTAATTGAGGTTCATATTCAAGAATAAGTTGAAGTAATTCAATGGGACCAAGATTGGTGTTTAGACTATCGACGTTTGTAAAAGGAAATTTCCCTGTAGCCACTTCTATAAGAGTTAGTCCTAATGACCAGATATCACAGTTGACCGTGTATGGTTTACCCATAATACGTTCAGGAGCCATATAATATTGAGTTCCAACAAACGTAGTGGCTAAAGAATCAACCACTTCTCCACTAACACCAAAATCACATAACTTAATATTCCCTTCAAAGTCTAATAATATGTTCAGAGGTTTTATATCTCGATGAATAATCTTTTGCTGGTGTAAATAATTCAAGCCTTTTAAAATAGATTCTGCTACTTTTCCCAAAACTTTTTCATTAATCCTATTCAGAGGATCAATTTCTATCACTCGTCTATATACGGCATCGAGTGATTTCCCTCCCATATATTCCATGGTGATACCTATCATAGATTGGTTTTCAATCAAAAAAGTCCCATAGTACTTCACTATATTCTCACTGTTAACAAGCCGATTATACTGTAACTCTCTTACTATTTGCCTTTGTATATCAGGATTTGAATCTGTATTTATAAGTTTCATGGCAAAAATCCTATTACCTTGACGTAGACGACATTTGGATACCCCCCCTCCATTTCCTTCACCTAATTTATTAAGTTCGACAATTTGATCTGTGTTGGCCAAGATTTGCCAATCGTCTGGTGTTAGTTCATTGAGGTCCTTTTCATGATAAAGTGGACTCAACGGACCGGTAGGATTGATTGAACCTGGAATAAGATTCGCAGGCGAAGAAACATTAGGGGATGGCAGAGAATGCACCGAAGTATTCACGTTGATGCTGAGCTTTTGAGGTCTTGCGTCATGAGGTCTATCTTGAGTGGTATCCATGTCATCACCACACGGTTCCGACATCATCAGCTCGCCGTATGGTACCAGACCTGGCGTGCTATAGGTGTTTTGGCTACCCCGACTGACATCACTCGATTCGGTTTCACGTGAGTCGCCCGATTCTCGACTAAATACTGGCGATACATTCTGATATGAATGAGACCCATTTATACGCAGAAAATCAATTGGCGGTGGTTTTCGACGAGGCTTCTTTCTTTCACTGTCGCTGTTTATTTGTAGGGATAAGTTTGGTAGCTCATTAGAATCCCTTTGGGGTTGATGTTGATATTGAGATTGGGATTGAGATTGAGATTGAGGGTGGTTATCCTGGCCGACGGAAGGCGAAGGTGGATTGGATACGTGTAAGTTGGGCACATTGAGGCCGCCATTATTCCCACCGCTTTTGCGGGTTGGAATGTTAAACATAGGGTTCGGATTAGACATTAATCATTAAAATAGACAAAAAGGCAAAGATTGGAACTTAAACTGGAATAAAAACGAATTGAGGAATAACACGAAAGTAAATATTTTTTTGAGATACGACTTATGTTTAAGACACAACCTTACAACCGAGTTTGTATTCCATTAAACTGCTTGAATGACTCTAAAACAATAAGCGTCTTTTATAGTATTGGAAAAGTTTTTCTGTTAGTTTTGAAGGAGTCGCTCGCAAATTCCTGCATATTACTTAAAGGGTTATCTCAAGTTATATATTTTATAAAAATGTACACGGCTAAAGAAGTTTATTTAGTTCACTTCTTTGATTTCTTTGCTGGTTTTTTCTTTGGCTTAACGGCTTTGATAAGCTTATCCTTTTTGGCGTCGATTTTATCATCGTCTGCTTCCTCCTCTTTTTCCTCATCTTTCTGCGTATCATCTTCTATCACATCCTCATAATCAACTTTAGCAGGTACTGGCTTATTTGCTACACTATTACCAGTCTTATAAATGGCCGTAGGGTGTGTTTTGGAATTATAGCTACGCGTGAACGCTGTCTTGACTTTAGTGGGGATTTTCTTGAGTAGCACATCTCCTTTGGCGGTTCCAACTCCAAAATCAACTATAGTATCCCAATCTTCTTTGGTTAAATAGTAATAATCCATCATTTCTATAGTATCTTCAATCCCAGCATCCCCTTGAGCCAAGATTTCATTGGTGAGTCTTTTGCTCAATAGAGGCAAGTAGTCCAATCTTAATTCCTTCTTATCTGTAGAGGTTCTAAGTCTTGTGTGATATTGTAATTCTTGAAGAAGCCTTTGGTATTTCAATTGCTTAGAATTCTGTCCCAACCAGCCAGCAAAGTTAATTCTTTGAGTCACGGAGCCTGCAATCTCCAGGGATGGCTTTACAGATGACATCACGGCATGGAAAGGCAATAAGCTCCATTGCTGTTCACTTGATCTAATCAATGAATTGATTTGATCACTGGCACTAATATCATCAGAGGCTTGTGCAACCTTCTTCAAATGGTCTTTTGCTCCTTTGGCAGTGCTTGGATTCGTATAAAGATAATTTTCTTGAACCATAAGTGGGGTGAAATCAATGTCATTGAAATACAAATCAATCTTATCATTTAAGGTATAGTTCGAATATTGTGAATGTGTTTGAGCACTTAATAATCTACCCACAATATCAAATGGCTTCAATACAGTTTGCTTTTTCCAGCTCTTACTGAAATCTTTACTTTCCTCAAATCCAATTGATTTCTGTGTCTTGGAAACGGTAGAAAGTAAATTTATCATTTGTCTGATATCATTATTTGTCGTTTGAACCAATTGACCGATAATAGAAGGATCAATCTTGATCTTTTCCCTATGGCAAATAGTCATGATTCTTGACTTGACTTCGGTTTCACTAGGTCTTCTAAATGGAAGATCAAATGTCACTCTATCAAATGTCCTCATTTTTGGTAAGGATTTATCATTACAAATTAATATCATGGGCATCTTAGTTATCTTACAAAATTGAGACAACGCTCCTGCACCTCCATGGTCCCCACTTGACATACCATCAACCTCATCCATAATAAGACAGAACTTTTTCTTATTTGCTACCTGAACATCTGCATCTCTATTCTGAAAGAATCCGACCACAGACGTATTATTTAATGCATTCTTCAATTCCAGGTTCAATAAAGATTTAGACCTAACATCAGAAGCATTCTTTTCCAATACATCAAATCCTAATTCTTCTGCAACCAAATGTGCAGCTGAGGTCTTACCAATGCCAGGAGGGCCACTTATCAAACACGCTCTGAAAATACCAGTTCCATCTGAACCAGGATTTTGGAAATCGTGTCTGGAGTTTTCAAACCAGTTGCTCAACCAATTCTTCAACTTATTGATCTGACCCTTGTTACCACATAATTGCATTACGGAGTTAGGGGCGTATTTTGTGGTCCATAACTTTTCATCATCGCTTATTTCCCTCTTGACTTCTGCAGGAAGCCTAGAAGGATCAGATTTAACAGGTGATCTTCTGGAGACTTCGGCCTTTTTAGCAGCTTGAGACTTTTTCCTTTCCTTTTCCAATCTTTCTTCTTCTTCAGCTTCTTCAATGATTCTTCTCTCTTCTTCCTCTCTCTTTTGAGTGGCTTTAAGAGCTGATTCACCAGAGCCTCCATCAGCTGGCATACTGCTTAAGAGTTGAATAAATCCATCTTCATTGATGGCTTTGATTTTCATCTTCTTGATCTTTTCCACTTTTGAAGGACCAGCATCTTCACCAATTACAACTAAACTAGTCTTTCCCAGAATCGATTTAGGAACTTTGGCACCATATCTTTTAGCCACCGTCTCTGCTTGTTCTCTATCAAGATTAGGCATAATTCCAGTGAAAACAATCGTAAGTCCAGCCAAGCAATGTGGTTGAGCTTCAGGAAGTTCAACTGCACCAGAAGATTGAGGCCCTGCTGCTTTTTTCTGCTGTAATTGAAAGAAGTTTGGCTTTTTCCCGTCACTGTCAGGTAATTCAGCATCTGGAATTCCGGCAAGAATATCTGCACTATTCACATTGGACCCAGAGGTAGAATTGGTGTCAGAATTAGTGCCAGAAGGTTTGGCAGCTGGCTTTTTTTGGGACTTTTTGGGAGAATCAGTTTTAGCCGGGACTTTACGACTCTTGGATTTGACAGTCGGAGAAGGGGGATCAATTTCCATGAGATCATCTTCGTCTTTCAGCGGTGAGTCTTGGGGTTCATCATCAAGATCAATTATTTCCTTATCGAAAAACTTGCTAGATGTTCTCTGGACCTTTCGAGGCTCACTACCAGGCTCGGAATCAGCCCTTTTCTATATTGTTAGTAAGTAATCACACAATTGAATGGGTACTGGGTTACACACTTTTTTTGGCTTCTGGTTTTTAAAGAAATCAGTTACCAGTACCATTATAAGGCATTAAAGAAAAATAAAGCGCGTAGTTTATACTGTAGGTAGATGCGGGTTTTTGTCTGCGATCGCGCTAGAGGTTCGGTCGTAGTTCACTGGTTCCACCCGTGTTCCTCTACTTTATTTGTACTACTTACTAGTCGACCCGTTAATATGTTTGTTCTCTCTGCAATATACTGATTAATATTCTTTGTGCAGTTACCGTCTTTGCACTCTGCATTCCTCACGCAATAACATATACTACAAACTTTTATTTCTGATTATTGACGTTAAACTGCTAGTTATAAACTAATTACTTCTTATTTGATTCTCTTTCTAAGAAGTCCGTCCACAAAGATACAAAGCTTTCCCTTCCTTTGTCTGTGCTTTTATGTTGTTGATTACTCAAACCTCCAGCTACCCGCTTAGCATCATCCCACTCTAGTAATGAGCTGAGTAACTGTAACGCTTCAAACTTCTTAGTATCTCCCCTAGGAATTTGTAAGAAGTTAATGATCACGTTAGAAATAAGTTCTTTATCAATGGTGTTGTTCAGGCTATTCAGCTGCTGTTTGAGCATGCCCAATGCCTTACCTAAATGTTCATTTAATATGATCGCTTCGTGTCTAGCTTTACCTAAAAGCATTTGTTTGAGCTCAACTTCTTTCTCTAGTTCAGCTATCTTATCTGAGCTTTTTTCTAGTTCCGATATCCTGCCGGTCAACTCCTCCACCTTAGCATTGGAACTGTCTTTTTCAGCAGTCAATTCGCTTATGGAGGCGTTCAACAGCGCAATATACTTATCATGGCTTTTGATTAAGTCCTCGATCTTCTTCTCCAACGATGCTTTTTGTGCTGAGCTCAGGTCTAAGAGACCCTTCATTCTATCTATATCTGCCTGCTTGAGTTCCACTGTTTCTTTCAACTCCTCGATGATCAGATGCAAATTTTTGGTCTCCATCTTTGCTTCATCTCTGGATAAATCAAACTCATTGATCTGTACTTTTAACTCATTGATTTTTTTGTTGAGCTTAGAGATGGTATTTTCCAACTCATACTTTTCGTCCAGTTGTGTTTCTGCATTTTTTTCCTGCTCTTTACGTGAATTGGTGAGTGCTGTAGTTAATCTATCGCATTCATTATTCAATTCACTAGTTTGTTGATTCAACAGCTCCAATTGTGAGCTTAACTCAGAGTTTTCTGTCTTCAAAGAATCAACTTCCTCTCTCAATTCATCAGCTTCAATTTCAGCTTCCTTCATCTTACTGAAGACTGATTTCATCGACGATATTCTTGCTAACAATGAATCATAAGATGCTTTTATTTCGTCTCTTTCTTTAGTGATTTCAGATATCTTCGATTCCTCGTCTCCATTAGCATCTGCTATCGAAAGCTTCTCCACACGTGACTCTAGAGATGCAATTTTCTGTTGTTTCTCCTCGAGTTCTTCAGATTTGGAGGCAACTTCTTCAGATTTTTGTCTAATATCTTGGTCTTTTGCATTAAGTTGGTTAGATTTTTCGGCCAAACTCTTGGTACTTTGATCTAATTTGGTCTCCAAGTCCTCAAATCTTTGTTCCAAGGCCTTGTATTTTTGTTCCAAGGCATTCTTTTCTTCCAAGGTACTGTTTTCATTTGAATCGTGACTACCTTCGCTCCCATTAGAGATCTCAGCCTTTCTTGTTAACTCCGCTATAAGTTTGTCTTTCTCCTTTAATTGTGCTTGCAATGCATCTATTTTGATTTGTGAATCATCGCTGGCTACATCTTCCACGTCTTCTTGTTTGACCAGATTCAGCTCTTCAATCTCCTCATTCTCCTGAATCTCCCCACCTTGGACATCAGCATTATCTTCAACAGGATGCGGCGTTGGTTGAGCAGCTGGCTTTGGCTTGTTCTGTTTCTTCTTGCCCTTAGCCATGTTAGACTAAATCTATACTGTACATAAATAGAATGCGAACTGAAAATCAACGACCTGAGACAGAGAAACATTCAACAGTGGTATCGATGGTACTAACCAAAGGAGTTTCGGACCGAAAATGGCACTAGTAAACATGCTATATGGTAGCCCCAAGCTCATTGGACCGGGAAATATACTACATTTCGATACAATGATGTTTTATTAATATACAAAAAGAAATAGGACTATGTATTAAGTACACACTTCTTCATGATTATATTTATAAGCGTAAGTCTTTTAAATAGGATTAGATGTTGGATGGATATAACATGATTCTAACAGAAGCACCGAAAGTCTTTGGTGGCAAGTTCTTTCTGAAGTTAGCTCTAACAACACCACTGTTACCGTGAGTTCTGGTAACCTTACCCCAGATAACTCTAATCTTAGAACCTCTGATTTCCTTGCTGGCTCTGTAGACGTAAGCAACACGCTTACCTAAGTAGAACTTAGCATCAGCTGGGTTAGCAACACCTTCTATTTCGAGTAAAGAAACGTTAGGGTTGTTGACTCTCTTGGAACGTTGGTAGGACAAGTGCTTACCTTTAACGTATACTAGAAGTTGTTAGTATTGGTGTTTACAATAGGAGTGTGAATGGAGTTGAAGTTGAACAGTTAATTTCGGGTGAATTAAATGATAGGTCTCAAGGTATATGAGGTGGAAGAAGTTACCGAAAAGTACGATAACTGGGTGAATATAAGGTTGCTTCATGGTATTGATGGTCACTGTGTAGTTCATCATTCACATATCACTGGTTCAGGTTACATACATCTATGAGATTCAGCCATTTTTTTCTTATTAATTAAAATTGAATAATCAATATCTGAAGATTATAAAAAATTTTCAGTAGTAATTTTTCTCTTGATACTGCGAGGGTCAAGGTTACACAAAACCCCCAGCCCGCACTGTATACCAGTTTAAAATTGTCAGTAAAATATGTGCGGTCGTGCGTGGCATTGGCCACTTTAGGAGTGCGAACACGCAGCAGTCAGAAATAGAACCCTCTTGGAAGACACGTGATAAGCCCTAACACTCAAAGCAACTTAATGGCTTATTTACCAAGTATGTTTAAAAGCAACCCCCCTATTCATCGGTATTTGCTAGCAAAGCAAACTAATGTAAATCGAAAATAACTATAAATATCTCTAAATCACCTAATTTCTCATGTAACACTCGAAATCATGTCTCCTAACATTGATCAATTGGCCGTCGATACTATCAGAACACTTGCAGTAGACGCTGTGTCTACCGCCAACTCGGGTCACCCAGGTGCTCCATTGGCGCTTGCCCCAGCCGCCCATGCGCTTTTCAAAACCTTGAAGTTTACCCCAAATCATCCTCATTGGATCAACAGAGACCGGTTTGTGCTTTCAAATGGCCATGCTTGTGCTTTATTGTACTCGATCCTTTTCTTGTATGGCTACGATTATACCATTGAGGACCTTAAACAGTTTAGACAATTGAACTCAAAGACCCCTGGTCATCCTGAAAGTCCTCATTGTCCCGGGGTTGAAGTTACTACTGGCCCATTAGGCCAAGGAATATCAAATGCGGTAGGTATTGCTATTGCCCAAAAAAATTTTGCAGCCACTTATAACAAACCTAATTATCCAATTGTTGATGGTAAAACTTATTGTTTCGTTGGTGATGGATGTCTCATGGAAGGAATTTCATCTGAGGTTTCATCCCTTGCTGGTCATTTAAAGTTGGATAATTTAGTTGTTTTTTGGGATGATAACAAGATCTCTATTGATGGAAGTACTGACTTTGCTTTCACCGAAGATGTTGTGAAACGGTACCAAGCTTATGGATGGCACACCATTGATATTGATGAACAAGATCCAAGCCTTGAAACTCTCGGTAAAGTCATAGAAGAAGCAAACAAGGTTACAGAAAAACCTGTGTTTGTCAAGATCAAAACAACTATTGGTATTGGTTCAACTCAAGCAGGTACTCATGGGGTTCATGGATCTCCTTTAAAGCCTGATGATGTGTCTCAGTTGAAGAAGGCTATTGGATTCAGCCCTGAAGATAAGTTTGTGGTCCCTGAAGAAGTACCTAAGTACTACGCCAAATTGGTCGAAGAAAAAGATAAGGCTTATACCGAATGGAAGAATCTTTTTGACGACTATAAAAACCATTATCCTGAATTAGGAAATGAAATCACTAGAAGATTAGAGACCAAGCTTCCAGAGAATTGGGAAAAATCTTTACCAAGCTTCACTTCAAAGGATAAAGCAGCTGCCACCAGAAAGTTATCTGAAGGTGTGTTGAATGAATTGTCTAAGGTTGTTCCCGAAATTCTCGGAGGTGCCGCAGACTTGACTCCTTCAACTTTAACTAGAGCAGTCAATGCTGTTGATTTCCAACCCCCTTCAACTGGTTTAGGTGACTATACCGGTAAGTATATTCGGTACGGTGTCAGAGAACACGGGATGGGTGCTATTATGAATGGTATTTCTGCTTTTGGTGCAAATTTCAAAGCCTTTGGTGGAACATTCTTGAACTTTGTTTCATATGCTTCAGGATCGGTTAGGCTTGCAGCCATCTCCCAACTTCCAATAATCTGGGTAGCCACCCATGACTCTATTGGTTTAGGTGAGGATGGTCCAACCCATCAACCAATTGAAACCCTTGCCCATCTTAGAGCAATTCCTAATCTTTCTGTTTGGAGACCAGCTGATGGTAATGAAGTATCTGCCGCATATCATGAAGCATTCAAGTCAAAATCCACTCCACATGTGTTGGCTTTAACAAGACAAGGAGTACCTCATTTGGAAGGCTCATCCATCGATAAAGCCATTAAAGGTGGATATACATTGGTTGATGCTGAAAAGCCTGATATTGTTCTTGTATCTTCTGGATCTGAAGTATCAATTGCAGTCGAAGCAGCTAAGTTGTTGGAAAAGAATGGTAAGAAGACAAGAGTTGTTTCGTTACCTTCTTTCTTTGCCTTTGATCAACAATCCGAGGAATATAAGCTTTCAGTGTTACCTGATGGTGTACCAATCTTATCCATTGAAGTGATGTCACCATTTGGATGGTCCAATTATGCTCATGAACAATTTGGTATCACACAATTTGGATTCTCTGGTAAGTATAATGAGATCTATGAACACTTGAAATTCACCCCAGAAGGTATTCAAGATAAGGCCAATAAGACTATCAAGTTTTATAACAACAAGTCAAAAGAATTGTTGTCACCTTTAAATAGGGCTTTTTGAGTCAATAAAGAATAAAACAATTAAATAATGTCAATTCATACACATCTATATAGTGATTTCCTTTTCATTATGAAACTTATCCAAATCAACTCTCCAGTGTTTGGAAGTACCTTCGTCATATTTTGAACCCTCTAAACTTCCAGATGGACAATTCTTTGACGATAATTGGGATATATTAGTCAAATTCGTAAATTTATCTTTCAATCCTTCAGATTCATAATCGTGTTCATTAAACCATCTAGTGGCCCACAGTTTACCTGATTCCTTTTCCAATCTTCTTAATTCTCTTTGTTCATTTTCAATTTTTGATTTCTCTGTATTGATCAAATCATAGTCAGCTTTTCTAATAGCTTCGGCAACTTTAAGCCAGGCTTTTCTACTTTCCAAACTATGTTGTTGATCAATTGGTTTAACAGTCAAATGTTCAGGTTCTTTGTTATTGGCATCATAGAATAAATCACCTGTTTTACTTGATGGAGATTCAGATCCTTTACCAGCATAACTTTTACCAGACCATTGACCAGATATGGTGATCAAAGCCTTTTCTTTGGTTTCAGATGATAATCTATCTTTAAAGATTCTAGCCTTGAAAGTATTCTTCTTACCTGAAAAATAACCTCTACCACTGTATTCAAAAACTGCAAGATATCCATTTGAGCTTTGAATATAGGACTTTCCTTCTAATTCAACAAATGGGGAAGCAGTAATTAACCCTTCGATGTGTAATGGAGGTAAGGTAATAAGGTAGCTTTCTTTTAATTCTTCATCATTATACTCTAATAAAGCATGTCCGTATTGTTTGATATTAATTGAGGTGGCAGACATGGTGGCTTTGATTCCATTATACCCCTGTAATAAAGTATTGTTTTTTTCATTGATAATTGCATACCCAGTCACTGGAGGATGATGAGATACTTGTTCGGACAATAAAATCAGATCACCCAATTTACCCTCTGGACCCTTATCTTGCCATTTTCCAACGAAAACTTCACCCAAAAATGGGTTCAAGGCTTTCTTTTCTGATCCCATACTTTCGTTTCTTGAACAGTATTGGGATCTTAATGTCGATATAAACCATTTAACAACTGCCACCATTCTTTTCAAAGCCATGGCTTCCTTTTCACTAGAGTCAGCATTTTCTCCCGGCTTCAAAAAGTTTGCATCTAACAATAAGTCAGGGTGTTCCCCCCAGTATTGGGAGTATTCAGATAAAGATGTAGGGGATAATATGAATGGAGGTGCAGTCAAAGTAGAAAGGTCACCATTGAATGTTGAAATGGACTTTAAAAACGAGGTCCAAGATGATGAGGATGCAATACTAGACATTATTGTTGTGTTTATAAAGCAGGTTGATTATCAGTAGTTTGGTATAAGTTTAATTGAAATGTATTAAGCTCACCGGCTATCGCAATAGTAACAATTATTCTACTGCGGATTATGAAAACCGCACGCTAAACGATGGAGGTCTCGGTAAATATTTAGGTGGCTATGAAAATGAATCTGTTACTCTAATTGAGACGAATGTTAGGCTGAAGGTTGGTTGGCCTGATGTGAACAGGTACCCTTTTTTGGTGATTTTTAGCACCCTTTTTGATCGAAATAAATGTGCTGTTATTATAGACTTGTGTGTACACGACCTGGATGCAAATTAGTTATGACATAATGAGCATATGTTGAGATGGTGACATTAATGTTATGGCAATATTGAAGTAGACAGTTCATCGGCATGGTTGAAATATAGCTATATAAACTGAGATGGGCCTGTTCATGATACAAAATCATGTTTCACTTCCTAAGGATATTAACAGCATTTGTCTGGCTTTCTTGTGCTTTCGGCGCCGTAGGGCAAGAACCAATAGTTGATTTAACTGGCAACTATTCTGGTTTGTTAAACGGTTTGCAAAATCAGAATTTACATAGGCGTTCAGGGTGGGACACGTTTGAAAAACCCGCTTCTTCCCAAACGGTATTCCTTGTAAATAGCGTGGATGATGTCGCCAGTAAACATTTTGATAAAGTTAACCCAAGCAGCAGATTTGTATCTTTAAAAGATCAACAAAGCGTTTATTTTGACCCTGAAGAAAACACCTGGGTGTTGTCGGAGTACGATACATCGGTTGAATTATTCACTGAGACTACCAAGATCGGGTCATGTCTCGATGCCACCATGGCATCAAAAGGTACTCTCTCGGCGTCAGCATCGTTCAGTTTTTCAACTTCTTTGGACGTGGCAGCTTCGTTTGCATTGAAAGTTGCCGAGTTGGATCTTGCACTTTTCCTTGATTTCTTGGACAACGAATTGGAATTTAGTACTCTGGTGTCAGTTAAGACCAGTGCTAGTTGTGATGTTAAACAAGGTGAGTACGGGAGACTTCTCGCGGTTGTTTATTTGGCAAGAACACCCCCCAACAAACTTTCAAATGTGGATATAGTCAGCGGGTCAGCCCTTGAAAGGTTGGGAATAGAAAGAATTGGTCAACCCTTGAAATTCATTACAAGCAAAGCGCCCTCAATTATTTGTCATAGAAGTGCTAATCCATGTTAATTGTATTTTTTGCAACCTATTTATTGGCTGCGAATATCATGTATTGTCAAGTAATATAATTCTAAATCTTTATATATATACCCAATTTGTTCATTACCACCACAATAAACAGTAACACGAATCCGTATCCCAATAAAATGAGAAATGAGGTTTGGGAATTACACTCTAACGTGTTGATACTCATATTAGTTAAGCCAGTAAATAGGTTCCCGAGCAAAAAGAATACCAATCCGTTGCTATTCACCGATTCTAAAATCTGTGAGCTTGTTTCATTGTCTCCAATAAAAGCGTGGCATAGGTTGAAACTCAAAAGGAAAAAAGAATTATACCCAACAATCATGAACACATACGGTAAATTAGCCAACCGTCTGGAGATGTTGAAGAACAATGGTGACTCTTTGAAAAATATTCCAAGGGCTTGGTAGAAGACAGTGGATATAATCAAGCCTTTTGTGGTTGAAACAGTCAACCATGCTTTGGGTGACTTGTTGTGCAAATTGAAACCTATTAAATTATTAGGTGTTTTCTTTGATGTAAGTACAAACAGTCCAAAAGATTGACCAAAGATAAAGATACTCAAGTAACCAAGAAAGGAGAAAATCCCTTCTTTATTCATCGTCACTAAATTGTCCAATCTGTTATCGGTTCTTAAAATAAATGTCAATAAGTCGGTTTTGTTTAACACAATCTCATAGGCAACAGTTATGAGACTTGCAACTAGAAATCGAGGCAAAATTTCAAATAATGGATCCAAAATGGCAATAAATGGAGGCAATAAGCCTAGTGTTATGAAGAAATTCCAATGTATTCCATATTCGGTTACATGTTCCTGGTATTCTAAACCTTTAACGCTCACAAATCTAATGATGCCAAATACTAGCATCGGAATAGCTTTCCTAATATTGGTACCGATTAACTGCACGTATCTGCCTAGCTCAAAGCTATTAGGTTTTGAACTGCTAATTTTCTGTTTGATAATTGACCTTGAGTTCACCAATCCCATTGAAAACACAAATGATCCAACCCCCATATCCATAATAGAAGTTCCCCAGGTTTCAACTTTAGCAAATCTTCTTGGAAAAATGTGGAAATCAACAGCCAAGATTGCATAGTTCGTGAGGATCATCATATGTGATCTGTAAACAGTTATGAAAGCTTTTGGGCTTAAAAGATCAGACGTTGGCGGTTTGGAGACGTGTTTTTTATTTCCTTTAGATAATGAATGGGCTATAAGTACAACTATTATTGGAATGATCAAACCTTTATAGAGGGTGGATAAATCATTGCTGTAGACTGTGATAGAAGCTAAAAGAATAACCAGGTTGAGAAGGAAATCAAGAATGAGTGAGTTTCCTATAAGGTCGCTTCGAGTGAACACCTTAAATGCCAAATAGCTCACGACTGAAAGCTCAACTACAGCATATATCTCAGCCAAGGGACCTCCCACCAAATCAGAAACGAAGTCTTGTTTCTGTTGTTTCAAGCTTGACATAATTGACGTCTAACGAAATCTAATTTTATGTAACCGTTTAATGTGATGCAAATAATTTAACCAAGTTTGAACTAATGTCGCGACAGGAAGTGTCGCGAAAGTTTCAGTTTGACAATAATCTTGGAGTAAATATAATGGACCACCAGGAAGGTATAGATAAATGGGATTCCCCCGCCGACCATGAGCATTATAGCGACGATACAAATAGACAAACACCAGAAAGCTCGAGAGGAAGAAGCCCGGGATCCAAACAAGACCCTGTGGCTTTAACTCCAAGGTCTCCTAAAATTAATCACAGCGAGAGCATCGATAATCCATTACTAGATAATTTTATTCCTTTGCCACCCAAACTGCCGGTTCTATCCTCAACTGAATCCCTCATCAACATCACTCCCTATACTACCAGATCTAATGATAATGACGACTATGTAATTTATTCTGACTCAGAGATGGGGTCTCAGAATTCACTTGATCTTGCTCCTCCTCATAAAGTGACCTCAGAGGATAGAGACTTATCACCAACAAGAGATAAGGTAAAAAGGAACAAAAGCTCGCGAAGAAAGTCGACTAATCGAAGAGACAGTTCCGAATCTGGATCTCCTAGTCCAAAGCTTAAAAAGAAATTAAGAAGGAAATCGGTTAAATCTGACGGCAGCGAAAGATCTCACCCCATAGGAAGTGGATATGCCCTGGCGCCAGCTACGGGCAAAGTTTTTCGTAACTTATTGATTCTAGAGGAAAGTTTACGGGAACAAGTGGTTCAACAAAGAGGATTAAGAAGGAAGTATTTGACGTTTATGGCTATTCTATGTTCGGTTATTACATCTATTGCTCATCATTTATACTTCAGTAATTATGAGACCTCCAGTCCTTTCAGAGTGGTACTAACGTTTGTGCTTCTTGCCCTTTTAATAACGTTGATGTTGTACTATTTATCGGGAGAGTACCAGAAAACAATTGTTGTGCCTCGTAAATTTTTATCTGCCACCAATAAGGGACTTAGACAATTGAACGTGAGATTGACTAAAATCAAGACCCCTTTCATTGATACCTTATCTGATTCAATTAGAGAATTTCTGTTGTTCATGATAACTACAAGTTTAACGTTATTTCATAAACTCGATCCAAGTGCAGAGAACAATAAACATTCAAAGCTAGAGGTGTTCTTAGTATCCTGTCAACTGCAATGCCAACCTAGATTAGGGATCAGTGATGTTAAGTTGATATTAAATGCTAGAGTTTTTAACACAGACATAAGAGAAGGCTGGGAGCTATATAGAAGTGAGTTCTGGATCCATGAAGGGGTAAGGAGACGTAATAATTTAATGAGTTTTGTTACCGGTCATCAACAAGACGAAAATATCCTTGATAAAGAAAAGCTTTTGAAAAGAGATAAAAGAGAAAGACGTGATAGAAAAAAGTCTACTCCGTTGAACACAAGCGCTCCATCAATTAGTGGTGCTATCAACTCAAATGCTAGTTCTATATCACATTCAAACACTCATCTAGCATCAGATTCAATTCCATCTCCAGACATGTCTACCAGCAAACTTAATGATCTGAACCTTAAAGAACTTGCCATCAAACTTCATGAAATAGATAATGATTCACCATCTCGTGAATAGTTTCACCTTAATTAATTTTGTACACTAATATATTTATTTCCTTGTATGGACTATTTACCACTTTTTTCATTACTTTTTTTGATACTATTTGCAGCTTGAGTGCCAAAAACAACACATTCAAGCAAAGAATTTCCCCCTAACCTGTTTTTCCCATGTAACCCACTGCTGATTTCTCCTATAGCGTACAAATTTTCAATGATCGAATCCTGCTCATCGATAACCTGTCCATGCTTATTGATGGCGATTCCACCCATTGAAAAATGAAGTACTGGTGTCGTGAACCCAAAATAAAACTGTTTCGACAGTAAAGGTGATCCAAATACCGTACGACCAAATTCATCTCCATTCTTGTGTCCCTCTCCATAAGATATGATTGTTCTTATAAGTTCATCTTTGTCGAAATCTTTATTTATAGTTTTGACTTTCTCAACTAAATCATCAACTGTTCCTAAAAACAAAAGTCCTCTAGATGCATAGAAATCGATGTGACCTTTTGCTCTCGGATAGTCAGACTCGTCAACAATAAGAATCGACATGGTATTTTGTCCAGACGTGAACTCACTTTTAGGGAGAACACAATTGTTAAATACTGCTTCAGAAACCACATCTCTTGTATTCAACTCATCCACAAATCTTTTACCGGTGACAGGTGACACCAAAACACCACCTATGCCTCTCATGAGTTCGCCACATAATATCTTACTTCTTGCATTAGGATTCTTAAGATCCACAAACCCGGTTGGGTTGATTTGGATATATGACATATCTATAAGCTTTGCATTACAATCACGAGAAGCTATTTTTTGTCCATCTCCAGATATAGATTCTGCATTTGTAGTAGGCAAATCTGCTAAATCTGGCCGGTGTTTTTTAACCAAGGAATCAACTGTTTCTGTATCTGCTGCAAAGCCGCCAGTTGCAAGCACAAAGTTCTTAGCGCTTATTTGATGCGTTTCACCCTGTTTTTTGAAGTCAATCGAAGAGACCAAGTCATTTGCTTTGTGAATTTTGGAAAGAGTGGATTCCAATAAAATAGTGACATTTGGGTGACTTTGCGCTTTAGCCAACAAGTTGGATATTATGGCATAGCCAGGTGGAAGATTTCCTGAACCTCTATGAGTCCTAGGCATGGAATGGCCGCCCAATTGTTCAACTGCCAGTAAATCAATGCCGCTATCAACCAACCACATGATGGCATCCTTGGAGTTTTCCACAAATAGACGTACCAATTGTTCATTACAGGCGCCTTTACCTGATTTTAACGTATCTTGTTCAAAAAGTGATAGACTATCACCCTTGACAGGTTGTAAACGAGTAGGTGCACCGTTTATACCTGAAGAGGCCTTGATCAGGTTCCCACCAGGTTTTGAGGCCTTTTCGATAATTGTAACTTTGAAACCAGATTGTGCCAATTTTAACGAGGTGGTTAACCCGGCCAAACCAGTTCCAACTACAACTACGTCTGAGCTCATTTTTATTAGTCTGGGCGACTTAGCAATTAATTGATAAAACAAGGCGAATAATCCTATTATAAATAGGCTTTTGATAAACGATTTAGCAATCAGCTTTGATTAGTGCTCCTAGGGGAACTTTAAATTCAGGTTGCAGCATTCTCATGCAATTTATATTGTACGTCGTCCCACTTTACGAGGAAATCGAGCCAGTTAGAGTGGAAGCGCGCCACCGCCTGCCCAAAGGGGAGACAGAATTTAAGACTTACCAAGTAGTGTCTCACGACAAATACTACTAGTGCGACTGACAATTTATCATTTATCATTTATCATCATCAATGTTACAAGCTAATCCCATAATACACCCAGATAATAGGAATAGGAGTTTCAAAGTAGAGCCATTTCTAAGAAGAGAGTTCGGGTTTGGCACAGACCCTGATAGACCTGTTTGTACGTTCTACAGCCCCCAAAATCCAAGCGCTTGTCCTAATGGTAAGAACTGTCCAAATAAGCATGTTGCATCAATGTACAATAATAAAATCGTTTGTAAACATTGGTTGAGAGGATTGTGTAAAAAGAATGACCACTGTGAGTTTCTTCATGAATATAACTTGAGAAAAATGCCCGAATGCTTATTTTATTCCCGTAATGGCTATTGCACTCAAACTAATGAGTGTCTTTATTTGCATGTTGACCCACAACTGAAGATTCCTGAATGTCCTAATTATTTAAGAGGCTTTTGTGCCGAGGGACCAAAGTGTGTAAATAGACATGTACGGAAAATGATGTGTCCTTCATTCTTGACAGGATTTTGTCCTAAAGGTCCAGAGTGTGACTATGCTCATCCTAGATTTGATAACATCACAGACAAGATGAAGATCAAGCCCGACAAGGTAGAGGAGGAGGAAGTTAAGGAAAAACCTGTAGCGAGCTGAAAAGGATCTCAATAATAGCACTATATAGACTTGTATATTAAATGTAAATTAAATGCAATATGGATAAATTAGATCCGTAAAGTTCTAAACTGTTTTCTTTCGGCCGGTGCCAATACCCAGTTCATCGACAAATACTCATCATCATCATCGTTATCACCATCACCTCCATTCTGACTGATGGACTCTTCATACTCTTCATCATCCATGCCAACTAATAAAACAATTTGGGTAACTCTGACAAACTTCTCTCTCATCTCGTAATTATCTTCACACACTTCACTTATAAGAGCAGAAACATCTTTTTCTAACTTCAAGGCTCCGAGTTCATTGATTTTAAACTTGCGAAGTACATGAAGTAACCTCTTTTCAACAATATTAGCCAAGTTCAATATTATCAACTTGAGTAGTTTATTGTAAAGATTATCATGGTGAAGCACTTGTCTATAAGGTTTAATCATTATTCTCCACTGGTTTGTGAATGTCAAGATGGAAGATGTATCATTCAATATGCTTGAAGAATACACAAGGTAATTTGACTCATCCGAATCATTCAAAAATTCACTCACAATCATTAGAATCTTGGCTTTGATAGACTGATTATAGAAATTGACCAACGAGTCCAGGATAAGCTTATTGGTGATAGCCATATATGGGTGTAGAAGTTCTAACTGTAAGATATTTTGAACAATTGTTACGTCGTCACCAAATGGGAAGCTGTGTTTGATATAGTGTCCTTCATTTTTTGTAAGATTTTCTAGAATCTTTCCCACATACTCTTGTCCCACGGCTACAGTGTTAAGATAGATGATGAACTTGACGAGCTTAGGAGTATTAGAAACCGTAGCTCCAGTATAAGCAGTCGTGGAAGTTCCTCCACCCACTACATTTCCAAGTGCACTTTGTGCACCTTTGAAGAATCCCAAACCGGTTGAAGTCTCAGGCACTGGTGTACCACTCCTTGAGTTTTTAGGACTGGCGGTATTACTCAAAATGGATTTCGGGTCTATTAAAGTCAAAGAAGAATTATACCTTGGCAGGTTTTCATTTAATTCTTTAACAAAGTAACCATTTATTAGATCGTTTTTTATCACTTTGAAAGCTTCAGTTATAAACACTTTAACTGCTTCGATCTGGCCAGAATCCAAAATACTTCTGATAGATGTGTTTAAAACAACTGCAAAATCGTCAACCACTGACGAAGAAGGTGCAGGTTCTGGAAATTTAATGCTGGTATTAGAAAGCAAATAAGGGTCTAAAGGTGGTAGCTCTTCTATTGTTATAGCTTTTTCTAAAGACCTTCTGAAGTAAAAATTAAAAATAGACTCAAATGCAGGTAAATATTTCGAATGAATTTTCTTTGTGAAATTGGAGTCTATGAGTAACTTTGGAACCTTCAATTTCGGTTCATGAGTTGCAAAGTATCGGGTGGCAATAAACTTACAATACAAGGACCAGTAGTTGAATATACTTGCAAACTCACTGAACAAATCGCCTGCTTCAATAAGAGTCACAAGCTCATTGTCTTCAAATGACTGTCTAGAATATTCAGAACTCTTACGGTATTGAGAATCTGGCTCTAATCGAGACTTCAATTCGGGGAAATCATATAATTTTATATCTTGAACAACCTTGTCAAATCTATGTTCATCATAGAATGAATCAGTTATAAGACCAACTTGGGAGTCAATTTCATGCTGGATCTTATTGATGACATATGGAATGGCTTGCGGGTAAGTTTTCCCGTAATACTTGATTATCAAAGGGGCGTGCTGTGCCAACATCATTGATATGTTTTCAAACAATTGCATACTACTCCTAGAGTATAATCCAACCTTTTTACCAGGCTCTCCAGTGGCTTTACCACCAGAGGATATAGACTGGATGAGGTTTCTCAGGGTATCGGTGATGATCAGAGAAATGAACCTTGAATAGCAATTAAGCCCAGCCTCTTCTTGGCCAATGAGTGGGAACAACTGGAAGAACTTGGTCAAATGTGGTATATCTTTTTTGGCGGCAGCTTCATCAAACTTTCGTTTGAATATTTCAATCAACTGGGCGCTTAATTTGTCGATCACCACCATTGGGAGCTCGGGAATGTCTGCCGATGGGATTACTTTCGAAGCGTACTCTCCATTTATGGTTGATTCAGGAATTTGGGTCTTAATAGTATGGATACAGTTGGCGGCGAGTTCATAGTCGTTGTGTTCAACAGCATACACTGCCTGGTTGATATTATTTTTCAATAGTTTGACGTGGTCTACATGTTCAGAAATTAGTTTGACTTTACTGATTTCTTTATCTAGTTCTTTCAATTGGAATGTAAGTGAACCGCCGATATCGTTAGAGTCAGCAAATACCTGGATCAAATCATTGGTGGACGTGAGGGTATCTGCAAGCTTTGCTCTGTTCAACTCGAACTGCGATATGTCTTGTTGATGTTTCTTTCTGTTGTAGCCAATGTATTGATTTAGTTGTGTATTGACATTATTGTTAAGTTTATCAATCGTTTCAGCCAATTGTTTGAGTTCTTGTTCTGAGGTGGCAGATTCAAACGATGATAAGATTTCTTGAGATTTCTTCTCTAGTTCGTTGCCACTAAGGTCAAGAAACTGGCTTTCCAATGCCATGCTGGAGTGGAGGTTATTTTTCAATGCGCGTTAAATGGGTATATTAAAGGTGAAGCGAGATAGAGAGTATGTGAGAAAAGAGAGAGTATGTGAGAATGAGAGAGGAAAGAGAAAGAGCGGTGACGGAGTGTGTGTATACGTCAAGGTGTTCCTGTGAGTGTACATGTATGAGGGGGTATTGTAGTTTATAGAGTCTACATTTGCATAGTCTTGTTTAAAGTGCTGTCTTTAGATTGAGACAAGTGCAAAGATGTCAAGTAGCATTATCTTTTCTTATTCATATTCCAGACAACTTACAAGTATTTACCTATTAAGCTTCCAGCCTCATGCTAAAGCACCCATTGGATCATAGAAAGGTAATTCCAAAAAGTCCTGAGACTTCCAAACCTCATAGTCAGCTCTGACCACATACTTCTTATGGGAAACAATTTGAAAGACATACTCATCAAACCAAGCATCTGTCATAACAAAGTATCCCTTGTCACCAACATCAGCGCCCCAGGAATTCTGGATCTTCCATCTGACAGGATTACCATTTTTATCTAAATGAACTCCAGTTAATACCATTGCATGAGTCATGGCAGAAGAACCGGTTTGTAACCTCTCTTTCTTTGTAAGTTTAAGAGACTCATCGAATGCTATTTGGAAGTTGAACTGGTCAATATCCAACACTCCGGAGTCTCTATTATAAAACTTACCAACATCACATCCAAAGAAAACTGGCTCATCCGATTTGATCATCTTGATGGCTGCCTTTTTAATTGAATCTAAGGAAGTGTTGACATATTGGACTTTTCTACCTCCAGAAACATTGTTCAACCGATCAACGGTATACAATTTTCCTTCTTCATTTCTTGGATCATGAAGTAATGAAAAGAACTGATTAGCTTCATACTTGACGTGATTCTTATAGAAATCGATTGGGTTAGTCTCAATGACTGACGCCTTACCATCTTTATCAATGAATTCCCAAGTGAAAGTGTCAGTTGGTTTTGGTGGTGATCCTAAAGCAACAGAAATGATGTTAAAGAATTTTTGAATCAACCCTTTCTTAACAATCTTAAGAACATTCTCATCAGCACCTTCACGTTTAAGTTTTCTTAACGTCAAAGCACCCTCTCTAATCTTTTCTTTCAACACATAATTCAATGTACTAGTAGCGGAAGCTTGTGCGTTGTCAGGGAAGAATTCATGAGGAACAATCCCATACTTATCCAAGATATTAACTATCATATCCCATTGACCACCATCACTAACTGGGTCCAGAAGAACAGAGCTGACGAATCTTGAATCTAATTCTTCGTCCGCAGAACCGAGTAAGTTATCTAAAGCATAATTGGATCTTTCCAATTTATCGTAAAAGAAAAGATAAGCTTGAGACACTTGGAAGGAGTCTGGCTTTAAATTATAGTTTTTGATGACGTGGGATCTCAAGATATTCGAGGTAGCGAACATCCAGCATCTTCCTGAGGACTTCTGGTTATCGAAGTACAGCGGATCACCAATAGTTTTAACTTCATTGTTAAATAAATATTGATGTTTAACTCCAACTTGAGCAGATGGTTCGGAGATAACTGAATAGATGGGGTTTTTAGCAAATGCACTTTGGGCAAGTTTATTCTTTGCCACAGCTGTGAATTGGGACTCCCATGAATTTAAATCACCACTGGCGATATAATCACTTGCTGAGGTCTGAGGCTTCAAGTCTAATTGTTTAAGAACAGAGGTGATATCTGGCTGCGAAAAGGTATCAGAATAGGCGTGTTTCTCGTTAAACTCAGAGGGCTCAGAAGACGAGACCTTGGCAGCAGGTTTGGGTGAAGAAGTAGTATTTCCCATTTGAATTGTAGACAAATATGAGTATTGAGACAATCGAGACAATTGTGGTTCTTTTTATACTTGAGGCTCCAAGGGGCTTATCTGCGAACCTAAACTGATTACCTAATCCACCTCATTGGTTATTTAACCAGACTTGGAATACTATTACACGTGATTATATATTCATGATCTATGCTTAATTCCTGTTTGATTTGTGGGGTTTTTGTTGGCCAGATGGTGTGGGTTTTGACTCAGCTTGGGCTTGAGTTTGGGCTTGAGCTTCCTTAAACCGGGTGGATCTATCTCTTATCCTAGGCTTTTTATGTCTAGGTTTTTTCTCTCTTAAATTCTTCTTCCCACTGCCATTCTTCTTGGCTCTTTCTCCCTCCAATACATACTTTGTGTCTCCAATAGTGGCTCTATCAGCCCTACCCAAAACCCTTGATCTTCCCAAACTAGTTCTCTGTTTTGAGCTTAAACTATCTAACACCTTGTTTTTGATTTTCTTCCCTTTTTGGTTGTCAATATGGTTAGGTGACATAGCTGATGGTTTGGCATGTTGTTTGGATCTGGATATACGTAACTTTCTCTTACCATCATCCATTGGCTTATCATTTAATAATAATGCTTTGTTGACAGATAAAGTATCTTTGAATTGTACTAAAGCAAACCCCTTACCAAGATTGGTTTTGGAATCTCTCACTATTCTTACACTCTCCACATCACCACCTGTATGCTTATTAAAGTATCTCCAAAGGGTTTCTTCTTGAGCTTCAAAATCAAGATTACCAACAAATATAGCTCTTTTACTATTCTTAGCAGCTGGGTGAGCCACGTGATCAACTTGTAAATGGAAGTTTTCAAATACTTGTCCATTGTGGGATTCACGGGCTTTTAAGGATGCTTCTTTGGTTTCAAAAACAATGTATGCATTCAAGTTTTGCCTTGAATCGTGAAACAGCTTTTGCACAAATGCAACTTTTCTAGGTAAGGCTTCATTGAATGAAATTGATCTGAATCTGATCGATTGGATCTTTCCCACTTGAGAAAAATATTGTTTGAATTTTTTATAGATAGGTTTAGAACTCACTACACTGATAGGAACATTACCTATGAAAACGGTTCTTTCCGCTTTCTCAAGTTCGGTTTCTTTCAAGTCCACAACCTTAGCTTTACTCGACTTCTTTTGTTTTGTTTCTGAGTCTGACTCCGAGTCTGAACCCGAACCTTCTTTATCTTCGGCCTGTTTGTCTTCGGTCTCGTTAACTTCGGTTTCTTTCTGTTGGTTTTCTCGTTCCTCCTCCTTCAATAACTTGTTATAGTAGTTAGCTTCAAGATTGAAATTCTCATCTCTCTTAACCTTTTTCTTGACTGGCTGAGGTTCAATTTCTTCACTGTCACTTTCACTTTGTTCCTCACTATCACTAGCGGCTGGGTTAGGGGCTGGGTCGGTACGAGACCTCTTCTCAACGGTTCTCTCTCTTACTAACTTAGACTCGTCCACAGGCTTAGCACCCTGCAGAAATAACGTGTCCACAGAATCATCTTTCTTAGCCTTGCCAAATAATGAATCAAATAACGACATGCTATCTCATCTCACTCAAAAAAATTTCATTTGAACTTTGTCAGGTCTCTTCGCATCGCTCCTGCACACAATCCGACTCCCCAAATTCCTCACCGGGTCTAAAATACTCGCTCTTGAAAACCAATAACATACTTTTACAAAGGGTTAACGTCGGAACAAAAACTTTTGTGAATTCACTCCTGAGAAATTAAATAGCGACCTAATTGACTAGAAGTTGCTAATTCAACTTTTCAGACCTATAACAACACAAGTTTAGTTTGTTGCTTGAACTGTCAACCCGTCCATTATCATCCAAAATCGACCCTTAGCAAAGTTTTATCCCCCAGCCGCCATTACTCGATGCCAGCACAAGAGATTTCTCCAACATCTCCAGCGGCATCCTCTCAACCCCCACTCGAAACTTCTGTGTTGGAATCTCCATTGATCAGCGAATCAACTCAATCGACACTTGGCGCCGATACTGACGCAAAACAACCAGCTTCAAATTTGATTGGAGCCGCTACGGACCCAATAATCCAACTGGGAGAAGAACACGATCCCACTGAAGAAAACGTCGATCAGTTGCACCAACCTACTACTAAAGAATACGAGAGTAGTGAATTAAGTGATTTAGGTGAAGACCAATCGGAAGCTGAAACTGATAAAATGGATTTCCTCGACGAAGAGAATGGCAACTCAGAGAATGTTCTGGATTTGACCGCGTTACTGAAGTTAACAGAGTTGGCTCGTTTGAGAGAGATTGATTCTGATGAAGATATCGATGATAGAGAAAAAGCTAATGGTTCATTAAAGCGTGGTCCTGAACAAGCCGATGAAACTTCGACTAAAAAACTCAAATTAGAAGATCCAGATAGCCACATTGATGATGTCCATGAGGCAGATGGCGAAGATGAAGACGATATAGATGATCAAGATAACGACAAACCTGAGATCAAGATTAATGGTGATGCCGACGGAAGCAAAGATACACTTGAGGTTCAACACGATGAGGTTGCAGCCCAAGAGCAGCAAGGTGATGAAGAAGATGAAGAGGAGGAAGAAGACGAAGTAGAAGAAGAAGCAGAAGACGAGGAAGAAGAAGAAGAAGAAGATGGCGAGAGAGTGGACCTCAATGAACAAAGAGTATTAGCCGTTCAAGAGCTAATAGATATTGAAAAATCATTTGCAGAAGTTAGAGATAAGCTCTTTCATGACAAGCTTAAGTTCTTGGAGCATGAACTACAACTTTGTCTTGATGGTTCACACCCAGAGCTTGCAAAGATATACTATAAAATTAATGGGTTTTACCAAGATAGTATACGTACCGCCAACCATACGCTAAATTATCGTCTCAAGTGTATCAATAATGAGACCATTGCCACACGAACATCCATCCATCAGGACTTTTTAAAGAAGATAATAGACCAAAAGAACGATATGATTCTGGATACCACCTCGAAATGGTACAAGATTAATAAGGAAAGAAATCAGTTGGACCAATTAGTACCAGACTTTACTTACAATGCCATTCCAGAACCTCAATTGCCACAAATACCTGATAATACGATAGAAGAACATACAATTAACGGACAAGGTCTTTCTAATGGTAGCACTCAAGTTAATGGTCATAATCCAACCAATGGAAACGGATTCCGTGATACTCTGCCCGAGTATTTACCCCTTAGCAAGAAAGAGATTAAACAAACCAAGCTCATTGAGTTGGTTCAACAACGTAATAACCACAATCAACAACTCGGAATTATTAATGGGTTAATACAAATGCATGGGTTACCATCGGCCATTGACTTATCACTGGATGGTAAGTCAAAGTTTGGAGAAGCACAAGAGTTGTTTCTTAAACTGGCCAATGATGATGAAGTAGCAGAAGATTTTAAAGCTATGGGAATCCCAATATAGTAATGTAATAATAAATATTAATAAACTGTATAGTCGCTGCAAAGTGATTGTTCATTGTCGCACCGCAGTGGAAAATAAACATAATCAATTGAATCGTCACTAAATATGGTAGAGGTGTCATTAACCGTTGGAAAATTGGACGCTTCATTGGCGCTTTTATTGACGAAAGATCACCACTTAATAGAGTTCCCAACCATATTATTACCTAGTGGAGTCAAGGCTGGATCAATTGTTAAAATCAAATGTGAACAAGATTTCGAAACTGAAAAGGAAGAAGCTAAACAATTTAGATTAATTCAGGATGAAATTTTAAATAGCTTTGGTAAAAACTTGCCAGTGAATCCGTTTTTAAAGGTGAAAAACGTTACCCAAACTCTGTGTGTTTTAGAGTGGGATGAATTGGATTTGGGGACCGCCACTTTAAAGAATTTATTCTTATTTAAGGATGGTAAGAAATTGGGATCAATACCTCAACCACTTACAAACAGAACCACAAAGCTATCTGGTTTACCGATCGACAAGACTTTCGAATTTCAATTAAGATTAGATACAACCGCAGGAATTTATGTGTCTGATGTCTTGGAAGTTACCACTCACAAGATGACTGATTTATCTGGTATTACTGTTTGTTTAGGTGATATAAGTGCCAACGAGCAATTCACAGTGGACGATATTCAGGAGGCTTTGAAGAATATGGGTGCCCACCACCCTGCTCAGACGAATGTTAGCGTCGATACCACCCATTTTATTTGTACCAGAGAGAACAAACTGAATCCAGAGTATATTAAAGCCAACGAGATGAACATCCCAATAATTAGACCTGAATGGTTAAAAGCTTGTGAAAGAGATAGAAGAATTGTGGGTGTTAGAGATTATTATATTAAAGATTGTAGTTTACCCGACATGTTTGCTAAGAATTTCTGGAATAAGGGAACTGAAGCCAAGCCCGAGGCAACAGAAGCACAAGAGAAGGAAAAGGAAGCTGAGCCATTGCCTGAAATCCCAACAAGTACCCCTGCAGAAGCCCCTGCAGAAACTCCTGCAGAATCTAATGAGCCTGGCAGTATTCATGAGATTAAAGTAGATGAAACACAGACACTTGAAGAACCTTCCATCAAGGTGACAGAAGCTACTCCAGAAAATGATGGAGAGAAGAAGGAGGGCGATGTCCAAGGGCATGACAAGGAAGACGTCAAAGAAGTGAATGAAGAGCCAAAAGAGGAATTAAAGGAGGAATTAAAAGAAGAGCCAAAGGTGATTCCCGATGAAGCGAAGGAATCGAATCATGCCGAGGATGAAGTGAAAGAGTCTGAGCCTGTAGAAGTTAAGGAAGAAGTTACGGAAAAGGATACGGAAATAGAACTCAATACAGAAGTTAATGAGGAATCTCAGACTGAAGCTGAAGCTAAACCTGAAACAGATACCCCAGAAGTTCCAGAAGTTGCAGAGGACCCAGAGACTGCAGATGCTCCAGAGGCCCCGGAGGCTCCAGAAGCCTCAGAAACCCCCGAACCAGAGGGCTCACAAACCCCGAAAACCACTTCAAAGAATAAAAAGAAAAAGAAGAAGGGAAAGAAGTAAATATAACGTCTAATATATATTACTATTTTGATTATGATGTATGTGCTTGAAAAGGTTTACTCTCCGAATAAACGTCTGACTTTCTTAAGAATTGAATCTTTTTCAGGATCATAAGGATGGTCCTTAGAAGGAATTTCAAGAATGGCTGGGAAGGCATTGGCAAAAGTATCAACCTTGTATCTTATTAAATCTGCCAAGTGTTGATTTATTAATAAAATTGCAATATCTTTTCTCTCTTTTGTGAAGTTATCGAAAGCTTCTTCAATTTCTTCCGTTGTAGTTTTACCAGCTTCATAAGTTAAGAAATTAGTTTCTTTTCCATCTTCACCACCCACTTGACCAACACCGGCCAACAACAAGCCGGTGATTGAGTCCTCATCTGCGATGGCCGCTAACAATGTACGCTTTGACATTGCATCGTTGGCACTCATTTTAAAGGGTTAACGAACTTTCAATATTTGAGATTTCCCCAATCGCGCATATTTATGAGTTGAAAAATTATCGTATCTTCAAATTATGAACCATGCTTGTACACTAAGAGCAGGTTCTTCGGTTAAACACGTCGTTAATAGAAGGTGGATATCAGGATCCTCGATCACCTTTGCAGGCCATTCTAAGTGGCAGAACATTAGACACGATAAAGCTAAAAATGATGCCAAAAAGTCAAGAGAAGCTTACTCTATGGCTAGTCGAATCGTTTCTTGTGTAAGGCAAAGTGGTGTTGAAGGTAATGCCCAGTTGGTGACATTAATAGAAAAGGCTAAGAAGCTCAATGTCACAAAAAAGATCATTGAAAATGCAGTTAAAAGAGGCAACGGTGAAATTATAGGTGATGAAAAAGTATTAAATAATGTGACTTATGAGTTTATGGGTCCTGGTGGAGTTGCGGTTGTGGTTGAAGCCGAAACTGACAACAAGTCTCGTACCATAGGGCTTGTGAAACATGCTCTTTCCAAGTTCAACGCTCTGTTGAGTCCTTGTATGTATATGTTTGAGCGTAAAGGACAGGTACTATTTGCACCTATCAATGAGTCTGAGACCTTGGATGAATTACTAGACGTGGCAATTGATGTGGGAGCTGAGGACGTAGAAGAGTTTGAGGATCACGCCAATGAATACAACGGAGAGAAGTTATACCAACTTCTTACTGACCCAAGCGAAATCGGTAGGATTTCTAATGAGCTTTCGCTGAAAGGTTATAAGCTTAAAGATACGAATGTTGAGCTTATTGCAACAGAGGAAAACTTAGTGGAGTTCCCTAGCGAAAATGAAAAAACGTTCAACAAAGCTCTCGAAATGCTTGACGATGTTCCTGAAATCACCGATTACTATACTAATATTAAGGATGAATAATTGTACATAGAAAACTGTCTGATAATTGTATATTATGCGAGGCAACAACAAATACATATTCCACATAATGAATAATTAGATACGGGGGTTGAATTACTTGTTATTCTTTTTTGCTTCTTCGTTAAGCACTTCATCTAAAATAGACAAATCAGGGTTCTTCCATAATCTTAATTGTTTATCGTGGGCAAAATGTCTGTAGGTAAAGTAACCAGCAGAAGCACAAGCTACAGCAACAGCAGCAAACAATGGGTACATTTCAACTGGAACACCTGGGTTCTTTGGTCCAGCAGCTTTTTTGGCGGCATTAAGTAACACTCTTGAAGGTAACATGCTTGTAGTTAATGATGAATGAGGTTTAGTTTTAATTATCGAACCATTGGATGCTCATTTGGTGGGTGAGCCACTACTTTGCGCATTTTTCAAATTGATATTTCGTGATTTTGGTTGGCTGAGAGCGTATAATCCAAGCTGTGAGGTGGATATTTATTCCAGGTTATGCTCCGCAGCAGGGTGAAGGGCGAATGTGTTTACATGTATATATATATTGCGGGTGGGAATTATTGTAGAGATTAAATATGTTTATGTGCAAGTTTGTCGAGAAATTAGATGCGAGTGAACTTTAGGTTGCAAAATATTTTGTGCTGCAAGACTAGTTTAAATTTGTTTGCAAGTCGTTGAAGAGCAAGCTTACGAGTAGAGGATCTTTAACGATCAGAAGTACAATAAGTAGCAATCCGACAGAGGTATCAAATGGCCTTCAAATAATCTTTGTTTGTGCAACCACTAGCTGGCTGAAGCCTGGCATTTGTACACTTAGTTACAAGTTAAATCTAGTTTGTGGACGTGTTTACTGGTTTTTGGTTCCAGTGTTCGTAAACATCAGACCCCCTAACACCAGTAACAAAACCCCCCCTTCACCATGCATATGCAAAACATTCGTATATACCTTTTAAAATGCCAGTAAAACCACCAGCAACGCACTATCGAAGCCTTCTAATAAATATATTACACTACCAAGAAGCTATGAGGTCTCTCAAACTATCATAACACAACCAGCTAACGGCCATGGACGGAACAATCTTATACAAGTTAGCTGTGAGCCCTTTATATGCCCCAAAAAAACCTTCTTGCTTAAACATAGATACCAATGCATGCAGCACCGATCGATACTGGAATCCCAATTCACCTCCAGCCATACTAGCTACTTGGTACCTCTTCCTTAAAACGTCTAATGGATAAATTAATACACCTCCTATGAAAGATGCAGTGGCACCAGCCGACAATTTCCACACCGGATTAGAGAAATCTTTGGTTGAATGGTTCATGTATTCTCTCATCTTTTCATATAATGCAAAATTGATCGCAACATAAGGCACCACCCCTAAACTGGTGGGGAGTATTCCCTTATACAATGCAAAAAACCCTCCTTCATTTCGGTAAACTTCTTGGGCAGTCTGTAATACCGAAGGAGGTTTAACTAGTTTTCCCTTGTCTAATTTAGAAAGGGATGCAGTTCGAATACTAATTCTGGCTCTAATTAAATCTAACGGGTAGGTGGCTAAGACCGAAAGCAAACCTCCGGCAGATGCAGAAATGACTCTTTCAAATGAGTTTAATTCATTTGATTCTCGAGGGTATTTGTTCAATATACTATTCTTACAGTTCTCAAATACTGCAAATTGAATGGCAGAATAGGGAAATATCCGTATACAATTGAGGGTGTTACCTCTAAAAAGCCCTCGCCATCCCTCGTCCTTGTACATCTTAAATATGGTGGCAAACATCCCATTATAAGCCTGGTTCATCCCTGGTCCTTGTAACTGTAGGAGGATTTTAGCTCTTTCAAATGGTGACACCACCGTTCTTGAAACAGCTCCTGCAACACCTCCTGCAATTAAAGAAGCATTCGACGGGTCCTTGATTAGCAGCTTTACTACCGGATAGTTGATAGTTGCTGGAGTGGCCTCTGTCATGTGATTGAAGTGATTTCAGTTGATCTAGTTGTTTGGCTATACGACGATGCGCGATGAAAATTCGATTCCGATCGCCGGGGTAGGCCAGGCCACGGCATAAGATGTTCAACACATGGAGGTTTCTAGAAGCCCGTTCTGCTACATTTCCACCGCTAGAACAGAAGTAGTCTTGCCACTTAACTTCACTACCGATCTACTACTTGATTATTTATACATTCTATACGTCAACCCCATGGCTGCAAAATAATTAATACTTAGACAAAACATCCTCAATAGCCTTCAATAAAATGTCAGCATGTTTCTCTTCGAATACCAAAGTTGGTCTCAATCTAACAGAGTCAGCGGCACAGCCTCCGATATTAACACCAGCACTCTTCATGTCTACTAAAAACTTGTCTCTTAAAGATGGTTGTTCAAAAGACCAAGCAATAAAAGTAGCTCTATTTTTGCCTCTTAAATCCTTCAAGAAAGCAGGGTACTTTTGTTGCAAAGTTTCTAATTTTTCAAATAGGTATTTACCAACTCTTTGGGCCACAGCTGGTAAATCATGTTTAGCAACTTCAGCACCAATAGCACCACCCAAGATCATTCTAGCTGGGTCTCCACACCAAGTGTTAAATTGACGGTATGGCTGGTTTGGCACGATTTCTGGGTCATGGAAGTAGTAACCAGCGGTTTGGAATTTCTTGGAGAAGGTCACAAGATCTGGAGGTGGGCTAAGGTTTAAATGTTCGTGAGCCCAGAATAAGCCAGTAGCTCCAACACCGGTTTGAACTTCATCCATTATTAATAAAGATCCGTTCTTTAAAGTAATGTCTCTCAATCCTTGAAAGAAGTAGCTTGAACCATGGTTGTCACCACCTTCAGACTGGATTGGTTCAACCAATAAACCAGCAATTGGAACATTCCATGAGCCATAGATATCTTCAACAATCTTTAAACATCTGTCATCTTCGGCTTTATTTTCCTTTTCATATTTATCTAAAGGATATTTGTACAGAGGGAATTCAGCTTTTGGCCACTTAAAAGATGGCAAGTCTAATTTGTGAATTGGCTTAGAAGAAGTAGTAGTACCACTTGCAAATAAACGACCATGGAATGATCTCTTGAATGACAAGATGGCCAAATCTGGTGATCCTGGGGAGTTGCCTTCCATGACACTTGTAGTTTCTTCAGTTGAGAAGTCCTTGTTGTAACCTCTCTTTTTAGATTGGTACCAGAAGAAGGCAGCCTTAAATGCCAACTCAACTGCATCAGCACCTGAAAGCCCAGACCAAACTTTATCTTGACCTTTTGGAGCAACCTTTAATAATTCACCGACGATTTCTTCTAAATCTTGACCTGGGAAATTACCTAAAGCTGGTCTATTAACCAAGGCATTAATCATCTTATCAGATTTGGCAGCCTCAATTAATGCAGGATTATTGTACCCCAATGGGATAGAAGCAATTTGGGCGTATGTGTCCAAATAAGTGTTACCATCAACATCCACGATATAGTTACCTGAAGATTTAGAATAGTCAGCTACAAAGTAAACGGGTCTGCTATCGAACACCTTAGCCAAAGATTGCTTTTTATCGTTTGATTTTGGTCCTGGGAATGCAGTGACAATCTTTGGAGCCGATGGCTCATTTGGGAAATACTGTTCACTGATTGAACTCATGTGTAAATTAGTATTGGGAATTAGTGTTTAACTTTTGGGCATCAATGGCAATTTATACCCCATGATTGATATGAGAGAGCTGGGCGGGAGTTACTCGATTGGGCAGTTGCGCTGCGCGATCATAAAATTGGCGGCAATTCGTTTGTGGTAAACCACTAGCGGGAAATAGGCACAGATGTGTATGAAGGTATTGCATGGCGGTACAGAGGCCCTAACATCGTGCTATACCTGGGACCAGCACGCCGCTTAGCGGGACAAGATCGTAGTACTAAGAACTTTAGTTATCGAGAATCAGTCACTTCATGTGCGAAATAAGCTGATTTGAATTTGCAACCATTAAATTGAATTGGTACGTCGAAAGGTTATATTACAGGAGCTGACTTGCAGAGGCAGAGAGAGCCTTGAGGTTTGATGTGAAGCAGCTATGATAGAGCGTTCCCAATCCTCAGTTCAAATACTGCCCTACTCTAATTGGCCAAATACCAATACAGAAAGTACAGTGAAAGGACACCAGTACAACCCCGTACATATTTGCAACAAATGAAGGCTGAAAGGCTTAACAAACTCCATCAGTTCACTTCAGGAAACTCCATCAGTTCGCTTCAGGAAACTCCATCAGTTCACTTCAGGAAACTCCATCAGTTCGCTTCAGGAAACTCCATCAGTTCACTTCAGGAAACTCCATCAGTTCGCTTCAGGAAACTCCATCAGTTCACTTCAGGAAACTCCATCAGTTCGCTTCAGGAAACTCCATCAGTCCACTTCCATGCCACTATTTAGACGGTTCATATGGTGGGTCTTGTACGAGAGAAAAGACACTTTTATCCATACTCTATTATAGACAGATAGGAATACTACCAGGTATAGATATAGGTGTTCGGGAATACTGCTGAGTACAGATACACTCACTCAATTACCATACTGCTAAGTACACACCTATAAGAATAAACTGGTTCATCTTCGCTACGGTTTCCAACTTCGCTACGGTTTCCAACTTAAGACACAAGATATTTACATGTTCGAAATTTTCCGGATGCTTTCTTACACAATCAGCACATTGGATGATCATCCTCCACCACATGTATCGTCAACTGACCAACCTCTTCGCCCACAGCCCATATCCATCTCAGTTACCATATCCCACTCCACAGTGGATTGCAGAAATATGCGCGACTCTTCTCATCTAAACAAAACAACATGAGTGAAATGGATAAGGAGAAGATACCCATAAATATGGATGTTCTTGACCAGATGATCAAGGAGTCCATGCACACAGAAGACACAGAGCACTCCAACCACCCAGACCAGCAAGTTGAAGACGCTGAAAATTCAAATAAAAGACCTCTAGATAAAGATGAGCCAAGCACTAAACGGCCTAAACAAAATAGCGAGTTGGACTTGGAATTTGAAATAGCTATAGGGAACCACGAGATAGATAACAAAGTGGTCGACCCCCAGCTTTCTGAACAGGCTGATCATTCACAAGACAAGCCTACGCGGATTGAAGAGTCCGACCAAAAACAGCCTGAAAAAGTCCCCGAACCTTTGGCTGATGATATTGAAAAGCGCCCTGAAGCCTCCGAACAAAACAAGAACAACCAAGCATCCTCCGAAGATGATAAACCAGACAGCGTGATCCATCAAGGAATCTCTATCCCAGCAGATTCAGAGCTTTTAAAGTCACATCCAATCATGACTACATACTCAGGTCTTAGTCAGACACCTACAACACCGTTGATAAACAACCATCTAACCTCGTTGCCTTTGGCTATAACCGCCGCCGACTATTTACCTCCAAGGGTCCAATTACTTGTAAATACTTTGCCCTCTTTGGATAATCTTGCTACTCAAGTGCTACGGGTATTCACTGTGGGTCCATACTCGAGGATTATTGATTTGGTTTCCAACATAGAAACTGCACATGGTGCTAGTTTTCGTGACTTGACTTCGCTTTTTGAATTCACCAAGAAGCTTTACTCGGATGATGAACCATTCCTTTCAGTTGGTCATATAGCTCCAGGAGTATGGAAAGAAAACGAACCCACGCCCATTTTTTTCAAAGATAGAGAGCAGAGTATTGAATCAACTCTTCGAAAAGTTAACTTGGCCACTTTCTTGTTAGCAACTTTAGGAGTATTAGAGGTTGGATTTTTCTACTTGAATGAGTCGTTCCTTAACATTTTCTGTCCCTTGAACAATTTGGACCCTGAAAACAGTCTATGTTACAATAGTGAAAAAAACATAAATGTGCAAGGGGGTAATATTGTGGGAGATAAAATAGGGAGACTTTTAAAACTTCAATCCCTATTATACTTGGATTTGAAGACACAAGCATACATCTCTGCTATTGAAGCTGGTGAGAGATCTCCTAAAGAAATTCTTGATGATATATTGCCGGAGAACTTAAGAGAACTCTTAATGGAGAAAAGAGACGTGAAGATATTGACACCAATAGAACAAGAATTCATTGAAAGATGTGCATCTCGAAGGTCTGCTCTTTTAAACCACGCCAATAGCAGTGCATTAAGTGAAGAATATGATTGGTTTGTGTTTTTGAAAAATTTGTTTGAGTTTGTAAGCAAGAATATGCTCTTTATGATTTGGGGTTATAAGAAAAGCACCAAATCATCATTTAACAAAACCGAGTTGGAAGATGATAGAATACAATCTCGCCATGTATCTTCGTCAAACTCTCCACCAAAAACTGATATATCTGATGCACTTTTACCCTCAGAGATTGTCGAACAACAATTACATGTAACAAGTGCGCCTATGGCGAAGATATCTACCAGACGGCCATGGACAAGAGAAGAGGAAAGAGCTTTAAGACAAGCTTTGGAAATGAAAGGTACCCATTGGTCTAAAATCCTTGAATATTTTGGTGCTGGAGGGAAGATATCAGAGGCATTGAAGAACAGAACCCAAGTTCAATTAAAGGACAAGGCGAGAAACTGGAAGATGTTTTTCCTAAAAAGCGGATTGCCAGTTCCTCATTACTTGGTGAATGTGACAGGGGATTTGGAGAGGGAGGATAAGCTGAGGAAGAACAAGAAGAATGCAGCAGCACCTATCCCGAATATCTCCAAGAAGTAAAGATGAGAAGGACAGTTGAGGGGATGAGGGTTAGGGAGATCCAAGGTAAGGAGCGAAGTTGAGATTGAAGCCAAAACTGTAAATCTAGAGACCCGAAGGGGTAAACGTAGAAACATGGACTCTCATATGTACCATCTGTATCATGAATAAATGTAACATAAGTAAAATTCCATTCGCACTTACTAACGGAATGGTTAGCCTCAACTGTATTGCCGACGTATGTCTTATACCAATTGGAACCAGCACTCCATCTGTGTCCAATGAGATCGCCTTTATAACCAAGCACCTTAGAGAAGAACATGATGGATTAACTGTCACTTTACACTCGGCCGGTACTACCATTGAAGGAAACTGGGATAAGGTGATGCTGAAAATTGGTCATTTACATGAATTGTTACATGCCAGGGGAATCGTCAGAATCCAGAGTGACATCAGGGTTGGAACTAGAACTGATAAGGTCCAGAAACTGATCGACAAGATTAATGTTGTTGAAGAGAAGGTCAAGTCTTTATAGTATATTGTTACAATGTACAATGAGTTAAATGATGTAGATAATGAAAATGGGGTGTGTGGGTCTTGAGTGTTAAGAAGTAAAGGATGCAATTGATTTTAATGGTGTAAGTGCCGGTGAAGAATGGCGACAACAAGTGACAATGAATATGAGATAAGTGTCGTGGCTTACTTCCCTATTTCTTTCACCCACTTCTCTAGCTCGCCCACCAACGCTTCAAGTTTCAGGGTGCTCTGGTCTAGATCATCAACTATCTTCTCATACGCCTGATACTCCTCGTCTAATCGTTAGTAAAGTCCTTCTCCGCTCTATGTTCCACATACCTATAGCATTCAAGGTGTTGCGATTGTTCTCCAAAGTATCGAGCTTCTGCTCCAACTTGATATAATTCAATGACTGATTCGTGTTTAAATTCTCCAACAAGTTCAAGTCAACCGTCAGAACCTCCGTATCCAAATCAACAAGCTTGGACAACCCATTCAAGCCTTGATACGAAAGCTTGCCCGAATCTTTCAGAGACATTGTCAAGTAAAAAAACAGCGCGAGATCCATAGCTTACAGTTTGTCTATTTACAGTACTTAACGGCCTCTATATAATTTATACATATCTTGTTTTGAAGCCATGATGTTGGCCCATTTCTTGGTAGGGGTGGCGTTCAACTTCTGGAGGTAGTCCACCGGTTCAGGTTTATCAACTAAAGTTGAAGGACTTATTCTGATCTTGGATTTTTGAGTAACAATTTCACAGATACCTGGGAGTTTTGCAGATGCTTTTCTTAAGGCTTCTTTTGCAAGTCTTTCATGAATAGTTCCTCTGATTTCAAATAAGATTTTCCCGGTTCTGACTCGAGTGGCCCAGTGTGAAAATGCCCCTTTACCTTTACCCATTCTAGTTTGGTTACCTTTAATACACACAGCCAAATTACAGGTGAATCTGGTCAAAAGGTCGGCACCAGAAGGTCTGATTTCTCTTTGGATGACAGCATGCGCTTCCTTCAATTGGGTGGCCGTCATACGTATTCCATTTGACTTCAATCTTAATCCGTACTCGCCAAATGCCAATGAGTTTCCTCTCACTGAGCCACCGGTTCTCACACCTACTCTTCCTTTCATGGCCTTTTTTATTCTTTTATATCTGGGAGCAAACTCGTGCTTGAATCTGACAGACATGAGATTGGTGATAGGGGATGTGGGTGTCTTCAAGAGCCCGCCTATGGCACTAGCCCCGCCCCACACAGATTTTCCTAAGCTGAACATGGTGAGTGAAAAATTTATCGATCGCGAAAATTTGATAGACTGAGCGAGATGTTTGTAGCGGAGATTGACAGATGGGCTGGTCTACTGACTGAGGGCTAGTCAATTAGTGTATTATAATACTACACACTGTTTAAAAATATATACAAGTCTCTATAGATTAACGAATCTCGATGTTATAATGCTTAATCAAATCATTCTCTACATTTTCATGAATTTCATTGATCTCAGCATTGGTCAAGTTTCTATCCATAGATTGATAATTTACTCTATAGCATTGGGAATGCCTTTGCGTTTTAGGATGCACAAACTCGTCGATTAAATTCACGCTTTCGATTAAATCTCCTCCAAAGTTTCTGATCAGCTCCATCACATCATTAAGGTGTAAATCAGATCCGGTTGGAAGCCAGAACGATACGTCTCTTTTGATTCCAGGATACTTGGAATATGGCTGGAAGGTGGTTACTTCTCCGCTAGTGAACTGGTTTGAAAACCGTTCGTCGAGAGTCCAGAAAAGTCTGATATCTGGTATTCCAAAAAGCATCATAGCTATTCTATCTAATCCAACACCAAAGGCCCAGCCAACTTTGTCTTCAGATAATCCAGCATTCAATAAAACCGGTTGTCTAACAAGCCCAGATCCACAGCATTCTAGCCAATCACCTTTCCACCATACTTCAATCTGGTAAGAAGGAGCCGTCCATGGGAAGCTATCTGAGAGCCATCTTACTTTCAATGGTTCAAGCAAGTCTGGGTCCGAGGACCCCGCTTTTAAAGCGGCTTGTCTGGCTGTTTCAAAAACACTATGAACCAAAGATTCCATGGTTCGTTTCAAATGTGCAGATATCAATTCAACTTCTTTATCAGTCATATAATCTTGTTTGAGATTGGTTTCACTTTGTGGTTCACAATCTTCAACAATCAAGTTCGTTTTAGGGATCAACGTCAAATCCTTTTCAAGAGTTTCGATCAAGTCAGGATCATTCTTGCTCCATAATCTTGCACCTTCCATCTGATGAAATGCAGGGTAATGAGTTCGATCGATTTCGTCTTTTCTATACACATCAGCAGTTATAAAATAGCCAGGAGTGGCACACTTTGTAAAGCATTCACCCTCGTGTGCTGATGTATGAGTTCTAAGTAAATGGTCCTTGTTAAGGTAATAAGTGTCTGATTTAGATCTTCCTGGATGGTCTTTTGGGAACCCAAGCATATCAAAATTTTCAAACGTCGTAACTACAGGCTTGAAGTCAGAATAGTATGTGTATCCCAATCCTTGGAAATTCTTCTCCATCAAGTCTCTTAAGATCCCAATTGGATGGTTTTTATTTTGGTGCAATTGTCGCTTGGTTAAATCCAAGATAAAGGCAGGCACGTTGGTCCACTCGTCGGTCTTGTATTTTTCTCCTTCGACTTCAAGGTACTCGGGGTACTGCCTTTGCGAGAGCCGGGCACCATCGGTGTATAGTCTAGTGGCATTTAGACACCTGGCTAGCACAGGTACTCTTCTAGCTAAAATGCTCATTGAAATTTTTCGCGTCCATTCGTTAGTCTATTAAATCTATATAGTGTCTCACTTTTTACACCTCTTGTCACGTCTTCTTAGGACACTTCCTCACCACGTCTCTTGGATGTACCGTCCCGTATTCTCCATAGTAATGAGATACGCCTCTGCGTCGGGTCTTGTGAGTCCTTGGCCAGTTAATATCTCAAGAATAGTCTCACGCACTTCTCTAGGCATCGACCCACTGGACCCACAAAGATACACCAAGGCATTCTTGTTCAATATCAAGTCACCGACTAGCTGTTTCTGTTCAAATAACCCGTGCTGAATATACTGCTTTTTTACCACCTTGGAACGTGAGATACACGGGAAGAGCTGAAGAAGACTTTGCGCTTGTAAGCCAAGCCATAAGTCTTTGAATAAAAAGTCTTGTTCTTCATCTCTAAACCCATAAAACATATACATCTCTCTTTTACCAGCTTCATTTTCAACCACAGACTTCACTGGAGCCACTCCAGTTCCCGGGCTCATTAATATCAATGGGGCGTTTTGTCCTTGAGGATCAAAGTTTAGATTCTGCCTGTGAAGAGAGAACACAATTTCGTCACCTTGGCTGAGAGTTTTGATCCAACTAGAACATAAACCTCTTCTGATTCTTTTGATGATGGTCTGGTACTCTACCAACCCAATAATAAGTTCAATGGTATCATTACTTGGTTTTGAGGCTATCAGGAATAATCTAGGCTTGATCTTAGGGAACAAATCAAACACATGCTCTATTGGTACTCTTAAATTATTCTGAAACTCAATCAT
Organism: Yamadazyma paraphyllophila; assembly: GCA_030563605.1. NCBI lineage: Eukaryota > Fungi > Ascomycota > Pichiomycetes > Serinales > Debaryomycetaceae > Yamadazyma > Yamadazyma paraphyllophila. The sequence continues at coordinate 286,703 of JAJMJO010000010.1, forward strand.
CATTTCCACAATAGATCTTCTGGGTCTGTTGGCATAGTCATAAAGATCTTCACTTTCTGTGAAGTTACAGAACTCTTTAAGCTTTTCTTGTTCTCTTTGGCCATCTTCATTTGATGCATCTACAAAGTGCCAAAGACTGAAGAAGAAGGATCTTGTAGGGATGGACATGATATCCAAATGATGGGTAAGAAGATTTCTCAATGTGAGATGCCTTGCCTCTATCAATCCTCCTTCAATATGTGGTATGGAACCTTTGATGTTGATAGGCTTATCCGCTATGGCAAGCCAACTCAGCTGCAGCTCAAGCAATGCCTGAACGTTTGCTGGATCATTCGAAGGGAACAACCCGACTGTATCTCCAGGTTGGTAATCAAGGTTATCGCTTTTTATCACTAGATGTCTTACATCTTGGAAATGATTCTCACTAGTTATTCTATCGTTTAGAAATATGGTTCCAGTCTTTAGCCCTTCAGCTACGTTTCTTCTCGAACACGAGATTTGCTTAGACGATACTTCACCCACTACATCATCACCTACTTTATCCACAAGTAAGATATTTTGAGGGCGTAAAATGGTCGACTCATTGAGTTGGTTCAAATTAGGGAATACTCCCTTGAGTGAGTTTATAAGGTGAGATTCCCACTCAGCGTAATAACCGTCTAAACCTTCTGGACTTTGTTCGTCAGCCTCACACCTATCTGTAAGCTGAGAGCAGCCAAGCTGAAGGAGTCTTGTATGAAGTTTCTTGATTGCATAGTTAAATTTGGGATAAGAAGAATCACCGAGTCCGAAAGTTGCAATCGAAAGGTGATTTAAAAGGTCACCAGGTAACTTTTTTTTCAATAGAAACTTCATGAACGACTTCCCGTTACGTGGTAGTTCACCCTGTCCTGCTGTAGCACATATCACCACCAAGTATTTGGTTTCTGTAATCAAGTTCTTTAATGGGTACTCATCAAGAGCTGCCACTCGAGGCTTTAACAGAAGATACTTGAGTCTTTTCAGAAGAAAGAGCGCATAATCTTGTGCTGTTCCAGTATCTGACCCGTATAGAATCGTTACTGACGTCTTGGGATTCACTGATAACATCTTACACCCGGAATCCTAAAATTTTCACCACTATCAGTCAACTCGGTGTAAAAGAAATGCGCGGTAAAATCTCAAGATTTTTTCAAAACAACTTGGTTGAATTATATAATATGGCATCAAAGAGAAAAGCAAATAATGCACCGGGAGGAAATAAGAAGATAAAAACATCTCATTCCCCCGAGGAGTTTAGCCTGTTTTATTCGTCTACGTTGAAATTGATCCACGATTTACGTGACGACAACAATGAAAGAGAATTGGTAACACCGTTTCTCAAGGTTCCTTCAAAAAAATTATATCCTGATTACACCCAGATCGTGAAGGACCCTATTTCTATCTCCGATATCCAAAAGAAAGTCACCAAGGGAAAGTATTCCGAAACTGATGCATCTGAATTTTTGGCAGATTTCCAGTTACTTGTTGATAATGCCATTTTGTATAATGAGCCAGATTCTTGGGTTGCTGAAGATGCCACCAAAATCTTTGAGTTTGTGAAAGACCAAACGGCTCAATTCGTGGGTGAAGGTGCGTCTACTGAATTGACCAACGATTCTTTACCTAATGTTCTAGATGCTTTAATCACCGAAGTAATAGACCATGACTTCCCAGACCTCGGAGTTATTAGTGGGCCATTCATTGATAATATCAATAAAGAGGAGTACCCTGATTATTTCAAGGTCATTAAAAAACCAACTTCTTTCAACAAGGTGTTGAGTGAGTTAGATGATCTTGTCAGACCGGACGTATCGGTGGAGGAAAACCTTGAAAAGTTCTATGAGGCTACTAAGTTGATTTTCACTAATGCTCAGCTTTACAACGATCCAAACTCATTGATTCATCAGGATTCCTTGAAGTTGGAAGAATACTTCGAAACAAAATATAACGCCTTAAAGGCCAGAGTTCAACCTGAAAAGCTCACACTAAAGATTAAACCCAACAAGGCATTTGTCAAGCAAAAGAGTGTCGAACCCCCAAGGAAGCGTGGAAGACCTAGATTAGTGCCTCAAGCCGATGAGCTTGAAGAGGAAGAGGAAGAGGAAAATGAAGAAGAAGATTTCAAAGAGGAAGAGGAACAAGAAGAAAGTGACGCAGAAGAAGATGAATTACCCCCCTCAATTCCAACGTTAGAATCTAATGTTATGGGAAGAACTGAAACTCTTGGATCAATTGAGGAAGTTTTCATCAAGAACGCATATATTGGATCTTCTGCTTCTACGGTTGGGCAAATACTCAACCAAACACAAGACTTTAACAACTATAGAGCCTCACAATCTGTTTCCAGGTATCAGCTTATGAAAGATTCGTTGTTCCCACTTAACGGAGATTCCTTATCCACATTAGTCGAGTATAAATTCCCTGCCAATGGCTATTGTACACAATCATATACAATTTCATTACCATCAGATGCATCTTCATTTGTTACATTGAGGTTTAATTTGCATGAGTTTTTGTTCGGATTGAAGGAAGAAGAAATCCGTGGTGGATCCCTTGCAAAAGCTTCTTCGGACGAGGAGTTCCAATGCAGTCTCCACGTGAATGATGAAGAAGTTGAAAATGGAATTGAAGTTGAAGAAGAGAAATTGGACCTGACTAAAAGTTGGTTAAGATTACAATATGACCTCAAGCTCGGATTTGGACTTAATATTGTTACTTTTGAATGTAAAGTAGCGCCAAATATCGCCAAGGTGATAAAAAAGACAACAGTCAAGACAGAAGATAATGAAGAAATCGCTGGAAGACACACCAGACATCAACTACAACAAATGAAGAGATCATGGGAAGTTGAAAAATTCACTTTCTTTATTATGTGCAACGTATAAGATTAGAATGTATAGTTATGTCAATGTATTTTTATTATCTATAACCCTTCTCTATTTACCAATACAGAAACTCGAAAACACCACCCCAAGAATTTCTTCTACACCAATAGTTTCACCAGTGATCTTACTGATACCTTCTGCTGATTGTCTCAAACACTCTGATGCCAAAACAATGTCATCTTGATCTTTCCATATACCAAATTGGTCGAAGCCATAGACAACATCGTTGACAAGCAAATCTTTGGCTCTTTCTGAGATACTTATTGGATCAAACTGTTCCGAAAGAGTCACTTCTTTGAATGTGCCTGTAAGTTTGTCGATCAAGTTTTGTATACCATCACCATTTTTGCATGATACAGGGTATACTTGAGATGACGGAATCCCAACTAACTGAGAAAACTGGTTAACAAATGCTTGTTTTTCCTGTTGTGATGTCACCAAATCGTCTTTGTTGATCACCCCAACAATGCTAACATTCCTTTCTTTCATCTCTTGTATGTGGGAAAAAAATGCATCACCAGTTTGATTGAATTCTTTACCAATTGGCAATACCACTAAGGCAATATCGCTTTCTAAACTCCTGGCCTTGGCCCTCTTAATTCCTTCAATTTCAATTTCGTCGGCAAGCGCAATATCTCTCACACCAGCCGTGTCTCCCACTATCACTTTGTATCCGTTGATATCGAGTGGGATATCTATAGCGTCTCGGGTTGTTCCTGCTATACTACTTACAATAGCCGCATCTTTATCCGCAAGGACATTAAGTAACGATGACTTACCAGCATTTGGAGGACCTAATAACGACATCTTAATACCTTTCAAGAGAATCTCAGATCTGTCAACTTTTCTGAGGAACTCAAGGATTTTCTGTCTAAGCACTTGAATATTTCTATTCACATCATTGAATAAATGCTCAACTTCTTGTATATCGTGATCGTCTCCGAAATCTATCACAGTGGTAAGTAATGCTATGTTATTTAGAATTTCAGTTCTCCAAGATTTGAACAACTGTTTGTTTTTACCCGTCATGGAGGACAAGGCAGACACTCTTTGGGACTCGGTCTCGGCATCAATCATTTCTCTGACACCTTCCAATTCTGTTAAATCAGCTCTGCCATTCAAGAACGCACGGTGTGAAAACTCTCCGTTCTCGGCATAACGTATGTTGACTCCCTTGTCAGGATTATGAAGCGATTTGATCTCTTTCAAAACCGATTTGATTATTGCAACTCCTCCATGGAGATGTAGTTCTAGCAAGTCTTCTCCGGTATATGAGTTGGGGCCATTGAAAAAGAGTGTGAGAGCCTCGTCCAATAGTATATGAGTTTCTGGGGACTTTAGCTGTCTTAGACTGGCGACTCGGTGTTGAGGGTCTGACTTGGCTTGAGTTAGCAGCTTGAATATATGTTTAGACTGTGATCCTGACACTCTTATCACGCCAATTGCTGACCTTGAAAGATGTGTGGACAATGCGTAGATGGTGGGCTTATAGTCCCGGTGGGTGGAGAGGTACCGGGTGCGGTAAACGCCATGGAAGCCTGTTTTGTGGAGGTATCGTAGCATGCAGATGTAGATTGAAATTCGCGATGAGGTTTAAACTGATACAACCATGATTAGCCGGACCATAACAGGAGTGACGAGGTATACCCCATTAAGAATGATTCATTGCAGCAGGATAATCAGTCACGAGAATCCTCTTGGACTCCCTAGAAACAAGCAGCCTGAGATGCCCCGGATGCTGAAGGGATTGCCTATAAAGCAGCGGATTCCAAACGTTAAACGAGTTCTTCTAGTGGCGTCGGGAAAGGGAGGTGTAGGCAAATCGACGGTGTCAATAAACCTTGCCCTATCGCTTCAGAAATTGGGCAAGAAAGTGGGTATTCTAGACGTTGATTTATTTGGTCCCTCTATCCCGAAACTATTGAAATTATCTGGGGAACCAAGAATCTCTGATTCAGGGAAACTCATTCCACTCACAAACTATGGCTTACAGTCTATGTCTATGGGATACCTTATATCACCGGAAAACCCGGTGGTTTGGAGGGGATTGATGGTGATGAAAGCGTTGCAACAGCTATTATTCGAGGTAGAATGGGCCAATCTTGACTATTTGGTAATAGATATGCCTCCAGGAACAGGAGACACTCAATTGACCATCAGTCAGCAGCTCAGGGTCGATGGTGCTGTAATTGTAAGCACTCCTCAGGATATAGCTCTAATTGATGCAGTTAAAGGGATCCTGATGTTTGAAAAGGTAAACATTCCTATTGTTGGATTGGTTCAAAACATGAGCTACTTCACGTGTCCCAACTGCAATCACGAGTCTCATATATTTGGTAATGAAGGTGCTGTGAAAAAGGCAAAAGAGATGAACATCGATGTACTTGGCTCGATCCCACTTAACGAGAAGATTTGTGAACAGTCGGATTCAGGTAAGCCAATTGTTGTTGCAGAGCCAGACGGGCCATTGGCGCAAACATATATTTCTGTAGGGAAAGAGGTTTTGAACAAAATAGAGTAATGAACAGTTTATGAATTTGACATTTGAATGGCTGCGAATTTGTATTTGCAAACTTTACTATAATGAGATCTAAACATGTTTTAGTGATCTGGATTTTGGCGTGTGGGAAGTTGATAACAGTCGATGCTACAAAGATTGGAAATTCTACCCAGGCTGGAGATTCCAGACAAGTTGGAGTATTTGGAGCGCCATTCCCTGCCATTAAAGGTATTCCCAAAGGTATGCAGAAGAATAATAATTATCTACCTAGTACAGAAGGTAAGGTCAAACCGGTGAACATAGTTAAGGGGTTTGATCATGGAGACAAGAAGGAAAGCAACCATCATCTTGATTTAACGGCGCCAAGCTCTGATTCCACCATATTTGTATCAACTGTTAATGGTGTCAGTATGAGTATGCCCCTACAGAGTGATCCTATTTCTTCGGTCAGTTTCTCAAGTGCTTTGGCCGATGGAATCTCTACATCTGTTATGTCGTCTTCTACCGGAACAAGGATGGATTTCAAATTAAAAGAGCCTGAGCCACTGGCTCTGAAGGGGCCTGTAGTCGAACCTCAACTAGTTACAATATCCGAACTGCCTGTCGTTAAAACAGTTAAAGTCACTGAAACAGAAACTGTGACAGTATCATCTGTGGTAGTATCCACCAAGGAGATACTGCTTGAGGCCAGTAAACCAGACACTGCGATTGTAGTACCCCTGCCACCTGTTCCTACACCCACCAGTCCCCCAATCACCTCCGTAGTAACATCCACCATGATATTGTCCGTTACTGCAACGCAAGATCTTTTGATACAGGAGCAAATGAATATTTACGTTGAGCAGCTCAAGAATGAAATGAGCATATTATCAAGGCAAATGGGACAAATGGACAGAGGAGCTAAAGGTGTGACAGATTTCGAATTCACAACTACCGAAGTCAATGTTCCCCAGCCTTCCAAGACAACCAAAGCGTCAAGTACGACACAGAAAGCAGTATTGGAAACCGTCAAACCACCCCAGAAAAGCACTGCTCCAAAGACTTTGGAGCTGAAACTGATAAACCCCACTGTCGTTCAAGCAAGACACGTTGAACATGGACCTGGATTACGAGAGGTAATGGGAATGAAAGTGCCTCACGGTGTGGCTGTTTCACCGCAGTTTCAAAACCACCAGCGGTTTTCAGAGAAGCTGGGGTCGTATGGTAAACCTAAGGTAAGGCCAGTTCTCGGGCCATCTGACAAACTGGAGAAGAGTAGAGATGAGAAACAATCCAATAAGACCGGAAAGCTGGACCCGGCAGAAGTGAATAATGGTGATTTGAAACAGCCTGAGAATCCGGACATGGCATATATCCAGCTGCTTATCCTGAGATTGGAGGCATTAACAGTTCAGCAATCGGAGAGAATCAACGCAGGGAACCCACATCAGGTGAAGCAACGGACAAGCTATATATCACCAAAGACTAAAGAAAGAGTCAAGGCAAAGCCATCGAGCCAAAGGAAACCCATTACAAGAACAGTTTTGAGTACTGCAGAGATTCCATCAACTTCAACCGAAGGTACTAGTTCGAAAGAAACCACAAATGTATCACCACCTTCTTACACAAAGCCTCCCGAAACACCTCCTAAGGCCTCCGATGATTCTGAAACTTCAATGGAACAAATGGTATACGTCTATGTTGATGGAAATGGAAATGAAATGCAAATCGATGAAACCGAATTCAATGAGATGGCAGAATTTCCAACACACTCGAACTCGTCCGGCCCTTTTAAGACCTTCAACTCTGAAACAGAACTCAAAGAGAATTACAGAAAACAACAGGATGCCACTGAGCCTGGTTCAATATCCAGCAGCACCACTCTGAAAAATTCCACAGAGAGTTCCAAGCCCAAGTTCCCCATAATACAAGACACAGAGGACCAACAGAAGAAATCACATCGGTTCCGTAAGGGAAAGAAACTAAAGGGTAAAAAACAAGGAGGATTTAACTTTGACCTTTTCAAGTTCCATTCTTCAAGTACCCGTCTTGGGGCTGAGTGGGTGATTATGGGAATTTACGTGGGTTTACAGTTTTTATAGATAATATACCAACAATGCTATTTCTCATCTACTTTGGCGTAACATCATGATGTCATCCCGACATAAATGGTGACCTACATTTCAATCGTGCTGCAAATCACAACACGGATAAGTTGCAAAGAGGCGCGCGCGTGTTTTGAAATTACTGTTGATTTAAAGCTGACGAGCATGTCAACACCAGCAACGCCTGTAACGGGCAGAACCCTAGCTGCCACCCCCAAGAGTACAAGAAAAACGACTCTCGCAAACATCGACCAATCATACCTTGAGGAAGAGGATCAAACGTATGTCATCGAGGAGACAGACAGTGAGGATCTTGACTACACAGAAGACGAAGACGAAGACGAAGATGAGAATTTGATGCAAGAATTGGAAGATGAGAACACCGATGTTGAAAGCGAATTGATCGAAGAAAAACAGCACGTGAGTGTGGATGTTAAAGACGTTATTGATCAATCAGCTACATCCAGACCTGGCGCTTTACCTCCAATTATAGTAGACTGGAGTAAGGAGGCAACTAAATTTCGTGCGTTCCTTGTTAAGCATGAAATAGGAAGGAAGACCTTACACACTTCTATTGGGTTTATAACTTTGCTTGCTTATTCTTTAGGAGTGGACCAAACACATCTCCCTATCCCTCTAGCAATACTTTTTGTGATAATCTTTGTTAATGACTATATCAGGTTACACAACCCTGAGATCAATAAGATAGTGGTTAATAGGTTTTATTATTTGATCAGACAGAATGAAGTTGAAAATTACAACGGTGTGTTATACTATTTGGCTGGGTTGTTTTTAGTGACCATTTTCTTACCTAAAGATATCACTTTCATGAGTTTTTTGCTTTTAAGTTGGGCTGATACTGCCGCTTCAACAATAGGAAGACAGTTTGGAAAGTACACTTTCCAAGTAGGTCCAGGTAAATCATTTGCTGGTGCATTAGCTAGCTTTGCAACCGGTGTAGCAAGTTGTTACTTGGTTTATGGATACTTTATTCCACACTTCAGTTACTTGAATAAGCCTGGAGATATTATATGGACAGCCGAAACCTCCAAGTTAAACTTACACTCGTATGCCTTGTTGTGTGGTGTATTGGCCAGTGTATCTGAGTTTATCGATTTATTCGGCATTGATGATAATTTCACCATCCCAGTATTGGGTGGTTATACCCTTTACGGAGCAGTCAGATTGTTACGTGCTTAGAGTTTCAATTCATTGTATTTTACGGGGGGTCTATCGTTCAACACTTATATATTCCCTACCATTTCCAGGATCTGTTCATATCAAAACATCCTTATACCCTTCATTTAATTAATATACTTAATCTATTTAGGCAAGCTTGTCTCAAACAAGTTTGTTTCTTACCTCATCATACTCGTTGAAGTATAAATTATACTTTAACCCTTCATAACTTTCAAGCTCTAACCAACCTTCATCTAACCCCTTTTGGTAGAATGACAAGGTGTCTTTCTTGGAGACAGTTTCTAAATCAGCCTTTCTCAATAAATACCATAACGTTGTGAGCTGATCCCAATTCTGTTCTTCTGCCACGCTTGGTAGAAATGTTCCCGAATGGTAGCTACCATTAAGCTCAAAAGATACTTTCAATCCATGCTTACCAACCTCCCAATTGGTGGCACTATTAATTGGCGTGAATTTGTCTAGTAAAGTCACAGAGCAAGATAAGCTGGTCAATTCGCTTGCTTTAATAGGAGGGAACCTTGGATCATCTAAGGCAGCCGTTAAAGCGAATCGTTTTACCCCTTGGTCAATAGGCTGAGCCGCAAAAGTTCCTATGCAACCCCGTAAGTTATCATTTTTATCCCATGTAATAAAGAGAGGAGCTTTTTGTGGAAACAAAGAAAGTGATTCTTGGGATATCTTTAGAAACGAGTCGAGTCCCAATGGAGGAACATTCACCAATTTAGAATATAATGTATCGAAAGCATAAAGAGCTAATCCTCTAGACATGACGATTTGAGGACAGAATTCGCATTTTTTTTTGACTGCAAAATCGATCAAGTCGGTTACCTGAAATAAAAGGAGACGGAGATAGCAATTAGAATTCAATGAAGGATGCAGATTGAAACGAAAAGCGGCTCAAGCAGTGACCATGAAGTCGTATCCAATATTGGCAAGTAAGGGTTTAAGTTTTACCACAACCATTTAAGTTAGCAGCACTGCATGAAACTCCTAGGTTGAAATTTTTGGTTTGTTCGTTAGTTTTAGGTTAGTGTTGGCTAAATTATTTGCCTTCACACACTTGGAAACTCTGTTACTACCCCCGAGTTACAAATTACCTGCCCAAGCCACATATAGACACCGGACTTCAATACTTTGGATTTGGGCAGCATTGACTTCAATCCTTTGGATATCCAATTCCACTCTCCTATTTCTCGGAATAGGCATATATTTCCCCGTAAACGTTTGAGTACAGTTTTCAAGGTCGTTTCGAAGAGTAATAATTACTAGAGAACTTCTTGGCAAGTCATCGAAAGCATTTCGTAGCCGCCTGTGGATAGATGGCTTGTCGTCTTATTGTAAGGTTCCAAGATTATCAATAACACCGGAGAAAGTCGTCAAGAAATATAAATAGTTACAACTTAAGAATTGCGCTGATTCAAGCAGCTACTGAAGGAGGCGGAGGCTGTGTTTGGAGTTAAAAGCGGTAGAAAACCTTCAGCTCAAAGACAGTTTTATAATGCTTAACTTATACAGGGTTGCTATGTGGCAATGTCGGTGTTTGAGCAAGGCGATATTATTACACGATCTAGAACGATAAGTTTTTAAAATAAAGTCAAAAAAGAATGGGACGATATCTCGAAGTGGATATTAGGTTGTAGGCACAAAACGAAGGGCGATGTAGAGTGTAAGGATGGTGTAAGGATGTAATTATGGTCAATGACGACACACCGAATGACCATAGGACCTGGTATGGTCTCAGATTCATTGTTAGGTTAAAAGAAAGAGCTGCAACAGCCTGTAAACTAGTTGAACCCTTTGTTGCATCCATTTTGTCTCTGATTGGCAATAGGCAGCGGGAAATCTACCTAGGAAGCTGGGACATCATCCAAGTACTGTGCAAGGACTCCGTATCGAAGAAACTTGGATAACGACTAGCCTCTAGACTCCCTCTGCAAGCTTCAAATAGTGGAAAACTTCGGCACACGACTATTGATCAGAGCAGATTATGGCAAATTCGCGAACCAGCATCTCAATTTACTCGCTTCCAACGTTATCATGGGGTTGTGCTTATCATGTCTAAGACCCAGAGAGGATGAGGATGAATTCAACGAAAGAACCTCGTTACTCAGAAACCAGGATTTCTATACGGACGAACATCTTCAAGAAGAGTTACTAAAGAAGCAGCAGAGACAACAGGAGCTTAATAATATCGTTAACGAGCTATCGGACAATCTAATTGATGTCAGCACGTTTTTAAGTACCAGTACTATCAACTCTCCCGGTAGTACGCCCAACCCAAACGAGTACGGTAAGTCGAACGACACGCCTGTGAAACATTACCCATACTTGATGACCGCAGAAGAAAAAACAAACGTTTTAAAACAAGTTGAAGGGTTAAATCCACAGATTAAACAGGCATGCCAAATCAAAGTTGAACAACCTTTATACTTAACATTTTAATGACTTAATGAACCACAATTAATGCTTATACTGCTCGTTCATTTGATGTGACGTTGGGATTAATCATTAAATATTCAATACATGAAAAATTAATTAGCATGGTAGATAATTACAAACGGTCCATGTAAATTGCAAACTTTACCTAGAAAACAAGGAACCCTAATAATTATGCAGATACCTGGATTGCGTTGCGGTAATCATTGAAGGATTCCGAGTATGCTTTGGAAGTGTCGTACATGCAGAAAGTTGTTTCAAATTGGTTTTGAGAGTGTCGTAGTTTTTTATCCTTTAAGTCATAAATTCTGTAAGTGACAAATCCTAGGGCTTAAAACGCACAAGTAGAGGAAGCCTAAAACCTTAAAATATTGTGGATGATTCGGTAAATAAGAGTAATGGGCACATCACTTATTGGATGGTAATGAGCCATCACTCTAGGTTATGAATTGGTTAGTTAAGTGGAAGCTAAGCCGTTTCTGACATTTAGGTGTAAAAAGTACGATACTAGTAGCAATCTAACGCTGGTGGACCCCGCTGCCTAACTTAATAATGCATCAACCACTAAGTTCGGCTCCTTCCTAATTAGGCAACAAAGGAGATATACTGCAGCACAAGGAGTTAAAACTGCGACCGAAGTTACGGAAGGTTAACCGTGCAATGTGTAAAAATACCAAACCTGTAAGTGTTGCCCAACCTGCAAGCCTGCATAAACCTCCCGGACAGCAAGTAGTGTTCGTAACAATCTCCCAATAAGCTTGTAAGCCTACTATCTGCAACCCTGCATTCGAACCAATACTTGCAAACCTGAAACCTATTATTCGTAGACCCAAGTGAGGGGATCACCGTCTATAACAACCACTCGGATAAACGGATCACCCATTATCGGTTCTAGTTCCATACATATCTTAGTCAACAACGTCCAGCGCCCAGCGGCAATCACTCGCCTAGTTGCAGCCGACGCTTCAACCGGTCTCATCGACGTCTGCCCCGCAATCGCAGCATTACTTGCGCTACCAGCACAATGCCCAGTAAGTTTTGTCTTATCTCGGTGCGTAGTGCCACCAAGACGAGTTCCGATAACCGGGTCGGGATTCGGATGCGTCAACCATACCAACCGTTGAGGTATATACCGGCCTCAGGTTATGCATCTTCAAAATAAACTTCGCTTATACAACCAAACCATTTAGTTTCGAAACTACTAGGAGAATTAATACGGCTGGCTACAATAAACTCGTCGCAACTTTATTTGACGGTAATTTAAAGGGGTCATTTCATATACTGGTAATATACCTGTACATACAAATGTGAAAATACTCCTAATGAATTTCATTATATTTCGATGGACTGCTCAGAGCCCCAGATTAGTTATAATTGCACTTTAAGCGTATGGAAGCTGCGGAGTGCGGTTCCACATAATTTTTTATTTTCGCCAAGAGCCAATGGAGGCATTGGGAATATAATCTAGAATAAGCTTACACATTTCGAATCCAGAATTATTCATTGGTGTTAGGGAAACTATAGATTAAATTATCGAACAATTCAAATTGTATAGGCGAGAAACCTGTTTACTGTAAAGTTAGTCGTTAGGCCCGTGATGGACTCACACTTATACCATTAATAATTCTCTGGACCAAGTTGTTATTAACTATAGTTATTCGGCTTCGCCCTGTGTACGTCATATTTATAAAATATCTTTTTGTCGGACGATAAAAAAACTTTGGCATTTCGGTTGGCCCCTGGTTGCAAACATCTGGGATTGCGTACAATTCTAAATTTGAGTTACAGAAATCTCTACCGTGAATCCACAACTTTAGCCACTCAAAGGTTGGCCGTTTATTCTCACCTAATGGGATAAGTCACTAGTTGAAATATGCCAGAAGTAAAACCCATTGTTTTGTATGTATTGTATTGTAGTCCGCAATCTGCACTATAAGTATGTTTCGGAGTAAATCACCCAACCTGTAGAACATCCCCAGCTGATTGCGGACAATCTGCACAAACCTTTGCGCATTTGGATGGCAAACGATTGTTATTTTTAGTGGTGAACACTTTGGTGACACCATGGTTTCTTTTGCTTCCCCAATTTAAATAATCTAAGCATACAAACCGCTTCTTCTGCATTAAACTACAGTAGCCACTAAACCATTGCAGAGAAAATAAAATTGCTTTTGAACTCGTTATTTTGCAAGCGAATAAGAGATGGTGATACTGGCTATTGGGTTGGTACGATTGAGAGGATGGGGCTGAAAAGGATCTTTTGGCAATTGAGTTTTCCAGATACCGAAGGAGTCGGGTATCATTTAAGGTACCCCACTGGGTATCCTATCGGAAAAGATGGCAAGACGGATTAATGGAAGGGTGCCATACCCCACAAATAATTATCTACTAGTTGATTTGCGGTGGTAGTAAAGATTGGGGAAAAACTCCGAGAAACCGAGGATCCGAAAATAATGACAGGGTGGCGGGTAATATAACTGCAGGCTGAATGCTTTAGTAGGAGATAGAACCAAAGTTGTACAGGAATATATTGTTAATCCCCTCGTTTAATCGGGTTGGGACGGGGATGTAGGACTAACTGAGAGTTGCGCAGCTAAGTAATGCCTAATTAGGCAAGCACCTCACTTCACTGGTCGCTAAGATGGATTTGTGCGCAGTGGATGAGGAGGTGGGGGTGTGGAATTACAGGTTGACGCGGTCCCCATTCCAAGTAGTTTGGCCATTGCTTTTAACCCCCAGCTGAAGGGTGGCCCGGCTATCATAGGGGCTGGTCCATTGGTAACCAAGCCAGAGTGACAACGCTCTGCGGCAGTACCCTAGTGGCGCATAGTCTAAAGCTTATACCAACCATCTATAGCTCGTGGGCCCCTTTCACTCCTTCATAATCATTGTAGTGGTAGATGAGCCATGATGAGAGGGAGGCGTTAGCATGTACGGAGCGGAAATAAGTCCAGCCGATCTTTGCAAGCTTTTTGCAGGTTAGAGCGCACTTACTGTGCAATTTCGATTTGCGCACAGCACTTGCTCTCAGAAGTAAAACGAACCAGGCATTATTAAAGCGTCATTAATAAAATACAAATAATTTAAAGTCTAACTTTACCCCATACACTTTGACAAAAGAAAAGGTTCCTTTTTCTTATTTAATTTTAGGTGCTGTTTTTTTTTTAATTTTTTTAAATTTTCATCCTCCCATTCTTATTTAAATAAACCAAAGTACCCTGGTTTAATTTTTCTTCATCAACACTTTATCTATCCTAGTGCTGTTCCTTATTTATCAAATTTATATTTCAACTATCAACAAAACTTACTTATAAAATCATGGATGAGTTGGATGTTTTAAACCATTTCTCTTTGGATATGGTGTCAACCGATATGAACTTCGAAGAAGCTTACTCAGTTTACAATCATTTACAACAAGAAAATGCTGTGAATGCTATTGATGACCTTCAAAAGATGCAAGATATGAACTTACATCACCAACAAGTAAAGTCCATTAATGCCGGCGATTTAAACACCCACCGAGCCAAACCAGCTGGTGGATTAAATGATGATCACCATATGTTGGGCCAAATGAAACATGAACCTTTACCAGTCCCATTAGGCTTACAACCCCAAATGGAAGAACCTGAGGACGAAGAAGATGATGACGAGTTTGATAAGTTTTTTTCAAACAACGAATCAAATGCCTTGGAAAAGTTTTTGGACAATTTGGCAAATCCAACCAGTAATAACCCGTTAGAATTATACCATCACGAGTTTGCCTTCAAGCCAAAGGATAAAAGGCATGACTTGAACAATGCCTTTGCTCATCCTCCATCCAATACATTGTTCAAGGATGTGTCGATGGATTCAATGAATGACTCGAGTATGAATACTCAATTACCAACACCTGAATCAAGACAGTCGTCTATCGATGAAGAGTTTGACATGGCTCATATGAAACAGAACCCCGACTTGGATGACTCGGATGAGTTTGATGAATCCTCCAATAAGAGAAAGAAACCAAGCACCAAGCCTTTATTAAGCGTGGAACAAAAAAGATTAAACCATTCTCACAGTGAACAAAAGAGAAGACAATTATGTAAATTGGCTTACGAAAGATGTTTAAGATTGATAACCAACTTTGAAACTTATTCTAAACAACCTCCAGTGAATAAAAAGAGTAAAAGAAAACAGTTTACCAAAGATGGGTTACCAAATCTTTCAAAGCATTGTGCCTTGATGAAAATATCGCATGAAATGATGAAGGTGAAGAGTAAAAACGAAAGCTTGAAAGATTTATTAACAACTAATGGTGTCTTGTAAGGTGTTGCATTCTGGCAATGCAGGTGTAATTATATGTATATTAACGAGTAATGAATAACGAGACTTAAATGTTGTAGAGGATTATGTTGTAGATTGTGGGATTGGCTTAGTCTGCAAAAATAGTTTCAGACAACACTTCAAACAACCATAACGAGCCGAGTCTTAAATTTTATTCATAGAGAAATTCATCCATACCTGGAAAAATGACAGCAAGTGGTCAACATGGGAATCCTGAATACTGCCAAATTAGTAAACCAACAGCTGCAGCTTCAAGAAGGTCCCATGATATCCCATGAATATTCACCAAACACTGCATACCGTCCATAAAGCTCCTGTTCTAACGGAGTATCCAACAGCCGTGGCCGGCATAGTTTGCGCTAGTGCAATTAAGGTTCCATATAAACTTTTTGCTGTATGGCGTGCTATACTAATCAATTTAGTCAAGCTTGTGTAACTCAAGTTTAACTTATTCTTTGGACCCTTGCATACAAGGCTTTGCAGATATAAGTAAGCAAATTCAGAACTAATCTTGCTTGCAAGAATAGGCTTCAAAGAGTTAAAATTGATTCATACAAGAATCTATCCTTATGTTTCGTATATGTTAAATCAGGGAATATCTGGTACCAGCGTATGATAACCAGGTGTATCCAGATTAATGCAAGTTCGGTATCCTTGCTCGGTTTAGGGGCAATAGGGTTTCAACCTACTGGATTTGCGCCGCTTATGCAGTATTGATTGGCACGGGATAGATATAAAATTTTGATTGGAACCCTTCCATAAGGCACCACTATACATGGGCTAGTTGGGCTGCAGCTACGCAATTTAAGGTTCCGCTCATAATATAGTCACTTTGGGCACGTTAGTATTTGACACCATCCTTTTTCGTTCACAGCCTTCAAATAGAACGTTGGAATGTGTCAATGGTTAAGATCCTGTAATACTTCAACTACCGTTTAAAAACGTGGCACTTGTTTGAAACTTCCATGCCCTTTAATAAGCATTCAATGATCTTGTCAAATCTCGGCTTGAAGCTATTACTCTATTAATTAAGCACGGACTTTTTTTTGCTAATATTCCAAGATTCTTTAAAAGCCGTCCGAAATTCAGAAGTCTTTTCACATAATCAACTATGGCAAAATTCTACTGGTCAAACCTAATTCAGTATTAAACTATAACCTTTGTAAATCATCAAAACCGTTGAAGGTATATCATGGTCTGCGTATGTGTGTCAAAAAAAGTTTCGTAAAGCTCCCTTGTTGCTTGCCACACAATAGTGATCACTCCGTTCCTCCTTTTGAGTTTATGTTTGCAGGAAATTTCAATAGATAGGTTGGTGTAAGCTTTTACAGGTTGACAGCCAATTCAGCATGCATTATATGAGATGCGCTGTTCGTATTCCAGTAGACTTCATTCAGTACCCAAGCTTGTATTGAGTTATTTGATACAGCTGGTTTGTCAGCTATGGCTTGTCGGGAATAAGCTATTTGACACCTGTATAGTTTCCCGAGTCACCAGTGGGCTGCAAAAAGTAGCAATTCAAACACCTATGAAATTATCCAAAATAATCACAGATAATTCCACCCTGCCTTCATACAATAACAGACAAGCAAAACATCTATTGGTAGACTTAAACGCTAATCGTGGCTCTTTCTTTCTCTTTCTCCAGGCTGATTATCTTGATCCAAGAGCAGCAGCTTAAGAAATGCGACGCGACTGAAATATTTCCAACCATGTTTGGAGATAAAGATCAACGTGAAGCTTTACTGAAGCTTCCTCCCGCAAATCTACCAGTCAACACGTTGCCCGAAAAGCATGAGTTGTACACGGTGCGCCGGTCATTCTACTACGTATACGTCATAAACTGGCTCTATACTTTCAAAGCACACCTCCGTTTATCATCTGAATATTTCGATGTTGAATTGTTCGAGATGGAATTACTTAATCTTCTTAGCCCACCGCCGTTGGACGAGTCTGTGCTTTTCATAAACAAGCTTAAGATCCAAATCATCAACATTCTTACAAACTCCAACAATAAACTACAAGCTCTGGACTTTGATATGGTGATTAAAAAATCATTTATGAATACACCATTGGGTGACATTGACACGGTGACGAGATTTGATGATCTTAAGTTGTCCGAAAAGTTCGAAATCTTTTTCGTGGTCTTAAACTACTTATCTTCAATGGCTGGCTTCAGAGGGTTCTTAGATAAAAACGACCTTGACATGCATTTACCTTCTAAAATTTTGCAGACAGTCAATTCCGGAAACATTCGTGAAGATTTCTTCTTAGTTTTCAATGACACAAAGCTATATAAAAGAGTTATAGAGTATCCTGATTTGTCAGTTCCAAAGAAGAGGAAAGATTCACCAGAAGATCCGGAAGACTTTTTCTGGGATAAATTCGATATTGAAATAACCAACATAACGTTTGAAAACCTCGCATGGACTATAGCAGACTTCGAAACGTTTATCAAGAGCAATAAAGGCAATCACTTCAAGAAGTTGCTGAAAAAAGACTTTCAAAATAACATTCTTAATCAAGAGTTGAAGAAGAGAAAAATAATCAATAATAGAAAGAAGGAGTACCAAATGATTAACTTAATGGCCACCAGAAAGAGATCTTCGAGAATCGAAGCAAAAGAACGTCAAAGACAACTAGACATTGAAGACATCAAGGCTCAGAAAGAGAATGAAATGAAGTTGGCCATAGAGCTTAATAAGATTACAAAGCCTTTGAATTTCGATTCTACTACTATGAGCAGAGAAGATAGACTCAAAATGAGAAAGTTGAATACTGGATTCCGGAAAGACGGAAGATCTGAATCAGTTCAACCTGAGCCAATAAGTTCCAGTCCCGAAGATGTTGAGGTCGATGCAACTAGAGGCCACTCTTCGGCAGAACATGGAACTGGTGAACAGCAACATGTCACTGAGTTACAAGTTGGAGATGGGCCTAAAGCAGAGCTTGTTGAAACTGTAGCGATTGAACCCAAACCTGTTGATTCCCAGCCTACTGAACCCAAATCTACTGAAACAGAACCTATTGAAACCAATGAGGAACCAAAGACAACTACAAAAGATGCAGTTCAATCAATAGGTGTATAATTAACGAAAATTAATATATATATTAAAGAATCAATCTCACAAGACAAAATCAACGCCAATGCAATGAATTATAATTTCAACTCAGTCAAAATTTGACCTGCTAAGGTCTTATAGTTCCATGTGTTACCCAACAACTTCTTGAATTGCACTCCGTACAATCCAACTAATGGGAACTTAACAACATGGATTTCGAATTTTAATGGAGATCTCTTGGCCTTTGTTTTAGACCTGTGCTCTAATCTAGAGGACATCAACATATCTGAGCCACCACCAATCATTAAATTACCAACAGAATCAATGGAATCATCTTCAGTATATTGTTTAACATCAGCTTCATCATAATCATCGTTGTCATCGTTACCATACAACAGCTTATTGATTCTAGCGGCTGCTGGAGTATTTGGTGGCATAACTTGAGATTGAGAACCATTCTTCCTTCTGTATGAGCCTAATATATTAGTTCCAATCGAAAACTTTCTTCTATGACCTCTGTCACTTCCAATACTACTGATAGAACTTGATTGTCTGTGGTGTCCCTTTGGAGTTGCCAAATTTTGAGTGTTCAAATGTAACGAAGGCTGTCTACTTGGACCTCTGGAAACTACTGGAGAATTAGTGCTTTCACTTTGTTCTGGAGTCTGGGATCTTTGCTCAATGGATGAAGAAGTGGACTTGAATGCATCACCATATAATTTATCTTCTTCAACATTTCTCTTTGCTTCAACTGGTTCAAATTCCTCCTCATCATCATCTAAATCCTCAACAGCATTTTGT
This sequence comes from Yamadazyma paraphyllophila, assembly GCA_030563605.1. Taxonomy (NCBI): domain Eukaryota; kingdom Fungi; phylum Ascomycota; class Pichiomycetes; order Serinales; family Debaryomycetaceae; genus Yamadazyma; species Yamadazyma paraphyllophila. The sequence goes on from JAJMJO010000010.1 coordinate 306,015, forward strand.
AATGATGGAGTATGTGAGCACATGAACCCACCCTTAACTTCTTGGTATTTAACCCCCAATCTTGTCAAGACATTGATAATATTATATCTAATAATAGGTAATGGCTTGGTAGATGTGGTTTGAACACTGAAGAAACCCTTTAAGAACAAAGTCTTTGGGTACTCGATAGAAAGCATGGTGTTTGGTCTGGCGTTGTTGAATTGTTCAATGATTTGGTCTTCAGTCAATTCTGGAATCTCAGTAACTTCAATGTCATCATCCAACAAAATGTCATCAAAGAAACCATCATATAATGGTGGTTCTTGTTTACTGTCTCCTACCAACTCGTCACTATTTTGAGATGCCATGGTATTAGGTAATGGAGGTTGTGGTCTTGGTCTGCCATGTGAATCCTTTCTTCCATGACCACCAAGCGATTTCGATCTCGCAGTAGGATGTAACTTTCTATTTGATGAAGAAGGTTCTGGCTTGGTGTTAGGAATAATTTGGTTGGTCTCTGCATCAATATGAGGTAATGGTGGTAAATACTCGACGGGAACGAAACCATGTTTGTTGTTGTTGGATACATTGATCGAGTGAGATCTGCCATGTCCAGAACGTCTTGGATCCTTTGTGATAGGTTTGAGGGTTGCTTGTTCCTCCAGGGCAGTTTGTTGTTGTTGTTGTTGCTGCTGCTGCTGTTGTTGTTGTTGTTGTTGTTGTTGCTTCTCCAAAGCTTGTTGCTGCTCTTGTTGCTGCTGCTGTTTGTCAACAACTTGAATTCTGGACCCTCTAGAATCTGACTTTTCTTTGGCGGTAACTTTCATACTAACACCTCTACGGACCATAGGATCTCTCTTATATGAGGATAAATGGTCTTCTGCATCTGGAGTGGGGTTCTTGGATCCCATATCTGGAGTTCTTTGCGGCGAAAGATTTCCTCTGCTTTGTTTCTTTCCAGATAACCTTCTGAGGAGTGAATTCAATGTTTTACCATTTGGATCATTAGCTTCATTGCCAAGTCCCTGAGGTTGTTGCTCTGGGATGTTGCTTCTCTCAGCGTTATCAACATTAGCAGCATAATCACGAGGTGGTGGAGACTTCTTGATAGGAGATGCTGAAGTGTGGGCCTGTTCTGGGAATGGGATTTGTGGAGGTGAGTGAACTTGGACCATCTGTGGGGATGGTGTCGGTTTCGGCTGTTCAGTAACAATAATTGGAGTTCCCTTTTGCGCAATCTGTGCAACTTGTGCCACAGGACGTCCCAGAGCTTCGGATGGAAATGGTTGTTGTGATTCTTGAGCCACTTGAGCTGCTTGAGTATTTCTCTTTTCAGTTTCTAAGAGTTGAGCAATAACAGCTTCTTCCTTAGCCTTTTTACGTTTCTTCATCTCCTCAACTAAATAGTATATCGATACTAATGGATGAAAACCACCGGTAGGATCTGGAAGAATATGTGCGTTAGAAGCCGATGCATACTCTCTGCCTTGTTCGGTAATCTTATACCAATTTTCACTGCTCATCTGATATTCGACACTACCAACAATAGTGTTTAATTCATCAGTTAAAGATTGATAATCGCCTAAATCAAAGGAAGAAATAGTTTTAATGATGTCAGAATCTAATGGCAATCTCAAGGGAGTTCTTCTTGGTAAATGACTAGATATGGCATATTCATAGCCTTTATTCAACCACGGATGATTCATGACTTCAAACAAGGTAGCTCTCTTAGTTGGATCAACCTGCAACATTCTAGATAATAACGACACACATTCTTTCGATAAAAAGGCTGGGTACTCGACATTGGCCTTTTTGATCTTTTCATGTAAAATTGATACGGACTGATCATCAAAAGGTACTTTACCACACACCAAAACATATAAAACAACACCAAATGACCAAACATCAACTTCGGGACCTACATAAGGTTTTGCACATAACAACTCAGGTGCTGCAAAATACAAAGAACCACAATAAGTTTTCAACAAAGACTTAGGGGAGTACAAGTTGGATAAACCAAAGTCAATAATCTTGACGTCACCCTTTTGATTGATCATAATATTTTCGATTTTCAAATCACGGTGAACGACATTATTTCTGTGACAATAGTCTAAAGCAGACGCAATACCTCTAGCAAACTTACGGGCATGCTTCTCTTTCAATGATCCATGTGCAACAATGTAGTCCAACATTTGACCACCTTCAACATATTCAAACAACATATAGTAATGGTTTGTCATGGGGACGATTTCATATAGTCTACAAACATATGGGTGAAACAATAATCTTCCTAATGCACCTTCTCTTGTAGTACGTTTATCTCTCGCAAGTTCTTTTTCAAACTCTTTTTGCTTTTGTTGCATTTCTTGTTGGGATTGTGGAGGAGGATCATCTTGATGAGCTCTTTGGTATAATTTAGCAGCCCTAGGAACGATTTTAACGGCACAGATTTCACCAGTAGAATTATGCTGAGCTAACTTGACCTTACCCATTGAACCTGCTCCAATAGTTTTAACAAAATCCCAGTCACCAATGGACTTTCTATGAAACGGTTGCTGAGAATGAGAATGAGACTTCGATTGGTCATTACGTGGCGTAGATGGTTCGTGAGCTTTTGCTGGAGCTTGATGGGTATTATGAGTTTTCTGGGCATTGGAGGGACTCCTTCTAACTGAAGTCCTTGAAGTAGTAGTGCTTCCAGGGTTTGAGTCTGCAGGAGTTGAAATAGCCACCGGAGGTAATAATTCACCTTGTTTATGCGCTTCTGCTGCCATTGCAGCCATTTGTTGCTGATTAATGAGCTTGGGATTCATTGTGGTTGGAACACCTTGTTCAGAATGTCTCGACGGGGCACCAGAGACAGGAGTAACCACTTGCTGATTAGTTGAAGGAACGCGTCTATGAATGGGAGTCTGAGGAGCGTTCACGTTTGCTTTTGGATCCAACAGTTGTTGGAAGCTTGAGCTTCTTGAATGGGATCTCTGGTTTTGAGTGGTAGTATACAGCGGGAATTCTTCCGTTTGACGAGGAGTTGGGGATGCTACATCGGGATTATTGACATCACTTCGTGAACTTTTGAGACTACCACTGACGCTCCGTAACATTCTTGGAGTGGCCGGTTGGCCAGGACGGGATGATGGGGCAGGAGAATTCCCATAACCCGTTTGTTGTGGATGGGAATTGGCTCCATTAGAAGGCCCACCGCCGTATTGGAAATTCATTGGTTGGTCACCAAATGGATTCGAAGAAGTATTTGAAGACTCCTGAAAATCTTGGTTATTCATGCTACTAATCAAGCGGATCTGTTGATAATGAATGGGTTAAGTTTCGATGGAACGATGAATTAAACCTGATAAAACTGCCGCTGATAAATTATCGCAACGCTGGCAATGGAAGATCGAATCACCTAGGGGTTAAATATGAGGAGGTAGAATGGGTGTGAGGGCTAAAAACACAACAGATATACGCTTTTAGATCACTGAACAAATTGACACCTCGTATAGCCTCTGGAAATGTAACTTGATCCGATTTTACTATCGATTATTTGATTGTTAATTGCTTTGGTTCAATTTTTCTGTCTTGATAACCGCAGTCAATGCGCAAAGGTTGAGAGTCGTGCCGCAACAGTTGATGGCTGAAGGAACGATGGCGGAGAATTGAACGATGTAGAGCCAATTGTGTAGAGCCAATTGTGGTTTAGAGTACAGAGTTGGTGGAGGGAGTGGAAGGTGCTAGAATACTCCACACAGCAGCAGCTTCTATTTATAACCTGGCCGCAGTTGCTGCGAATTGTGTTGATGTTGGTGATACGCTTGTAGATTAGTTTAGGGAGTATCACACCTCAAATGGGCTTGGATAAAGTTTGTGATGAGTGGCCGGTCAGTCATACTGTTGTGATATAAATACAGGTGCGATTAAGTGATTGGCGTAGTACCGTCTCTTATAATTGTGGATTAAGTGAATGCTGTAAGGACGTGATTCGGCTGGATCTGTTCATGTGTAGTTCCATTGCATGTTCAGCATATTGGTCGATTACTGCTTGTGGTGGTTTCTAAGTCATAGTGCAACCATCGAAGCGATTCTCTAATTGTTTAGATGTTCGACGAAGATTAGCCAACTGTGTCTCTTCAAAGGCCAAACCCTCTCGATGTTATATCTCTTGACTACATCTCTTCACCGTCCTCCTAAACTCCTATTGACATCTTACTAACTCATTTATTATGAATATATTATCTACGCTATCTAATGCTTGTGGTGCTTCAAGTGAGATTGGTATTCCCAGGTGTAACCCAAAACAATAATGGCAATGGCCAAGTGAAGTAATGGCTTACCGGAAGCGTTTTCACCATCAAAGTAAGCAGCCTTGTATCTAGCCAATGGGGTAATTGGCTTCTTTGGAGCAGCAGCTGGTCCAGTTGGTAACTTCTTGTAGAAGGAAACAACTTCGGCCATTCTCTTGGCGTTAGGGTTGGATCCAATGTTCTAGAATGTTAGTATTGTGAGACGTAGGGTATGCTAGATGGGATTAGCTCTTTGGTGGTGGGATTAGCTCTTTTGGTGATGGGATTGGCACTTATTACGGAATTGATACGAAGAAGAACCCTGTCCACAAAAAGGTTCTTGGGTCCATTTCTTGCACGATGATGGTCGGAAAACATAGTTGGGCACTGTGCCGTTACGCATATCTCATTGGCGGTTGGAATTATAGTCAATTGGGTGTTTGTCCAGTTGCCGTCGCTCTTGGGTATCTTCAAATTGTTCTCCTTCAACAACATTAATTTGGATATTATATTCAAAACTTCACACAAGCTCACTTGCTAGCCATCTGTTACTTATACATACCTTAGCAGAAGCGATCTTTGGTGGGATCAAAGTAGATAATTGTCTTCTAACGATAAAGGACATAGTGTTAATGAAAAGTTTTGATTCTCAGGCTTTTCCAGTGCTCGCTCTATTCGCGAAAGTTATTGGATGAGAGAAAACGTTACACAAAACCACCAAACGTTAAGTCATAGAGCTATCAGGGAAGTTGTTAAAATATTCGTTATCGTATATTACAGGTCAAATAAGTACTATACACTAGGTGGTGCTCATATAAGAGGCTGAATTATGGGCCTTAAGTTTCCCATTTTTCCACGCTAAAATCCAAGTATTCTATGTAAACTTATACTTCGCTGATAAACAAGACTAGAATGTTAGTAAGCCTGGCTGGATGCTGATTGTTTGCTATACGTACCGTTGTTTCCTCTAATAAAAACATCACCGTAGGTGGTTCCACTTGCTGTGCCATTGACATATTCGCTGGTGCTATCTAAAACAATATTCATGAACCCATCGATGCTCTGCAAGTTCCCTATGTATGAGACGCCATTGTGAAGTTTTACGCTAACCTTGGAGCCTATGATGCCGCCCAAGAAGCTGGAAGGGTTTGTCTTTGCAGTTACTGTAGACATGGTTGATTGAAGAGTTTGAACTGTGAGATCGCGACTTTACTGCGAGTCGCGGCCGGGTAAGCGATGTAGAAGATACAACCATTAAATGGCTACCGGTGTGAATTAACACTAGCAGGTGGCTCATTCTTGTATCAGTCATAGAATACCGTAATTCCCTTATACACTTTGTAGCCTCTCAGAATCTCATTCGTCTCGGATGCCTCTCGGAATTGTCGCGATCTTTTGCATCCATTTTCTTCCACCAATGCTCCACAATCTGGCACGTTTAGCAGGACGGTTAAACCAGACTTTGAACGGCCATAGCTCTGCTACCATGCTTCGTTATGGACTTAGAAACTTTACAACCTCACAGGTGCACTTGGTAAAGAATTACCGTGTTGCAATGGTAGGCTCAGGCCCTGCTGGTTTCTATACCGCCTACCATATTCTAAACAAATCTCCTGAAACATATAAAGTAGAGATTGATTTCTTTGAAAGACTCCCTGCCCCATATGGCCTCAGTCGTTATGGTGTTGCGCCGGATCATCCTGAAGTCAAAAACTGTGAAGACTATATGAAAGAGATCATGGATCTGAATCAAGTCAGATTCTTTGGTAATGTGAATATCGGAAAGGATATATCACTTGACGATTTGAAAGACCACTATCATTCTGTGGTGTTGGCTTACGGATGTGTTAATGCAGATAACACCTTACCGGTTCCAGGAAACGATTTGCCAGGTGTTATATCCGCACGTCAGTTTGTTAATTGGTACAATGGACACCCAGATTTCTATTCTAACAACCAGCAATTCGACCCTAGCTTGCTAAAAGAAATAGAGAACGTCACAATAATAGGAAATGGTAACGTTGCTCTTGACGTAGCCAGAGTTTTGCTAGCAGACCCAGATACCCATTGGGACCCTACAGATATCTGTTCTGGAGCAGTAGAAGTGTTGAGACAAAGCAGTGTCAAGAATGTTAACATTGTGGCCAGACGAGGTGTTCTTGAGAGTGCATTCACAAACAAAGAGCTCAGAGAGTTATTGGAATTAAATAAAACTAAGAAAGTCAAGTTTATTCCTATTAGCGACGAAGTGTATGAATCTATCGAGCCTTTCACCAAGAAGTTGGACAGGGTTAATAAGAGAAGACTCACCATTTTAGAGAAATATTCCAAACCTGAAGATTATGCTCCTCTGAAAGTATGGAGCCTTCAATATCTTAAAAGCCCGGTGGCATTTGTCGCCAATGAGCAGAATCCCAAATTGTTATCAAAAACAGTTTTGGCTTCTAATCAAATCGTTGCTAATAATGCCAGTGACGATTATAGAATCATTGCAGATGAGTCTGCTGATTTGACAGAGTTGAAGACCGATTTGGCAATACTTTCCATAGGGTATAAAGGTTCTGCTCTAGAGGGCTTTGAAGAATCTGGAATTTTGTTTGATGAAAAACAAAACAGAATACTTAATAGAGGGGGTAAGGTGATATCTTCGTTCTCTGCTGACCCGAAATATCATGTATATAAACCGGGGTTCTACACGTCTGGGTGGATAAAGAATGGACCTAAAGGAGTTATAGCATCCACCATGATGGATTCATTTGATACAGGCCAAAACGTTATTCAAGATTTATCTGAAGGTATTCATACCAACCCTTCCTCGGCAGACATAACCTCAAAACTACAAGGTACAAAGATTGTCAATTGGCCTGGCTGGAAGAAGCTTGATACGTTCGAAGTCGAAACAGGAAACGAAAAAGGAAAGACTAGAGAGAAAGTATGTGACCGTGACGAAATGGTTGCAATAGCTTGTAAATAAATATATATTACTTACATCCAGTAATCTTGATGAAGTATGTGGAGTGGGCCTCCTTGACGTTATCATTTGGAAAGAACTTGGGTATGGTTGAATATAGCTCGTAGTCCACTTTTGACACATCCCATGTATCTCCTGCAGCACCTTTTCTCTGTATGTTCTCCAGATAATGAGGTAAATCTGTTTTATCAATGAAGTATTCTACGCCACCGTGTCTGAATATGCTGGTGGGAGGAAACTGCGGAACTGGATCTCCTTTATGAACAACTCTAATATAACCGTGCTTGAAATCGTTTTCGTTTCTACAAGTCTCAGCAACCTCTTCTGTGTTGAATAAGTCATCGACAAAACTCATCATTTGTTTGTTCCCTATCTTGGGACTACCGTATGTAATCACCAAAGGTTTCAACCCCATCAATTGGAACTCGATGCCGCTGAGAAGTGCCAATGAACCACCAAGAGAGTGGCCTAATACCACGAGCGAAAAGCTAGGATACTTTTCTTTCAAAGCCTTGACTTCAGACATGATTGCTACGGCATTATTCTTGATGAAGTTATAGAATCCTCGGTGTACTCGACAGCGATCACATTCCACTCTTTTGACCCCTTGAACATGGTTAATCAAGGGATCATACCGATGGGGCATAGCGTCAATATTGGCGAACCAATCTCGCCTTGAACTAGTGCCTCTAAAGCCTAAAAGTATTCTTCTTTTCTTGATATCAATCCCATAGAACCCGCTTCCCACGTCTCCCCATTCATTAAAGTTGAATGTTTCTATGATGTTTATCGTTTTATATTCGTCATCACGACACCATGCCATAGGACACAGTGACTGCTTCTCACCTAGTATTCCAGGTTGCAAGCCATTTTGGACGCAGTAAGCGAAAGAGGAGATTTTGGCATAATCCACAAGTTGCTGGTAGTCTGCCGCTTTTTGGATGGCTAAGGCTTGCAATGGAAATACAAATGTGCAAAGAATCAGGATTCTCATGTTGCAAATAACACAGAAACAACACTGCGATTTTTGAATTTTGCAGCCATTATGTACATCCGGTGATTTTGACAAAGTAATTGAGATGCTCGAAATTAGTGAATATTTCAGGGGCCATATTGGATAGTGTATCAAGGCTGAAATCAAACGCATCAACTTCAGACTCTTCCTTGATTTTAGTCCCGACCCTAACCAAGTCTTCAGGTAAATGTGGTAGCCTCTTCCCTTGTATGAGATACTTCACGCCAGCATGGGCAAACGAAAATCTTCTGGGCGGTAGCATTGGCACGATATCATTTTTGTGGACAACCCGGATCATACCACTGTCTATGTCCTTATGCTGGAGAGCCATTTCCGCCACTTTATCTGACTTGAATAGCTCATCGATTCTTTTCATCATTTTCCCGTTGCCCACCCTAGGACTTGCAAATGTAACCACTAAAGGGGAAAATCCCAAGAGCTCGAACTCAATCCCACTTAGAAAAGCAAATGCACCCCCCAATGAATGCCCAAGAATAACAAGTTTGTAATCTTGATACTGTTTCTTCAAGTCACTGACTGCTTCTATAATACTGGCACAATTCTCTTCCACGAAATTATAGAATCCACGGTGAACTTTACATCCTTTACAATCGAAGTGGTTAGAAACGTCTGTGACTGATTTATACGGTTTATGGAAGAAATTCAAATTGGCAAACCAATCTCTTTTGGTGCTAGTTCCTCTAAACGTTAGGATTATCCATTTTCTATCATGATCAATACCATAAAACCCGGCACCGATGCTGTCTAAGGTGTTGAAGTCAAACACATGCAACACCTCTATGTTGGCGTACTCTGGATTGGTACATTTAGAACTCACACAGTTTGTGTCTGTATGTCCTAGTCTGCCAGGCCGTAATCCAAATTTGGTACAATATGAGAAAGAAACGATTTGAGAGTACTCCACCAATTTGGTGTAATCCATAGGGTTCTGATTAGCCTCCATAGGTGTTGAGTGATTAGTAGCTCCTTCAAAACATAACGATGTGAAGAAGAAGAATGATATCACCATCCACTTCCTGACCATGCTAAACATCGATAAGTAGAAAACCTGGGATCTAGCGACTTAAAAAGATTCAATGCATTAGACATAATGCAGCAGATTGATTACAATGGCATAACAAAAATCTACAAATGTAATCTATCATGTTTGATTATATTATACAAATCATAAATCATTCAGCATAACTAAAATGCTCTAGTTTTTCTTAGCCACTAAAGACACCTACTTTCCTGATGAATTCGGTAACATCTAATATTACAGTAGAACAACCCACAGTTCCCACATCTAGCATAATTGGACACATTACTACAGATACAACACAACTTTATTCTTGGTCTTATGAGTCTAGCTTCCTTACTCTTCTTTCCCTTTTGGCCTGCTGTGGAGTCAAAAGAATCAAATTGATCGAGGTATTGATAGTTTAAACTCAAAATGGAATTGATCGATACCAAATTTCTTTCCTCTTCGAAATACAGATTCAAATTACGGCGGGCTGACAAAATTTTCTTTGTTCCAGGAGTCGTCCCCTGTCTGTTGGTATTTTTACCCGACCTATTTTTATATTCGAATCCTTTAGGTAAATCGAAAACAATCTGACTTCCTTCTTTGCTGAGATCAAGGACACGCTTGGTGGCTAATCTTTCGAGTGCTAATTGCTGGGAGGACTTCAATGGACCCGAAGTTTGCTGGGAATTATCATTAGATTGAATTTGCTTATTCATTAAATCGTTCAAGTTATAATTTATCTTGGCCTTTTTTACTTTAGGTTGGCTGGCCTCTTCATTACGTTCCTGGTTAAGCCTGACATTGGGCCTAGCAGAAACATTAATAGATGACGTGAAATAGATGGTAGAACTATTTGCGTTCTTTTTATTTGGAATCTCCTCTATCAACATGATTGACAATTTTCACTAAGCGCGAATTTGTGTATTTAAGATTTGGACTGGAAGTTTCAGAGGTAGATGGTGCAAGACTCTTTGGGCTAGGCTGATGGCTGTAGTAAACACGGAATTTTAAATACTAATCAGCGACATAACGGAAACCAAATGAAGTTAGAAGACGTTTAAAATGACTCTCTGACGCACCAGAAGCCAGTTGACTTGTCAGGCTTCCCTATTTCTCCTAGTCCCCTTTTGCAGCGACAACTTAGACCACGGAGCAGTGATACAGTACTACCGGCTACTTCCAAAACTTGTGAGACACCAAGCCTTCTGGCATTTTTCTGGTAGAGAAGCATGAATAAGATAGTCATTAAAGATCATCTTGCATGAGTGGCAAAGCCGACAGAAGCCATAGATCGAGGCTCCCATGACTTATGATTCCGTTTTATAGTTCTTTGAGCAAATACTTTACCTGTAACACTTCTCTCCAGAATAAGAGCTTTGCTTTACCTCCTACAATATCTTTAATCAGTCATTTCGCTTTAAAAGCGTACACCACCTCTTATACTTCTTGCATCCAGGAGAAAACTTCGGCCGCTTATAAGATAACTAAAGAAGAGCTAAAGCACCCTTAGTAAGGGTCCATTATAATGAAAACAAACTCTACGCACGCACGCATAATAGACTATTTTGACAGATCTGTAATTAGAAAGCCAAAGCGTACGTGCATACAGCACTAAAACGTTTTACTAGTCTACGAGATTAATCAATTCAATGCCGTAAATTAAATACTATTAAATGTCGTTACTTTTGTTAAATATATGCTTACTTTAAGTTAGTGAAATCAACTTCACCTTCTCTAGTACCATCACAGGAACCATGAGCACCACATGTACATTTAGATTTGTTTCTCTTTCCGCAAGAACAAGCTTCGCTAGCAACTGGGACAACATTTTCTTGGGCAGCTTTAGAGCAAGTGCATTGCAAGGCAGGTTTGGCACCACAAGAGCAGGTGGATTTCTTAGCGCAAACACAGTTAGATAAAGTACAAGCCATTTTGATTCAATAAGGTATAATAATAAATGTCCTGATTTAATGGCCCTTTATATAGTTTTCTCAACTGATTTTTTGCAGTCGCAGCATTTACTTATTTGGTCATCACCTTATAATTTCAGCCAATCAAAGCGCGCTCAATTGTAAGCGGTAATAGAGCTTATTGCACTATTTTCAATAACATCCATTTAAGTATCCAATAACAAACAAGACAATTTCGATTACCAAATTTGTAGTTTATTTAAGCTGGATCAATGCAAACAATGGTTAGAAGCCGTATGTTTGATAAGTGAAACCGGGGTAGTCTTACTGCTTTTGGTTTACACTCTTATCAAAAACAATACAATGATTGTATACCAGCATTTTATTATCGCGACAATTTACACCATCTATTATACATTTGTGCTGTATTCATAAGTTACTGATTCTCTTAATTAAGGTCGTTTTGCATGAGTTAAAACTACACTCCTGGTAAATCATTTGCGTAGTATCTGATTGAATCTCTCATGAAGAATGGATCCCATCTCTCGAGAGGAATCATTATTTGATCTAGCGGTATTGTCATTGATTTCGGGATGCTCTTTGTTCAAATCCATGAGGACATCCTCGAAGAAATTCGAAATAGAGTTCGACTTATCTGTGTTATCTTTAGAATTATTCTGCTCTTGCTGTTGCTGGTTTTGTTGATTTTGATGGGTTATAACAGAATGATAAACCGTTGAAGCAATGGAATTATGTCCTGTATTACCAGTCTTATCCTCCAAAAACGGACTATTTTCATCATGCTCTTCATCATCATTTATTTTTCGTTTCTTTCGATTAACTTCGTCTAGTCGCCTACGCAAATCAATTGTTTCAAGTTCTGGTAGAATTACGTCTTCGTTGTTCTGTTCATCTAAGATATCTTGAGTTTGAGGCACATCGTCTTTGGGGAGATTGGTTATACTTGGTGGTTTTAAATCGCTATCGTCATCTTGGTATTCATTTCTGATTTCAATTGGTGTTTTGACCAAAGATGCCCTAGCCAGTCCACTAAGTCTATCACTCCCACCAGTGGCTTTTCTCGGAGTATTTGCAAATTGTGGAGTCCTGGGAAAACGCTGTATATCTGAGCTTGGATGTGGTGATTCTTGAGTTTTGCGGCGGGCCCTGGCTGATTGTTCCTCAGGTTCGATGTTATCACTAGAAGTGTTTCGTCCTATCTCGGATACAAGGACTGGAGGCTCAGGTAGGGTTGGGGATGAATCTCTGAACCCTTTGATCATTGACGACCTTCTATTGAAGTCATCTTCTTTCAGGGGAGTCTTGGGCCTTCTGTTTTTCCTGGGGCTGAATGACAATCTATGGTACTGATCAAGTGATTTCCTGACTGTATATACAACACTCTCAGGATTTCTAGTTGGCGATTTGTTGTCTGATGAAAGATTCGTGGTAAGCATGGGAGGTGGATTTAAATTCAAGCTTTCGCTTAAATCAAACTTCCCGAGCTTTCTATGAGGTTTTGGTTCGCCCTGAGGAGTTGATGAAACAAGTTTCTTCCCAGGCTGTTCTGTTGACCAGGTAGGTGTTTGTTCTTCCACGTTTCCTCTTAAGAATGGCCGTTTGAATTGGGCAATTCTGGCATCATTAATATTCACATTTGCTGTTTCATGAGTTGCAGCAGTAGGTGGTTCAGTATGTGTTTGTTTATCGTAAAGCTCCTCGTCCAGGAGTAAAAAGTTCTTTTGAGTGTCACCTAATGGCTTACTCATAGGTGATTGGTAACTAGTAAGTTCAGCATTGGCGGACAGCTCGAAGAAATATTTCCAGTAGTTGACATTTTTCCATACCAGCTCTGTAGAAGAAGAATATTTCCTTATTATCGGAAAGATTTTGTCGTTCAAAACAGCGTTTGATTTAGACAAGTTCTTATCTATATCTTGCAAAGTGGATGTGATAGCTAGTTCCAATTGTTGGAGTTCTAGAGTTGCATCTTCCTTGGTGCTGGATACATCTTCTGCTCCTGATGCTAGGTTGGCATTGGACTTCCGCCTAGCAGATGACGGAGCTATCGAGTAACGCTTCATAGTTGTTTTGATTGTTAAAACGCGCGTTTTATCTTTCGCATCAACCAGATTTTTCATCAAATTTTAAGGAATGGGAAATATCATGTCAACGTCTTTTGCGCCAGAATGTACAGAAAAGAAAACAAAGTATGATGACTGTTTTAACAAATGGTATACCGAAAAGTTTTTGCAGGGGAAATCAATGGAAAATGAGTGTGTTGCATTATGGGATGATTATATAACCTGTGTGAATACTGCTTTAGCTACTCACCAGATTAAACCCATCTTGGACAATGCTAGAGAGGACCAGCCATTTTCATCTGAAGAGTTGAAACTGATCGCTGAGAAGCTGAAAAAGTAAGTTGCTTTCACGAAGACTGTCACCGCCACTAAATATCAGATAATTTATGTTATGATGAATTTCTGCATGCTGAATGATCCCAAACTTGTAAATAAATCAATAAATAAAGCATACAGATGTAATGATAATGTTTATCTTTGTACAAAGTATGTAAAGTGCTTTGAAGTATTTTTTTTTCTGTATTTAGGGATGGGACTAGTAGTTTATGAGTGAAGCCGTTAGTTTATGCGTGACTGACAGTTTATGAATGAATGGTGATTTCCTAGTTCTCCATTTTACTTGAAAGCTGGCGAAGGCGTACCGAATTTATCCAGGAGCATATGGCTGTCATACTGATGTACTCAACCTATATACTCAACCTATATATAGCGGGTAGAGATACAGTGATATTAGAATTTAAGTCTGCCTTTGCAATACATAAGATTTGAAAGGCGTCCATACTAAAGAGTAGAAATATGACCGATACAAAAACCACGTCTGTACCGGCTTTTATGCTCTTGCATTGGCAGAATAGTTACCATCAATTTGCAACCAATGCAATAGCACTATACCAAAATAAAAAAATCGCAAACAGCACTTCCCTTCGTCCAGCCACAATTTACCCTTGTATCACCACAAAGATCATGGCCGAGCCTGGGTTCCAGAGATTCCTTCCACCCTGCTTCTTCTACAAATGTCCATGAAATTGAGTCCTTCACCAAAAACGCTGCACTAATTTTCACCGCGAATTGCTAAAACATCTTCATGAAGCTCTCGGGTATACAGAAACAAGTAATACATTTGTATCGTGCTAGCATACGAACGGTTTATAAGAAACCAAAGGAGACTCAAGCGCATTGGATGAAATTCGTGCACGACGAGTTCTTCAAGTACAAAGATATTCCTAAAAAACAGTTTGGGGCAATAGAACATTTGATACGAGTTGGTACCAGAAGATTGGAAATGTACCTGAATGACCAGATCAAGGATATTCACTAAACTGATTATACTGACATATCTTTGCATACCAGCCTGTAGATTCCTTTTCAATGATTGCATTTTAGATTTAACCCATTTATTTTTTATCCTGATGTTTCCCATAGCATCATTATCCTACATAGTTCTATACAATAAATGTAAATATTAATATTAAAAAAGTTGTTCAAAGTTTGTAAGCAAAAATTCAGTCATATCATTACGACTTCCCATATCAATCATTTCTCTTTGGCCTGTTTCGTCTCTGGCTATGGTTGGGGCAAACACAACTGATAAATTCTTATAGTTCATTCTGTTGACTGACGAATGTTCATTCACCAATTGTAAGTGTTTACAAAGCAACTGAAGAACTTCCCTATTTGAATCTGGTAATTGATCAGTGACCTTGAGTTTGAACTCGGTGGCTTTTTTGCCAGCCGATTGTATCGAGTTTAGTTTGATAAAATCATCGTATACTTCGAAAGGAATTAAAGGATTTGGAATCTTTCTCAAATAACGTTTCAAAGCGGAAGTGATGGCATTAATATCACACTCAAGAACTTCGTTCAATTTATTCAAACTCTTGTCATCTTTGGCTTTTGGATTGATGTTTGAGAATGCTTGTTCAATTGAAATAATGGTCAGATTACCACCGGAAATTCTATAAATACCTTCCATATCCAATCCTCTTTCTTCAACTTCTTTGATGCATCTTGTTATGATCAATGGAACAGCGGCATTCTCAAACTTTGACCTTCTTTCTATACTTGAATTAAATAATGAAGTATCACCTTCATTGATATTGGATTCATGAGATCCAGAATTGTTGTTGAGGAATGTATCCAATATATTGGTAGATCTTGATTTGGTCATGATGCCAAATCCTTTCTTATTTCCTTCTTCTTCCTCGATTCTACCTGGTGCTATATGGCCACCATTTCCAGTTGGGACAACCAAATTAGGACCATTCAGGTTATTAAACCCAATTTTAGCTCTTCTCCAAAATTTCAATTTAGTAGCCTTCTGAGTCTCCACTGCTTCATCTGTCGTAGTGTCTGTAGTGGTAGTGTTCAAAAGGGAAGAAGAAGAATTGGATGCGTGATGAGAAATATGATGGCTACCGCTTTGAGATGCTTCGTCTGCTATAGAAGACTTAGACTCAAAATCACGTCTTTGAATTCTCATATCGCTCACCTCCTTAGAAATGTTATTATATTTCTTCAACTCGTCTCCAAACTTTGCTCTCATTCCTCCTATCTCTTCATGAAGCTTGAACTTTTCATCTTGTAAACGTTTCACATCAGAGTGCAATGCTGCCTTCTGTGCCTCCAATTGACTGATCTCTAACCGGAGTGCTTTTATGTCAAATTCGTTAGGCACAGATACATGATCAGCAAATTCGAAATTCTTGTGGTTGATATAATTAGTGTCTGAGTTCGAACGACTATGAAGTGCCAATGTAAACCCAGGGGCAATATAAGTCAGGCCGTTCTGACTATTACCATTTAATTGGTTATTTGGATTCATTGATTGTCCATTTATAGAACCTTCACTGACATTTCTCGAGTGCCCTCTGTCTTCTTTGCTCTTAAAGATGTTTAACTTAGAAATACTGCTCACACCACTATTACTTCCGCCACTAACGGACCTTTTGTGTCTCAACCCCATTCGAGGTGTCTTTATCATACTCAGTTTTCTACCGATACTTGCAGCATCGGTACTTGGAGATTCTTCCAAGTTAGTAACAGTAGGTGTTGGATTCACAATCATTTTAGAATTCTTTAAGAACTGGCTTGAGCCACTCTTACGTTTTTGTAAATCATGGTACTCACTGTATTCAATACCTTCCAACCCTAATCCGTTTAACAATTCTTCGTGATTCATAGCTTTGTCAATAAAATAATTGTCCGAAGCCTGGGAATTTCTTTGATTATTACTTGGAGTAGTAGGCACAGAAGGAACAGAGGGTAGTGGGACTCTTGGTGGTGGAGATGACAAGTTATTGGAGCTGGGGGTATAGACTCTTCTTTTAGGGGTGGCCACTTCAGAGAGTGGCTCAGGATCAGGTAAGGAACTTTCAATTGTTCTGTTACTATCATCCTTAACTTGAATGTCGGTATCATCACCTTCAAACCCATCAAGAGTGTCATTATTATTGTTGAAGTTATCATTTTCATTGACATCTAACACCCTTGCATGTCTATTATTTCTAGCCAAAGGGCTAGGGCAATTAGACCTCGATCTGACTGGATCGTTATCAATGTGCAATGAGTTTTTGTCATAGGCTAGACTGTCAGGAGATTTTGGAGACCTTAAAGCTTCTTCACTAGTTTGTTGACCTGGTGATAAGATGAGAAGGTTCTTCCCCTTGAATTTGGTATGGGATATAGAAGTGGGTGAATCAGATGGTTTATCAGCCTTTGATAAATCCAAAGCGGGTTGTAGCAATTGAGATTGATGATCTTGTGGACCATTTCTTTTACTTAGTTCGTCGTCAGAATCATTGATTTCTTCAATAGAGAATTCCCTATCGATTCCCTGCTTGGTTTCTGTCTCTTGTGGTTCCACTGGTGGTGCTTTACGAGACAAAGCCAGAGGGTCTGCGCCAGCTGTGGTGGCTGTAGTAGTACCAGCTACAACCAGAGACCCGGACGACGAAGGTTTCATTAAGTCTGGGGTTACGGGCAAATCCTTGAGCTTTGATAGACCAGAAGATGACCTAGTAGTGTCCTGATATATTTCGTTGGCACTTGAGGTCTTTGATTGGAGTTTAGGAGTTGGAGATCTCGACCTGTCATATAAGTCATACAAATCACTTTGGCTTTGTAGACCTGGAGCGGTTTGGGGTTTTGGCTGGAATAACGGTCTTTCTTCCAACTCATTCAAAAGAGGAGTAGATACTTCAACTGTTGATGTTGAGGCAGCACTATTTAACCTGATTTGACTGGGTCTTGAAGTCTGCAGTTCCTTCAAGGAATTCAGTTCCGACTTATTTTCTTTATCCTTTTCACGATTTCTTTCTTTAAGAAGGGCCTTCTTTTTCAGATCATACTTTCTCTTCTTTGCCATTAATTTTTCATGGCAACTCATACAAAACAAACCCTTGGAAGTTCGGGCATATCTCAAGTCCTCGATCTTTTGCTTACATGCTCGACACTTGAAACACGAAGAACAGTAAGCTTGATCACCGGTTAAAATGGCCAAATCGTCAATTTTTTTTCCACATTGCTTACAATTATATGAACAGTTTGAGCATATAAGATTGCCATTTCCTAGAACCAAGAAGTTGGAATTGCAGCCTAACGAGCTATCACATTTAGAACATTTGAAACAATTAATGTGCCATCTATCATCGCCTAGCTCATAAGCATGGCCTTCGTATATCGGAAGGCTACATTTTTTACAACTTTGGACGTTTTCTTCAGCAAAAGGATCGTGGGTCTGAGTTATTGTGGTCATTGTAAATATATGGTTGTGACAATTAAAGGGATGAAACTTTGGAAACCGTAATAAGTTACGTGTTTAATATAAGGACTGTTGAATTATGCGAGTCGTAAATGGAGATCAATAATCGGATAACGTGTTTATAGGGTGACTCTATAGCAGCAAGGACTGAGGGTGTAATGAATGCTAAAATAAAAGATATCTAATGGAAAACCCCAATAAACTTTTAATTCTAAAAGCCGATAAATTGAATATTCACAGTTGGAGAGATTGAGATTGAAATAGATTTTGGCTCGAATAATTCAATGAAACAAAATGCGCACTTCCCTTTCAAACTTTTTGTGTCACTTGATTTATTTACCCAAAAGTTAGTTTATAAAAATAGGCTTGTTTTGCATGAATATGTGGATGTAAAGGGAGTTAAGATTGACTTATTAGGAATTAGGGGAAACAGTTTGAACATAGACGTCTTCTAATTAGCTCCTTTTACTGGTCATATTAATTATATCTATCATAAATAACTAAACGGTGGTTGTCACCTTAGGCTATACCCGTGCATTTGTGCCGATATTGCGCCGCGACGTCAGTCAAGTTTGCCCAAACCTGCCGCCGCACTTCACCCGTAATTGTGCAATCTTATTCTTGATTTAGACCGGCACGAACTTTTATGGTTTATCAGACGCGAGGCTAAAGCTCTTCTGCCGTCAAATCTCTCTTAATTTTGAATGGCTTACCTCTCCAATCGATTTCGTGCCCCAACATGGCAATGATCCAAATTGGTAATGCAAATAACTCTCTTAACCACCAAACAAATGTATGTTCGCTTATGTCGAACTTGTAGCTAAACCATCTGGGATGAACACTCGTATTGATTCTATTCATTAGAAGTTTATACTGGATGAAATCTGTCCAGTACCATACAAGTAAATGAAATATGAACAATTTCTTGATGAAGAGCTTGTCAAATACAAGATAACTAATGGCAAGCGTGCCAAACACCCCACATACTAATGACTCTGTAGTTGGTTCTATTAATGTAGCCATGAATACCATATATTTTCTTACCCTGAGCCACCGGATTCTTCTTTTGAAAAAGTCAATAACTCCATGCTTGCTGGTTTCTACTTTATTAAGCGGCTGTATCACCACATCGGATGTTAATGAGGTTCGAGATGATAAGAACTCCCATAATGCAATAGCGATCATATTATCCTCTCCGATATACTTACTGAAGAACTTAATGGAGTTTCCAGGCCCTTGCATGGTGATGTTCTGTGCATGCTTTTTGATTTCAGGATCGTTAAAGAAGGGGTTGTTGGTGTATGGGATGAGGGAAACTGCTTTGTCAAGATCCAGTCGACGGAATAAGTTACTTTTGCCGTTGACACAGGGAGCAGGACTAAGTTTGTTTAATGCAACATAGAACTTGCTATGGGATGAAAAAAGAAACATTTCATCAAGTTTTATACCCAATTTATCGTATATCAGGGAATCTTGATTTATAGAAAGTGCTAGAGGAACATGGTGAACTAACTTAACGTCACGCTCGGATGACCAGTTTTTCTTGCCACCATCTATCAAGTTGTAGTTGAAGCTTTCAATGGAATTACTCAATAGGTTTGCGTGGCCCCAAACATTAGAATCCATTACCCATACAATATCATGTTTTGCAGCCAAAAATCCTTTTGAAAGATTGTTGACTTTTGGATTTGGCCCGAAATGATCAAGGGTGTTGCCGTTAGTATCCTTCTGCGAGATCAATATTTTGGAATCAATATCGGGATATCTCTTTACTAACTTGGAAAGTATGGGCATCGACTCGTCATTTTCATCATCCACACAAAAAATTATTTCAATCATGTCTTTCGGGTAATCTTGCTTGTATGAGCATTCTAGACAAGTCTCCAACTCTGGATCTATTCCCTTGATTGGCCGTATAATTGTGACGGGTTGGAACAGGTCTTGCAAATTTCTCGAACATTTTTGTTTATAGTAGTTTTGGTATATTTCAAAGAACCCAAGATACGCCATGAACATTATCACCAAGTACCATATTAGTAGTACAACACAGATATAGTACCATGAGTCCATGTCCACACACAACAAGATCAATTGGTATCGATTTCACTTGGTATGAAAAATCGAACCTATAAGCTGGCGTCGCGGGAATCGCGGTGCGTGGACGTTGGCAATGCGATGGATGTACGTGAATATTATGTAATATCGAGGTAATACTGAGATTTAGTGGGGGAGGGGCAGCAGACGGTTGGGTTAAATTGTGGCAATCGGCTTGGTATAGATGAAAGTTTACATGGAGTATGTTTTAGGGTCAAAAAGCAGCCTAATGGATGCTCATGTAGGAAGGGAAAATAATCGAATATCACCAGCTGAAACTGTGCTGGTATAGGCGGATACTCGAGTTCTAATCTGTGGGGCTGGTGAAGATATGATATCTCTAAGTACAACACCTATATTCTTTTTTATATTGTGAAGAAGATTTCCTGGTGTATCCATTGTAAGCATTTTCCTCGTGTACTTGGAGTGAGTAACAAAACTTACAAGGCTGGCGTCAGTTCCCATAAGACCAAGTTATAACATAGTGTAGCTACCTGTCCTGCTTAATTCTGTCTCGTTAGATACTCTATAGTTTATATTAGCATTCTCTAGTCATCAGAAGAAGCCAGCTTGCCAGTTATCAAATATTAGATAGACTTCGAAAGCTAATTTGAGTTTTTCAAATAATAAGATTCTTACATATCCGTTTCCAGAATCCTATAAGTCACCATTCATAATCTGTTTCAGCATACACTTTTGATGACCATTTGTTTTCCCTGCTCAGAATATTCTCCTTCGATGTCTGTTCTTTGTGGCTGCGAAAAATAACAGTTCCAGTAATTCAGGCATTACAACTTGACGGAACAAGATTATGTTATTCTGACATTATAGTATAAATGATGGTGGGTTCCTTCAAGAATTACCATCCCAATAGGCTTCACACTTCTATAATCATGATTGAATCTGAAGGTACTGCTTACCTTCAGTCTTACTTGAAGCACCTTGGATCACATCACCCTACTTTCAACTATACCGACTCGAAGCTGCTAATGGAAAAAGAGCTAGCAGCAAATAATATTGCAGCTGCCAGGTTGTATTCTTCTATTTTACGGGCTAAGAAAGCCGTAACGACCTCATTAGTTGTGAGAAACAAGGACCTTTCCCTTCAACTTTACACCCGTCCTCGAGCCACTCAGCATAATGCCATGATTTCACGCAAAGAAACGCAAGGAATACCACTTGGCCGCCTTCACATCATGAATAACAAGATTTCACCATTATTTGGGTCCTTAGGTTAAACTTGAAGACTCACTCTAAGCTTCATAAACATTAGAGTACGATTCTACTTGCTCTCAGCAAGTCACAATACTCTGTCCGCTACCCCGATAAGGGGAGGCCTCTGTGTCAACATAGAGGCAATTTATCCAATCGTCCACACTTACAAGTCAACATAACTGTATGCAAAGTATTTATTTCAATACAGAAGATAAGAATTTCTCGCACATCCAAGGCCATGTTACGACAAAATGCCATTCTTCGTCAACTCGTGGTGGTAGTATAATGGACCACCTCTCAAGTCCTTCTGCTTGAACGAGCCATTGTTAAGTTTGGAAGTATAGCGTGTGGTAGCAGTGAGAATGGCTGCGTTTCTAAATAAACATGTGCCAGACTTCTTACAAGTAAGAGCTCTTTTGAAAGAAACAATCCTTCCACATCTCAATACATGATGTAACATACAAACACGATACCACGAAGTGTAAAATTCACCTGCTAACCACAAGTGTACCCAATTAAACGACTGGGTAAGAAGCTCGCTCCCTCCAAACAATAGAAAAGGGAATACCCGCCCCTACAAACTGATGCGTACACTCAGCAAGTATAGAGTTCATTAGTGATACAACCAAACGCCGTTTGCCGTTTGCCGTATTATAGACAAGCACCAACACTGATCGAACCAAGCACCTCTACTAAGCGGATTTCAGATAACGTAAGAAAAAGACATTTGCTCGTCAAACTCTCTTAAACTTGCTTACTCAACGGCACATTTTTTTACTATCTATAGTATACACCTTATCCATCTTACAACTTAGGCTTTTGTAAAGTTGTAGATAATACATCTTTCAATTCATGAGCTGCTTCAGTCAAGTACCATTTTAAGTATTTGGATTGCAACCCGTTACCCTTCTTACAAGCAATATGAACTTGAAGCCAGTCCTTATTGACTAAGTAGGCTAAACCAAAACCTTCATCAATAACTTGAGACCAGCCCCAACTTTGGAAGAATTCAGAAGGAACTTGAGATGATGAAATGTACCAAGTTTGAGAGTAAGTAAAGATTGGGTCGGTGTAAATATCTGGGATAGCTTCACCTTCCTTCAACATTTGTTTTAATCCAAATAAGTGTCTGTCCACACCTTTACCTTCAGCAGCAGAACCTAAGTAAGTGACATGTTGTTTGGCAGCAGCTTGGAAAGTACTGACCTTATCTTCAATAGAAGCGTTTTCGTCCGTCCAAGTTTCAACAAATGCTTTGGATTGGTTAGAAACAACTCTACCTGTTTCAGTTCTACCCTTCAAGAACTTTCTGGTAGCAGCTGATTCATAAGTTGGTCTAACCTTACCAGTGTACTTATAGTAAGCCAATTGCATCAATAATTGAACATAAGCATCCGGACTAACCTTGAATTGCTTGATCAAATTCTTACCGTATCCGTGGAATTGGAAAAGCTCTTCGTCGTGTGCTTCAATAGTCTTATCGAATTTTTCGACTGCATTGTAGATGTCACTTCTAACTTTAGGGTTAATATCCCATGGTAATAATTCAGGAGCAATATCAGCTGGTAATACTGGTTGAATGTTCAATTCGGAAATGAAAGCCTTAGGGTCAAGCTTGGAAATCTCAGAAAGAATGTAGTTGTTCATTTGAACAGTTGGAGTAGCATCCATTCTACTGTGCTCACCCAAGAAACCAGAGTTACCGTTAGCACCAATGAAGAATTCCAATGGCTTGTCGAAGAAACGGTTTTGGCCATTTCCGTGCCAGCAGTTGCTACTCTTTTCTTCAATGGTGATTGGGCTATGGCTGTCTAAAGCAATGACAAAAGAAGAAGCAAAAATAGATTCAAGAGTTTCGTCATTAATTGGACTCTTCTTCAAGCTTTCGTAACTGCTCAACCATTCGTCTCTGTTCAAAGAAGTCAAAGCCCCAACCGCATCACCTTTTGGTAACTTGGCATTTTCGTTCAAAATGTATTGGAATTGGCTGTATAATTGGCTCTTTGAAACGGGTTCACCGTTGACATGGTGAGGGACCTTGTAGAAATGGTTGTTGACAATCACGGTGAAGTATTGGTGTTCGGCACCATTGTAAAGCTTGGTGATATCACTACCCGCAGCAGGAACACGAGAGTTGTTGAACATATACTTGAAAGCATTCATACAGTAAGGGTTGCCCTTCACGAGTTCTGGTTCCAAAGTTTCATTCTGAACAGATAACATGAACTGGATAGTATAGTAAGAAATGGCGGTGGCCTTTAAAAGCTGGTTCTTACCGATGGCATTGTTGACATCTTTGTGACTGAAAAAATAGGATACGTATGGAACCACAGGGTCTCTATAAGATAAATAAGCGTAGTCGTCCCAGAATTCGGCCAACCAGTTGTCCTTGTCTTGAGCAAAAGCCTCTAAACGTTGTTGTAATTCAGGACCTTTTGAAGTCTTGAAATCTTCCACCTTTTTTTTGCTTGCTTCAAATTGAGCCGGAGTGAGATATGGCTGAATGGAAGAAAGGTATTTGGAAGTTGTTTCGTCCAACGAAGGAACTGGCAACTTTGGTAACGAAGATTGGAACTTGTAAAGATCGCCCTTAACTGCTGAAGAAGTGAATTGCCTTGTCATACTTTTAGTAAAGTTTTTTAACATTATAATTCAATTGGCATGTATCCGGAAATTAGGTCCGTTTATATATTGTGAGTTGTGGGGGTGACCGAGGGATAAAAGGATGCGCGCTGGTACCTAAAATTGGGTGGGTTGGTGCCAGCGCGAGCAGGGGTTTCTCCGGGTCCATCGTTGCTGCAGTACCACCTGCATCGGTGCGCTGGAAGAGGGTTCTACTATAGGGGACCCACATCGGGTTTAAGATCACCGGTTAATGAATCACTCGGATAATCGAACCACTGACTACAAATATAAATACACCTTGGAAGGCTTGGAAGGTTTTGTGTGTCTGCATCTGAATTGGCGTTCCTCGTAAAATCAATGTGAATGTGAAAAGTTGGTTGTGCCGAACCAGGGTGCGCCGATTTAGGCGATGGCCTCGGTTTTGTCGGACTTTGCTTTGGCAGAGTGGCCAATATGAGGCTGGCGATGGTGGTGAAGCCACTGGTGGTTCCGGGCGTCATTACTTCTCGAGGAAGGTGGTAGTCTATCGCCTATGCTAGGCTGATGTTCTTTGCGAGACACGCGACATTACATCATTAGATGTCTTACATAATTTACCAAAACCACCCGATTTTCTGGTATTGCTTAGATACATATGTGAATTGATGTCCAGAAGGTTACTCACGGCTATAAACAAAACTTGAAAAGTGTACGTGTAGAAAGCATATAATATAACCCTAAAGTATGTGCGAGGGAGGGAATCCATCCCGCGCTTTTGATCTGTTCCTGGGACAGTTTAAGGTTCGAGTCTGGGGCTCTGAGGTTTATGATCTCCAGACTGCCAGACCACCAGAAACTTGCCGTTACCCGAGAGGTTACAACAAGTTCTTTACAGGGTTATCTGTAGTTCTCTAAGCCTTCACCTAATCAGCATTAAGCCTTCTATGCATTCATGTAACAGTATTCAATACCACTCGCCAGGTCCATATTGCAAAAACCCGCTTTACCTACACTTCGCCTTCTCTTGGCCTATACTTCGCCTACTTGGCTTCCTATACATCTTGAAGTCCCCACGAAACTACTACAAAGAACAACCAACTCTTCAACTCCTCAACTCCTTGGCAACTGTGGGACCCAGAAACCCATACATCTCCCGTCCATGAACAAACATTCAACCATCATAACCTGACAACTACAACATAGCTGCCCCTTATCATTTATATCTCCCCGTACAGCCTGCACAGAAACCAGCCCTATACCGATGACTGGCACACCCGCCAAGATCATTCCTACGCAATTGCGAGCCCATTAGTAAGGAATGACCGTTAATCCCTTCCACCAATTACTAACTGTGTGTTACTTACAGTATTCCCGTATCACTCGCTTCAAGTTGACTCAAACACTTCTGTCCGCATATCCATAACTCAAACCATAGCTTTCACTGCGTCCGATTGTCCCCATTCTGATTTCAAGCACATTTGACAGTTCTTGACGATCCAGGTATCTCATACAGTCCAGTTGCTAAATGATCTGGAACACGTCCTTGGGATCTGACTATAATTACCAAAGGAAAACAAGCGCACATCTCCTGGACCAATTAGTAAACCCTGAGCACGCCATCCCCCACAACCATTCCTCTATCCAACGTTGAAACACCATTCGGGGTTATCCTTATCAATGGACATGATCCCGTGGCACCTCCAGACGATAATGTTGAAACACTAAAAATATACGCACCTGCGTTACACGAACATGCCTACAACCCCAGGCAATATCGGTTGGTCAAATGACCGATCTATGAGCTCTTTGTCGATCCAGACTAAAGCTATTGTTTTAAAAGTCGGTTGGAATTCCTACTAACGGAGTGGTGAGCCACATGCCACCCACGATGATATTTTAGTGTTTTACTGATGAGGTATTTAAGTTAACTAAATTTAAATCAACCTCTGGCCAAAACCTTCAGTCAGCGTCTTCACCGCTCGCATCCGCCAGCATGCGCCATTTGGCACCACATTCCTGCCCATCGCGCACTCAGGAATATTTGTTTATTAGTTGGGGCTAATGTACAGGCACCGAGGCATGTTAAGGTACCGAAGTAAACACCGGTTATATATATAGAATACCAGTAGAAAGTCCCTAGCCAAGCTGACATGTCACCCCTCACCCCATGACTCTACAAGACGCCAGCAACCTTACCAGTCCCGCGATCGACTGCCCGCCACCGGCTACAACAGGTCTAAAACAATAAGCCTGTATATTTATTCTTAATTTAGACGAATCCGGTTACATTGACGAGTGCAGAAAAATGAAAACAAATTCCCTGTTTAAAGCGCACCCAGCCTATTCTGCCATAACGTATCTTTTATATACTTCTAGATTCCCATAATCTTGGTATTCTTTAACACTGGGCCTATTGAGTAACCGCCAACCCTGTTCTATTGATAATAAGCCATTCCACCTCAAATCCCCCCATTATTGCCCCATCAATCCCCATCACAAATCAACCCCCTCCACCTCCAAGCCTCTTGACTACTGTGCTTTACTACATTTGCCCTACCAACAAAAATCCCTGCATCACGTATCTTCTGTTACGCATCTAACTAAAGGGCCCCTTAGCATTTGTCTCGACAACCCGTGTTTATTTTGATCCATATATGATCATTACATTTAAATCCTATCTCCCCCAATTGCATCAAGAGATTTAGAGATTTCCATCTCAGCTCCCTTAATTAACCCATTTTCAAAGTGTCGCTTCTGGTTCATGATATGCCAAACAACCATAAATCCCATAAACGGCAAAAATCTTCACTACTGAATGCTGGGTATTATTTCCTGGATCAGCAACTGATCCATTCCCTGCAATACCCTCCCGTGCCCCAACAAAACATCCCTCACTCGGCCCTTTCCCAGTCTAGCTTGGCCCACTCTGACATACCCCAAGCTAACTTATCGCTGGTCAATCAAAACCTAGGTGCTCATCCTCACACTTTGGCTCCAGCCTTAAACCCACTGGTTGGCTCAAACCCGGACCTTCTGCCCCCATTAATCTCAACAAACCTCCACCAAATGTCATCTCCAACTCACTCGGGTGCCCAGTCTGCTCCATCACCAACAATGGACCTGAGCCTTTACGAACACGATGTATACACTCAGCTAAATTATAACTTTCCTCCGCAGGAGCGCCCAAGTATGTTTTACTCCATGCCTCCATCGTCCTATGTGGTGGACCAGTTTGGTGCCACCTCCAGCCCCGGCTATGCTGCATCTTCTGCTCCAACTACTGCCGGGCCCTCGGCAGGGACAAACACCTCTAGTACATCGGTTCCAACCCAGTTCCTGCTCCCGCAGCTGGTTCCTTCACATCATCACCACAATCACCTGCTTTCTCTGCAGCTGCTTTCCCTGCAATCATCCGCTCATCAGATACCTCCACAACAAGGTCTTTCGCATCCACCCTTAGTCCGTACACCTCAGTTACAGCAGAGTTACCCCATTTCAACTCCAAGATCTCAGCATACTCCAATAAGAACTTCACCGTCTCGTAGACCCCGTCATTCTAGAAACCTGCTGCTTTCTACTCCCAAGGCTGTGGCTGAATTGCCTCCCTCACAAAGACCAGCCTTAGCTATACCTAAACACAAGACTAATCTTTCGATTCTGTCCCATTTCAATTTGTTCAATTTAGCTGAACCCCATGATAAACAATACGCCTTCGACAGCACAACATTATTGAATGAACTTGTGTTACAATTGTCTGATGTTGATCAGCCATCAGTTAATACTTTCCTTATGTCTATTCTATCTAAATTAGATGATCCTATACCCCTAGATGATTTCTTTAACTTGTTATACAATGATCAGAAGACTTTGAAATTAACCGCTCCCGATAAGATTGATAGAACCAAAGTGACGTCGACCCTACTGCAAAGCTGTGTTGAAATTGTTTCACAAATTTTGGATATATTCAAGAAACCTGATATCATTCATGAATATTTATCTAGTAACCATATCAGTAAAGAGGTTAAATTGGCTAATATTAACTATCATGAACTTTTAAGAACTTTTTTGGCAGTAAAAATCTTACAAGATATGTTGATAGAGCTTCCTGCAACTTCCTCGGATGTTACTACTTTCAATATTCCTAGGTTATCCCTTTACAAGACATATTTCATCATCTGTCAAAAATTGTTACTCAAGTACCCATCTTCCTTGAGTTCTAGTAATGAGCATCATAAATTGATCTTGGGCCAATCCAAATTGGGTAAGTTGATCAAGTTGGTGTATCCTAACTTGTTAATTAAGAGATTGGGCTCTAGAGGTGAGTCTAAATATAACTACTTGGGAGTAGTGTGGAACGAGAACATTATTGATGAGGAGATTTCAACCCTATGTAATAATTATGAATTGACTGATCTTAATCAAATTTTCCAGGCAAAATACAAGTCCAAATTTGATGATTTGATGAGTCAAAATGCTTTGAGATCTCAAACTATTCCCGATCCAGTTATTGGAGATCCATCTAGAAGACAATCCAATCAACTGCAAGGCTCGAGCTCCAATTCCCAATCCTTTGATGTTGAATTTAGCAAGCCTTTATACTCATTCTTGAACAATACCTTAAAGTTCCCGGAAAAGCTTGATGTCATTAGCTGGGTCAAGACTACTAAATTGGGACTTGTAAATGAACTCAACATCCCAATAGATCTTGTGATCGAACAATTACTTGATGATAATGCCAATAATTTTGATTTGGGAATTCACATAATTGCCAGGCTTGATGAGACTAATTTAGACCTTAACGTCAATAATAATGACTTAAAGATTTTTTTAATGATCCTTTTGGGAGTATTCCCTAAGCTCCTTTTAACAGAACCTTGCTCCAACCTCAGGGCTTTAAAGTTACATTTAAAGCAGTTTCTTGATACCGATTATGAACGGTTTCAATCTAGGCACCTCACTAACTTCAAATTAACCTTGAAGAATTTGATCAGTTTAAGTGACTTATTGGTTAATCTTGTCAAATACATTTTCAAAAACTCATTAGTTTTAAATGACTTAAATAATGTATTTGAAGATAACGATCATGACAGTCTTATAAATAATTTGATTGATTCCATGATTATCTTCAATATGACTCAATCTTTAAATTATTCCTTCTTAAACAAACAAGTTGAAAATTTAAAGAATTTTTTCCTTCATGATCTATTCAATTTCTTCAATACCATTCAGTCTGAAACAATAGATACACCCAGCATAAAGCCAGAGAATAGCCCTTTGGAGGGTTTGGGTGTTGGTACTGAATACGGGTTATCTGATGATGAATATTCTAATTTGATCCAATTCCTATCCTTAATAAATGACCGATTGATTAATAACTTCAGTCAGTTCCCAATTTTAATGTTGATTAATTTCTTGAATTTGGTTTCCAATGACCTCCTCAAATCAGTTTATTTCAAACACGTTAAAAACTCCTCCAACACATCCTTCGGTCATTGGTGGTCGATCAACTGTTTCTTCCAAGACTATGTAAGCGTGGTAGGAGAATTATATGGTTTGTATAGTGAGCTTTATAGAATTCTGTAATATATGCATGTCCATAATGAATCCCTTTATTGGTAACAGAAATGCTTACTCTTACTGGTTCAGCCCAACCTATTCCATAAGCCTTTGCAGCCATTTGACCTCATCAAAAACCCGCACTATCAAATTTTTTAATTAATCAACTTCACCGTTTCGATGCACAAAATTCCAAACTCTGTCAAGGTCATAACAGGAAACTCCCACCCCGAACTTGCGAAGGCCATAGCTGAAAAGCTCAACATTAGTCTTGCCAAGATTGGTGCTTTCCAATACACTAATAAAGAAACTGCTGTATCAGTAGCCGAGTCAGTGAGAGATGAAGATGTCTATATAATTCAAACTGGATGTGGTGAAAACAGTATCAATGATTTCTTGATGGAATTGTTGTTCATCATAAACGCATGTAGAATAGCCAGTGCCAGAAGAATCACTGCCGTTATTCCAAACTTCTTTTATGCCAGACAAGATAAGAAAGATAAGAGTAGAGCTCCTATCACCGCCAAATTAGTGGCTAATTTACTCACAACCGCCGGCTGTAATCATGTTATAACAATGGATTTACATGCTTCCCAAATCCAAGGATTCTTTAGAATCCCTGTGGACAACTTATACTCTGAACCTATTTTCTTGCGTTATATCAGAGATAATTTTAACTTACAAGATCTTATAATAGTTTCACCTGATGCTGGAGGAGCGAAGAGAGTTGCAGGTATTGCTGATAAACTAGATATTAATTTTGCATTGATACATAAAGAGCGTCAAAAGGCTAATGAAGTTTCAAAGATGGTTTTGGTGGGTGATGTGACCAATAAAGTATGTCTATTAATCGATGATATGGCTGATACATGTGGTACGTTATGTAAAGCAGCCGACGTATTATTACTGAGTGGAGCTTTGAAAGTGATAGCTTTTGTCACCCATGGACTTTTCTCCTCGGATGCTCTCGAGAAATTGAACAAGTCTAATCTAGACAAGATTGTTTGCACCAATTCCTTACCACTTAAGGATAAATTGGATAAGTGTCCTAAAATTATGTCTCTTGATATAAGCAGTACATTAGCAGAGGCAATTAGAAGGTTGCATAACGGTGAAAGTGTTTCGTATCTTTTCAATAATGCTATTGAGTAGCTGCTACTTGATAAATATATATAATTAATCCTCATGCAACGAACTCTTCTTTGGCATCAACCAAATACCAGGTGATCCCCACGCTGAGTTTGAACGGATTTGCACTAGCATCGTTCAAGTTTGATTCTGTAACCTTGAACTCTTCAACTCCATTAATCTTAGCTACTATCCATTCTTTATTACCCATCTTGGTATGCCCATTCAATGTGTTTAAAAAGAAATGAGGAGCCCCCAAATTAAATGCCGCCCAAGGCAGTTGAGACAACTTAAGCTCGTCTATGTTTTCGATTCTAGTGGGTAAAAATAATGCTAAATCGCCAACATTGAAATTATTCATGGATATTTTATGCTGGGAAATTTTAGATAGTTTGTTGAACTCCTGGTTTTTCTGCTTGTTCTCTTTAGTGAGCTTCTTGGCAAATCCCTCCACATCTCTAAACCTTTTGGAAATGGCCGCAAGGAAGAAGCGATCATCTTCATCGTTTTTGAATGAGATGACATCAATAAATTCTCTAAATTTACTGCTTTCACCCTTGAAGTATGTATTTACAGTTTCAATGAGATTGTAAGATAGTTGAACATCTGCATCTATCTCGTTGTTTTCATCCTCCATATTTGTAGATAAGGATTTCACATCATCGTCATTATTTGATGTAAGTGTATCGTCGGTGACTTTTAGCTCTCCCAACCATTCCATCAAATGAGTGATATCGTCAATGACTTTC
Source organism: Yamadazyma paraphyllophila (assembly GCA_030563605.1). Taxonomy (NCBI): domain Eukaryota; kingdom Fungi; phylum Ascomycota; class Pichiomycetes; order Serinales; family Debaryomycetaceae; genus Yamadazyma; species Yamadazyma paraphyllophila. The sequence continues at coordinate 337,386 of JAJMJO010000010.1, forward strand.
GTACTAGGCTTGTTATCCACAGAGAGTAATGATACATCGCCATTCTCTTCTGGCTTTTTGGATCTCAACCCTTTGACTCTAGTGATTTTGTATCTCTCCGTATTTGATTCTTGACTGTGCTCCTTTACCAATAAAAGACCAATGGATTCGAGAACAAGACAGAACTCGTAGAAAAACTCAAAATTGAGATTAACGGCTCTTGTCACATCTGCCACCAAATCTTTGATGACGGAATTCAAGTCATGGATTAAGTCAGCATGTTCCGATCTTTGGTTGAGTTCTATGGCATTTTCATACTCCTCACTGATGTCGTCAATTCTTTGTTTCAATCCCTTAATTTCAGACTCATAATTGTTTGTAGACTTAATATACTCTTGCTCTTTAGACGCCATATTTGAAAGAAGATCATCCTTAATACCCTTGAACTCTTGGTCTTTCTTCTCAAGTAGATTATCAAACTCTTTTGCCAGCTTATCGTGGGAATCATTTAGCAGCTTGTATTGATTAACAAGTGCACGATTATGGTCAAGTTGTTCTTTGAGATTATTTAGCTCCTCCGACTTCACGGCTAATTGATCTTTATGTGAGACATCGAGTTTCTTGATCTCTTCCACATGAGCTTGGTTCAATGACTCCACATTTCTATCCAGGGTTTCCTTTTCTTGTTTGAGTAATTGGATCTGGTTTAACAAGTCCTTGATCTGTGAGTCTTGGCTGGCATGTTCACCTCTTAACCTCTTGTTTTCATCTATGAGTTCCTTATTCTCTCTTTTTAATCTTATGTTATCGAGATGCTTATCTATTGTTGTTGAGGTATCGAGTGGGGCAGATGTAGAATTCTTTCTTAGCAAGGAGGTAGGGTTTGCCTTATTTGGTGGGGATTGACTCAGTGACTCGAACGTATTCGGGTTCGGACTCTGGGTGCTCGAAGTCGAGTTAACTCTATTGGTTGGTGATTGAACTTGTTGCTGTGGAGCAGCTAGAGGGACAGGTGAGCCTTTGCGAGAAGCGTATCCTCTTGTTACAGGCCAGTTTGACAAATTTTTAAATTGCTGTTGGTGAAGAAGGTCTTCTAGTTTCCTTATTCTGGTCTTTAATCCCTTGATTAAATTTTCGTTGAACTCATCATCATTTTCAATAATCTTTTTCAATTTAGAGTTAGATAAATCTTCGTTTGGAGAGGTAAAACTCGAAATAGACGTGGCCAACTTCATTACCAGCTTCATGTTATTTGTGGACTTAACAAGATCTTTGAAAGTCTTGTTCAAATGACCTGAGAACTTGCTGCTTTCATTATACTTATTCTCAAACCCTTCCGTGACCTTTATATAGTCAAGCAAATCTTCTCTTTCTAAATCTATCAAATCAATGAACTTGAATACATCCTGATTATCTGTGTTATGGATCAAAGTTATATCCAAGTTTGGTAGGAACGGTTTTAAATGGATATTTCCAGTATGTAAAAGAGACAAGAAATTCCCAAACTTCTTGAGCCAAAGCTTTTGAAAGATCTTTTCGTGGTCGATGATCGTCATCAACTGTTCAGTGATTTTGTTTACGATTCCTTTGGAGAAGAAATCATACCATTCAAACTGTCTCCTTTTCTCAATCAACATGAACCCAAACAAAAGTGGTAAATCGATAGTAAGCGAGAGATAATCCTCAGCTGATTTGATCTTACTTACCGTTGAATAAGAAAGCAAATCCGTAGAACTTGAAGGTTCAGAAAGGACTTTTAAGTCGGTTTTGATCCCAACAATTTCCATCTGAAGTTTAGATATCTTACCTAAGACCTCAAAACTTGAGTTAAGAAGTCCAAGTTTGAAATCCAAAGTTTGGTTTAGGTGCATATTGACTCTCTTGGATATATCCAACAACTCTTTGTGTAATCTTTGGTTGGTCGAGTAAACGACTTCGATGGAATCGTTGGCAGTATCTAAAGATTCTAAACCTCTAGATACTTCAGCAACCTTATCCCGAAGCTGTTTGCTCAATTCGTCTGCAATATTAGCTCTGAATTTTTTGATTGAATCGTTTCTTTTTGATTCAATCGATTTATCTATCAGGTGTTTTTCCTGGTTGATCGAGTTTATGGAACCAATCATATCATTAAACTTGTTTAATATAATAGGTAGATGTTCACCAATAAACTTGGACTTTGATTTCAATCCATCATAATCTAAAAAATCAAGTATCCTTATCTTTGTGGTGGAGTTTTTAAATTCGATTATGGGGAACTTTTTAAGATTATTATAATAAGTTTGCCAGGTACCCTGTAGACTTTTGAGATTCAAAAGTTTGATATAGTTATAATAATTATTAAAATTCTTCTCTATCCCTGAAACAAAATTATTGATGAACTGGAAAATCACATTCAAGCTCTTGAATATATTGTTCAATTGCTTCAAGTACTGGTTCTTTATTAGCTCATTTGATTTCAAACAGTGATTTAAAAGAATCTGGCTCCAAGTCTGAAACCTCTTAAGATTTGACGACATTTGCTTGATATTTACCAGGGTGCTTGGTAATATTGACTCTTCCCTTAACAGTTTAAATTCGATCATCAAGTTATTAAAGTTTCCTAAATTATGCTCAAAGTAGGAATTGATCAAATGATCAGAATTATTGAACATCCGTTTATCAAACACATACACTTCGTTTATTTCATTGATAATATTGAAGTTCAACTTGATACCAAACGACGTTAGAAGAAAAATGTTGTCAGGGTTGTCTATTAGGTAATTAGTGAATGATTCATAAAGGTATTGCTTGAAATCGTTTAACGTATGATACCGTATAGGTTTTGGAATTTTTGCCACATCACCGTTATGGCAATTGTATATCATAAGAAACGACATGGACTCAATTGAGTCTGTCTTTGTGGTGGCCGTTACCGTTGTACCAGAAGTTACTGCGTTTAACAGCATGGTTGCATAGATGGCAAAAAGATGCGATATAGATGATTATGCAGACGTAAATTTCTCTCTAGTTCCTCGGTTTTGATGGAAAACTGTTTGTCTCTATTGAATCTATTCAATGAGGCGTCCAATGTGGTTTTATATGTTACCTTGGTGTTAAATGAGGTGTAATCAGTGACTCACTCACTGGTTTTGCTTCTCCTTGAAATTCGCGAACCTGTGTAACAAAAATAAAAACTGAATATACTGATTATGTCGGACGAAACAAGTATTGAAGTCATCAACCAGTTAAAGCAGGCACTCATCAATAAGTCGTTACCTATACGTGCCGATGCACATATCTTGGATTCAAATAGAGGTAAAAAGCTCACCAATTTTGAAGAAAACAGTAATAACTTGACTTCTAAAGTTGTAGAGCTCAATGGGTTCAACTATTTGGTTTCGAGTAATAGAAATGTTGACGTCACTGCAGCCCGTAACAAGAGACGGTGGAAAGATTATTACCACAACACAGACGAGTATAAGAAAGCCAAGTATGAAAAACAGGCAAATGGCGATAGTGATGATGAGCTCGAGTTAAACGACGAAGACGATGAAGATGGTGAAGATGAAGATGAAGACGACGAGGATGAAAATCCCTTGCACGATTTGGATGTGACTGAGATCTTACTGTCTTTAACCCATCCATCGGAATTAGTGAGCCATCCGGCTATTCTGAAGACATACCAACTGAATGTATTAAACAAGCTAGCAAATGAATTAATTGAGTTAATCGAGAGTGAACAGGACACCTTGAACTGGTTCAACAAACTTTTACAGGTCTTAAATGGAGAAGATTGGTACTACTTACTTGAAAGAAATTTAGGATTACCTGAGTACGATCATGGATTAGTCAATGAAGAGAATGGAATTGGTAGAAGTACAGGCAACTCTAATAGAAGCAGCTTGGATATACAAGATGTTAAGAAACCCAATGGTGATATTGATGGTGTTAAGCTGGAGACTGAAAACGGTATACCTAAAAGAATCACCAGAACCTCTCATACTGAAAATGATGATGTTTCGGATCCATTTTTCATGTTGCCAGAAACCCTAAAAAGGTATGAGGCTCATCAAGCCCGTGTGGTGGAAGAACCTGAAGAAGGTAAAGAAGACGAAATCAACAACATAAAAGAAGATTTGATCAATTACTTGCAAGTGAGTATTCAGAGACAGCAGGAGCATATAAAGAATTTACAAAAGTTGAGAGATAATATTGTACGGGCGGACAGGTTAAAAGCCAATTTATTGAAATGGGGAAAAGAGATGTACGACAAAAAGAGTAATTAATGTAATATAGAAACGATTTCAGTATGATGTAGTGATATTTTTCTGGTGATGTTGTTAGCATCTCTACAACCTCTTCTGTGTCTGATGATAACAAATTTGTTTGTATCTTTTTCTTTGCTAATTTCTCATTAATATTTCAATTCATTGTGAAATTGACTATTTGTAGTTTTCGCAGCCAGCAGATAAACTCATACTAATTAACATAGAGTCCAAAGGGTGGATGTAATAAACGAGGACTGTTGGGCACAGAATCCACTTTGGATGATCATCACCATGAACAGTCATCAGTCTCCATTACTGATGGGATGCACCAAGTGTAAATGTCCTTCGCACGACCAGACGCCAAACGCGTCTTTGACGAATGTCAATGAAAAATCTCCAAAACTTACACTGCACCAATATGTTAGAAGGTAAATTTGACGAAGCATCCTTGTTAAAAAAGATTGTAGACTCCATTAAGGACTCAGTCAAGATCTGTAACTTCAACTGTACCGAACACGGATTGACTGTGCAAGCTGTCGATGACTCAAGAGTCTTATTAGTCTCCTTATTAGTAGGACAAAGTGCTTTCACTGAATACAGATGCGATAGAGATATTACTTTAGGTATTGAATTAGAAAGTTTCAGTAAGATTTTAAGATGTGGAAACAATGAAGACTTCTTGACTTTATTAGCAGAAGATAAACCAGATAGCGTTATGACCATCTTTGAAGATAAGAAGAAAGAAAGAGTGAGTGAGTACTCATTAAAGTTGATTGATATCGACAGTGATTTCTTAAACATCGATGATATGGATTACGATGGAACCATAACAATGCCAACCACTGAATTCAGTAAGATTGTGCGTGACTTAAAGAACTTGAGTGAATCTTTGAACATCATTGTTACTAAAGACTCAGTTAAGTTTACCAGTGAAGGTGAAAGTGGTAATGGTTCAGTGGTGTTGAAGCCATACAACGATCTTGACCACCCAGAAGAAAGTATTGGAATCAACTTAGATAACCCAGTTGACTTGACTTTTGGTTTGAAATACTTGGGTGATATTATTAAGGCTACTAGCTTGTCCTCTACCATCACCATTAAGTTGGCCGATAAGACTCCAGCTTTGTTCGAATATAAGTTAGATGCTGGTGGGTACTTGAGATTTTACTTAGCCCCTAAGTTTGATGAAGATGAGTAGTTAATATGTGAATATACAGTTTAAATAGTAACTCGTATAAGTGCATCTTCCATGTTGAGCACTGCATATCTTGCTCAAGAGAAGAACCATGTTTTTCACCAACCGTTGAATCATTTGGGACTCAGATTCTTTCTCATGAAAGATGCCTCGGACGCTACATGGCTAGACCGAGTAATATTATATATCAAAGGCAGTCAAACCTTAATTGCCCGTGTCTTCGTGCAAACGCTAAAATACTAATAGATACTGTTGTGGGGTATTATGGTTTCCTCCAGCATAAGCTCATAGCTGTACCCATCTACGATGTTCGTTATTGCACTAGTAAACTCGTTTCATTCATTACCTATCCAATTGGCTCTAAAAATGCTATTCTTTTATAAGCCTTTTCACTCACGGGTAAAATAAGCCTAAATGCATCATGAGTATTTAAATAATACTTGTATAAACGTTTCACTCTCAAAAACCCTAAACTTTCGTATAGCCTTAAAGCACCTTTATTGACCACTTCAGTTTCTAATGAAATTTCATCGACATGGTCGGAGTTAATCATTTTGTCTATTGTTAGCATAACAAGTTGTTTTGCAATTCCCCGTTTACGAAACTCCGGTTCAATTACAAGCATCCCGATATACCCCCGGACCCGCACTTCGCGGTGGCTATTAATTCGAGAGATCAGAACACCAACGATGTGGTCGTCGATAGTGGCAAGGTAACAATATTGAGGCCAGTTATTAAGAAAGTACCAGTAGACGTAAATAGAGTACGGTTCACTTAGGTGAACCGCTATAAGGTCCAGGATCTTTTGAAACTGATCTTGCGACAGCGGATCGAATTGATGGTAAGTAATGCTCATGAGAAACAGCAAAACGTTGATGCGCGAAGTTCTGGCGGGAATTGGAAGCTGGTGCGGCAAAAATGCGCGAACTAGCAGCGCCGGGAGTCAATTTTACAGGGGAAGAATTGAGACTGTGTGAAATGCGGACTGACGGGTATCGCGCAAGCTATGTTTGCTCGGTCCAAGGGACAGCCTACCCGTTGAGCACCGGGAGATTTACCCCATACTTTTTAAAGGTTAACCAGGCCAAGTGGTTCGATGGTATTGGCTGAAATTCATATTTGAATCACCAGTTAGTTATACACCTCTAGGGTATCCCGTGTATACCAATTATGCAACCCCTACGTCATATTTATTCCGATGAGATCATCTGACGAAAATTGCGTGTCTGTGCCCATAGATATTTGTTCCGGATGATTGTGATCCTTCGGAGTTTTATTGCGCAGTTAATCGCAAGCACGCTAGAAGCAACGCAAACACCGAGTATGAACCAGTGTCGACACGTAGAACCGATGATACCATTTGTATGAAGTCACTTGAATGTGAATTATCTAATCAATTGGTTAACCTTGAGTAATTAAATCAATTGCTAGTGGCTCCACTCCAACCGTGAGGTGATGGTGATTTTTCACTACGCACTTTTTCCAACAACTATAAAAGGAGGAGAAATCCGTTGATTAATTTTCTCTGTCTCATAATTTACATTTAATTTAATTAATCATGTCCGCTTTAGACGTTTTAAAAACCAAATCCGGTGTCATCTACGGTGACGACGTTCGTCAATTGTTCTTATACGCTCAAAAGAAGGGTTTCGCTATCCCAGCCATCAACGTTACCTCTTCTTCAACTGTCGTAGCTGCTTTAGAAGCTGCTAGAGACAACAAGAGTCCAATCATCTTGCAAACCTCCCAAGGTGGTGCTGCTTACTTTGCTGGTAAGGGTGTTGACAACAAAGACCAATCCGCTTCCATCCAAGGTTCTATTGCTGCTGCTCACTACATTAGAGCAATTGCTCCAGCTTATGGTATCCCAGTTATCTTACACACTGACCACTGTGCTAAGAAATTATTACCATGGTTCGACGGTATGTTAAAGGCCGACGAAGAATTCTTCGCCGCCAACGGTACCCCATTATTCTCATCCCACATGTTGGATTTGTCTGAAGAAAGTGATGAAGAAAACGTTGGTACCTGTATCAAATACTTTGAAAGAATGAGCAAATTAGGTCAATTCTTAGAAATGGAAATCGGTATCACCGGTGGTGAAGAAGATGGTGTTAACAACGAAGATGTACAAAAGGAAAGTTTATACACCTTACCAGAAACCGTTTACAAGGTCTACGAAGGTTTGAGCCCAATTTCTCCAAACTTCTCCATTGCTGCTGCCTTTGGTAACGTCCACGGTGTCTACAAGCCAGGTAACGTGCAATTGAGGCCAGAAATCTTGGGTGAACACCAAGCTTACGCTAAGAAGCAAAGTGGTTCCTCTAACGACAAGCCATTGTTCCTCGTGTTCCACGGTGGATCTGGTTCTTCTCAAAAAGAGTTCGACACCGCTATTTCTCACGGTGTTGTTAAGGTCAACTTGGATACCGACTGTCAATACGCTTACTTGACTGGTATCAGAGATTACGTCTTGAACAAGAAGGACTACTTATTGTCTCAAGTCGGTAACCCAGAGGGTGAAGACAAGCCAAACAAGAAATACTTTGACCCAAGAGTCTGGGTTAGAGAAGGTGAAAAGACCATGTCTGCCAGAATCACTGAAGGTTTAGAAATCTTCCACACCAAGGGTCAACTTTAAGTAGTTAAGAATAAATAATTTCTTTATCATGTTATTTTGTAAGATTTTTCCTTCCTTATTATATCCTACTGCATCTACTCGCTAATACTCATGGCTCGTTTATTATTTACAAGATTATGCTAATTATGATGGTTTTAAATACAGCTGTGCCTTCACATATTCTGGCATCTTTTGCATGTTAAAGTCCCTGTTATACTGAACACTTTGCCCCACCATCTGGTTTGTCTTGAAAAATTTCAGCACACATCTATCCACACAGCTCATTTCACCACCATTTAATTCTCCTTCTGCATACTCTATTGCAATACACTTTTGATTGCACTTCAGTAATATTGCTTTGAACATGGTGTTCTGTGCTTCGAACTGAATGTCTGCCATCTTCACCTTCTCGGGATCAACATTCTGGTACTGGCTTTGGCTACCCATAAAAAACGACATCTTGATTGTTGAAGAAAAATTTCAGTGCGACTGTTAATCTAATTAAATCTTGTATTTAACTATATTCCCTAAAATGCATATTTTACTTGTGAATGACGACGGTCCTTTGGACGATAAGACGTGTCCTTATATCAAATACTTGGTCGATGAGATCAGCCGAAACACAAATTGGAAATTATCTATTTGTGTACCCAATCAGCAAAGATCGTGGATCGGTAAAGCTCATTTCGCTGGTAAGAACTTGAATAGAACTTACTTGTACACTAAAATTTCTACCGAGGAGGATAATGAAGGTATCAATTCTTACGAGGGTCCATTCACTGAAGCCCAGGATCTTGAAGGGTATCAGGAGTGGAATTTGATCGATTCTACCCCGGCTGCTTGTACTGATGTGGGCTTGAACCACTTATTTGAAAATGTTGATTTGGTGATATCTGGTCCTAATTTCGGTAAAAACTCCAGTAATCTATACATCTTAGCTAGTGGAACGGTAGGAAGTGCCATGGAAGGTGTATTACATGAAAAGAAAGCTATCGCCATTAGTTACTCGTACAGTAGCCCTAACCATACATTTGGAGAAATTAAAAAGGCCAGCGAACTAGCAGTCAAGATCGTTGATAAATTGTATAATAGCTGGGATAATGAAGTGGACTTATACACGGTGAACGTTCCTTTGAATCCAGACTTATCCCTCGAGAAAACGAAGGTCTTTTATGCTCCAATTCTTGAAAACAAATGGGGCCACTCTATTTACAAGAAAATAGACGAAACCCATTTTGATTGGTCTCCTAACTTTAAAAAGGTTTACAAGGATGGATTAAAGAATTTTGAACATAGTGATAACAGGGTCTTGCTCAAGAACAATATAAGTGTTACTCCTTTAAAGGCTAGATTTCAACAGCTTGGTCCATTATCTGGAGAAATCAAGCTTATTGAAGACGAGCCAAAAGATCATGAAAAATATCTTTTGCTTGATATTGACGAGTCAACATACATTCACCAACCACTTGCAACTGCCTTCAAAGCAAAAGGGTACATCATCACTAAAGATAGACTGGTATTACAAAAGTTGCCCCACATTAAAGTCTTCCACTACGCAGAGTATGAGGATTTGGACATTGACTTGATCCAAAAACATCCAGAGTCTTATTTTATTCCTTCCAACATTTACCGTAAAGGATTGATCAGAAAGAACTACTTGGCAAACACCATTCATCAGTTCACAGCGAAGAATCCAAACTCCATTCTCAAGACAAGTCACCCACCTACTTACCAGTTCGAGCTCGATTTTGCCGAATTCCTTGACGATGCATTGGATGACTGCTACGAGCTTAGAGACGAAGTAAACCAGCTGGACAAGTACTGGATATTAAAGCCAAGTATGAGTGACAAAGGGCAGGGCATACGTCTTTTCAAAACCATTGATCAACTTCAAGAGATATTCAACCTGTTTGAAGAAAATGAGGACGACGATAATGAGGGCGATAATGCAGACGACGATGATAATGGGGTTATAACATCTCAGCTCAGGCAATTCATTGTACAGGAATACCAGGCTGACCCATTGCTTCTCTCTGAGTACGATGATAAAAAGTTCCACCTTAGAGTTTATGTCGTTGCTAGTGGAAGCTTAGAAGTATTTGTGTATAAACTCATCTTAGCGTTGTTTGCATCCCAAAAGTTCGAGTTAAAAAACACCGACAATGGGGTTCCTTTATCGGGACATCTCACCAACACTTGTCTTCAGGGAGAAGAGGCATTGGTAGAGAAGTTTTGGGACTTGAAAGGCATAGATAAATTCGATAAGAATATTATCTACAACAAGATTTGTCAAATAGTTAATCAAGTGTTTAAGGCTGCCACCACAGTTGATAGAATCAACTTCCAGCCCCTTCCAAATGCAATTGAATTCTTTGGGATCGATTTCATCGTCAGCAAGGACCTTCAAGTGCAATTACTTGAAGTCAATGCCTACCCTGATTTCAAGCAGACAGGAGATGATTTGAAGCCATTAATTGATGGCTTGTTTACTGCCACAACTCACGAGGTGATTGATCCGATACTTTTGGGCAAGCAATCAATTCCACACGATTCTGATCTTACAGAGGTATTTAGTACTAAACTTCACTAATATATACCAAATTATTATCAACTAAGTTAGCATTCGTTTGCAGCCACCTGCAAATAAGGTTGAGCTCACACGACCTGCAAAAAGTTCGACGAAAAATTTCACTTTCGCAAAACCAGTGACAAGTTTTTTCCTGTAAACTACAAGCTTTCGCTAATTTAGCAACGGATTCTAACGCCAGTAATCATATATAAACAAAAGGCTTTAGAATGTCCACACGAAAATATAAGGCACAACTGAAGAAGGGCCAGTCCGGCTCTTCAGAAAGTTCTTCTCCACATTTAACTAGTCTTAATGAGATGTTCCCAGATTGGAGCAGAGATGATTTAAGTAGTTTATTAATTGAAAATAATCAAGATTTAGAGAAAGTGATTGATTTAATTGTCAATGGTAAAGTATCCAAATGGGAGCCAATCAAAAAAGAACCTAAAAAGAAGAGCCAGGATGATAAAGAAAGAGATCATCAATCCATACCTGTGGCAAGTTCTGGCAACAATGTTTCCACTAAACCAAATAATAAACACATATCCAAATCTACTAGAGCACCTCCAAAGAAGGCTCCTGTAAAGAAGGCTCCAGTGAAGAAAGAACCTAAGAAAGATGTTAGTGACTCAACTTTATCGTCAACATCTTCAGTCCCTGCCACTGTACCTGCCACTGGTGGTTCATGGGCTGCTGCTTTATCTCGTGATCAAAAGCCAGCTAAAAAAGTCGATGATCACAAATCTGATCAATCCACTCAACAGAACAAACAAGAGCAAATTAATGAACCTTCTAATAATGTCCCTGAACCTGAAATAGCGGCACCTGACGCCGCCGTGGAGGCTGCACAAGCTGCTGTGGCTGCTTCTGAACAGACTCAAAAGCCTGCCACCAAGAAAGAACCTGTGGCCAAGCAACCAGCCTCTTGGGCTTCTATGTTGGCTCCAAAACCTAAGCCAAAACAACAACCTAATCCAAAACAACAAAAGAAGGAACAGAGGGAAGAAGTAGTTGCTCAACAAGAAGAAAAGCAAATAGAGCCAGTTGTGGACTCCGAATTAGATATTGAAGAAATCAAACAATCAATTCCTCAAATTCCTGAGCCAAAAGATGAACCATCTGTAATTTTACCTAATAATGTCAATAATGTTAATGTTAGCTTTGGTTCATTATCCTTAGATGAAAAGAAAGATGCTAAACCTGAACTTTTCGGTCAACCTCAGCCTGAAGTTGCTCAACAAGGAGCTCCTGTTGAATCTGTTCCAGCACCAGCTCAAGAACAAGCACCAGTGCAAGCACAAGCCCAACAAGTTCCTCAACAACAAGCATCTCAACCAGCTCAACAACAAGCTCCTGTTCAAGGTCATGCCAACGCTGCTCCTCAAGTACCAACTGGTCAAGTCGCTCCAGGGCAAGCTCCAGGACAAGAAGATGAACGTTACAACCAATATTACTATCAACAAAACCAAAAGAGCCAACATGATTACTACAACCAATTCCCTAACCAACAGACTCAGCAATTTCAACAAACACAACAAATTCCTGGTCAATATGGTGGATTCCCCGTAGAATATTCTAATTATAACGCTCAATATTTGGCTGCTCAACAATTGGCCAATTTGCAACAAATGCAAGGTCAACATCAACAACCTCAATCAGCTGGCCAAGCTGCTGACATTAACCAACTGCCAGTCAATTTGAACCAACAATATTACCAGACCCCAGCTCCTCAAACTGGTAACCAACCACCTAGTCAAGGTGCTGAAGCCAATGGCTCTCAAGCCAATGCCCAAGGTAATCAACAACCTCAACAAGGCCAACCTGGTCTCCCACAACAACCTCCAGTTCCAGGAATTCCAGGTCAAAACCCTGGTCAAATGTACTATCCATACAATTATCCATACTACTATCAACCACAACAATTCTATGCTCAAGGTTTGAACCAAAATGGATTTGCATCTCCAAGTGTTGGCAATGCCAATGTGAATGCTCCATCTCAGCCTCAAACTCAAGGTCAAGCACAAGGTCAACAAGCTGCTCCACAACAGCAGCCTATGGTACCACAATTCGGTGCTTATCAACAGTACCCACAATACGGGTACCAAGATTCTAACCAATACAGAAATGCTGGCTGGTATTAAATAATTACTTCAGTAATATAAGGACAGGATATATAATGTAGACCTCAGATGGCATCGGCTGCAAAGTGTCGTGCAAAACAGATGTCGCACATGTCGCAGCTCCCCATGCTCAATTGCTGGTAGCTGCGCCCAACTCCTCATTTTCGCAACCGTAACTTTCATACCGACGGTAGTATGTGTCACCACAGTAAAAACCATCACTAAATAAATTCGCCCTTATTTTCCTCCCCTACTACTCATAGTTAATTTTTTTATCACTAACAGTAATAAAATGTATGTATAGACACCTAAGAGAAATAAAAAAAGTGGCTCAATTTAAAATAATTGTCGATTGCGCCGGATTACAAGGTCCCATTTCGGACGCCATCCCTCCACAGTCATACCCCCATTGGCGCTTGTTCTAGCTCCAGTGGTTTACTATCAACAACGTCAAGTTTATGGGTTTGTGGTTGCAGTTGCGAAAATAAGAATTTCGCAGCTGCGGCCATAAACTAGCGCGAGCTGTAACATGAGCTTGATGAGGTGAAAGAACACCTACAACTTGTTTAGGGACATTTGGCCGGTAAGTCGCTTGGGTGGCGATAATTTTGTGAAATGGTTGCTTTAAAAAATCACCAGCATTTTCATAAGCAGGACATTCAGTTTGCCCTATATTACCTCGCGCCCAACGGTGAAGTAATGGGCGTGCGCTACTATTGGAGTGCACGCCCTTTATTCATGACTTACACACGACAAGTGTACTCTAGCAGGTTGTAATGCGGGTTATTTTCACTAGTTTGGTTATGATTATAAGCGGGGGTGTGGCAATAGGAGTGGAATTTGGGCCACGCACTGAAGTGCTTGTTATCCAGTTGTTTTTTTGTCAGTGGTTATAATTTGTGCGACTGGTGCGCGTGGGACTTTTACGGCGGTGCATTATTCAAAAACGGTGCGAAGCTCATCGGTAGCCATCAGTGTGCTTCGGCCGATTCACTCGACGAATTCATTCGCGCTAGTCGCGGTACATTCTTTGTTTTGTTGCGCGATTTGTGTGAGGTAAGAGAAGTGCAAAAAATAAACAAACTGAGAGAATATAAATATTATCTAGTTTGGAAGCCAGTGTTTTTTTTTCCTTATCATTAGTTTTTTTTACTAACAAGTTTATTAGTTAAAAATGTCTGAAAAGAAGAGAACCGTCAGAAAGAAGAAGGACCCAGATGCACCAAAGAGATCTTTGAGTGCCTACATGTTCTTTGCCAACGAAAACAGAGACATCGTTAGAGCTGAAAACCCAGGTATTGCCTTCGGTGAAGTCGGTAAATTGTTAGGTAAGAAGTGGAGAGAATTATCTGCTGAAGAAAAGGTTCCTTACGAAAAGAAGGCCGACGACGACAAGAAGAGATACGAGAAGCAAAAGACTGAGTACGCAAAGAAGAACAGCAGCTAATCGTTGTAGTATATGTTTTATTAGTGTTTCAATATATGTTTCTGTTCGTTGATAGTTATCAATGAATCTTATAATAGCTGTAGTTTGTGCCCGAAGCAATGCTTCATACAATTGAGCCTAATGTTAACCAGTTGTCGAAGCAGTTGTTTTGAAAGGCCTTTACAAACACGCGATTCATTTAGCCCTGCATCGAACGTTCGCCTATTTCATCATGCATAAGAAGATTTGTAGATAGAAGAGGCTTAATTAGCGCATATATTTGATACGAGAGGTCAACGGTATTACGTGGAGTACCACAGGAGGGGTGGAACAAGTAGAATTGAACGGTGAATAGATGACTTACTGGGATACAAGGCTGAGAATACCACGTAGTTGTGCTTCATATCTTCACATTTACAACAATTTCACGTAGTTGTGGATATGACATTTACAACAATTTCTTTATCAGAGGAGCCAAATGGTTTAGTGTGACGACAGTGGTTCCAATTAACAATAAGGATGAAATTGGACCAGGATTGGGGCCAAGACAAGGGCGTGTAGGCAATAACTTATTGCTTTGGGATTTATAGACTGTATACTACGCACACAGAGATTATGATAACGTTAAGTCTAACTTGGATTTCTAAGGGAGGATGCCATTATGCCATTTTGCCCAGCTCATGTCGTTAATATCCCAATGCAATGAGTAATTCTAACATAAGTATAACAGAAGTTCAACATCAAGTATCTCACCGCGCAAGGATGGCCCGCACTGATAATTATTCTTTATAATAGGCGTTCTCTAAAACATGCTCCCAAAACCTGCTTACACTAGCAACCCCAAGTCATTTGGATACTCCACGGTCAAAGTCAGATGGCCAAAGATCGTAGAAGGTGCCATTGAGGATGTTAAGCAGGACCACCCTGAATTAATCCCCCAATTTGAGCAGCTATTAAACCAAATCAAAGCTAATGAAAAAATCGTTAAGTTCACCAAGGAAGAAATCGAATTGAATTCTGATTTGAAATATTACAACCAAGACTTCACCCCTTATAATTGGGCTGATGGTCCGTGGTTATTCTTAGAGTGTTATTTCTATCATGTGATCAACAATATATTTTTAAGAGCAGGAATAACTGATTACGACATTTTCAATAGACTTAAGCAAGAAACTTTGGCATCAAGTGAATTTGGAGTGACAGAATTATGCAAGAAGCTCGCTGGCTTCAAATTCGACTTATCAGATGATGAGAAGTTTGTTTACTTCAAGGAGTTTATTGATATCTCCCTTTGGGGTAACTCAACTGATTTATCGTTGTTGGCAGGTAATGTAACCTTGGAAGATATCAAATCAATTCAAGGAGAAGAGATCAGAAAGAAAAACGAAAAGAATATTTTGACTAACGATACTGAAGAGGTATTCAAACATTTGATCTCAAACCCTCCTGGTACTGTTGATATTATCTTGGATAACTCTGGGTTTGAAGTTTTCAGTGATTTGGTATTATCTATTTTCTTGCTTGAGTCTAAATTGGCCAAGACAGTCAACTTACATTGCAAGAAGATTCCATGGTTCGTGAGTGATACAATGATCAAAGACTTCGACGAATTGTTCAAAGGTTTGGCCAAGTTCAACAATACTTCTGCTAACAACTTTGTGGAAAACATCAAGAGCTATATTTCCACCGGGCAGATTGTCATATTGGATGACCCTTTCTGGACCCTCGGTGGTTCCTTCTGGGATTTGGGCAAGTTCCCTGTTTATGACAAATTGAAGGATTCTCGTTTGTTAGTGTTTAAAGGTGACTTGAACTATAGAAAGTTGACTGGAGACTTGGACTGGGATACAACTACACCATTCACCACTGCCATTCAAGATTTGAAGAGTGCTGGCTTACCAGTTGTGACTTTAAGAACCTGTAAAGCAGACGTGGTTGTCGGATTACCAGAAGGAGTTAATGAAAGGCTAATCCAAGAAGCTGGAGACCAATGGGCTGCTAGTGGAAAGTATGCTGTTATTAGTTTTTACAAACCATAGTAGAAGAAATAGACTGTCGTTTATCTAATAATTTATAAGTATTGTTTCATAGGTTAGAATATATAGGGCAGATCATGGAGAAGTGATAAAGACAAAATTCAGCTAGAGAGGAAAGAAAGTATTCATTTCTAGGACCAAATCTACAAATACAAATAACATGATTATCAAAACCTTTATTCATCTATCTTACACGATGACTAGCATCAACTAAACATCACCCGCTTTTCTCGAGTTACATGCGACGATTTTAATCTTGTCAACGGTGACCTCGTCATTCAAATCAGCATTGTTGGTATCAGTCAATTTTATCAAAACGTTCTTGATTATGAATGTCCAAACATCATCACAGAACCTATAAGTACTTAAATCCCCTTTAAATGTCAATTTCGACTTTGCAATGCTCTGTTCAGGTTTCAACAACTCACTTATGATTCTATCGAAATTAGTCAAAATGGTCATTGCCAACTGCGGCTGAATCTTTTCATCGGAAATAAGCTGGTCCAATGCATCGGTCAACGTAGTCCCAACAGTAGACCGTCTATATAATTCGTAATATCCTGGGGCACTCATTAGTAATCTGTCAATGCTCTTTTTATGATCCTTCTATAAGTGCGAAAATGACTGGAAAAATACAGGAATGGATTCATCTGATATAACTGTAGGCGAAAAATATCAATTGTTAATAAAGGCATATCAACTGTTGCAAGCTAATGCCCAACCAAAGAACCTGAAACAGTACCAAGAAGAGCTTCTCAAGCTAATCCAACAATTTAAATTGATAGATAAACTAATTCATGACCTTGATTTATTCAGTGATAATGAGTTTGTGGAAGAAATCAACGTAAACTACCTACCGTTTTTAAACGTGGACTACTATTTAGGGGAGTTATATATGAACTGCATGTCGAATAAAGCATTGGAAATAAGCATAGACCATAAGGCGGATAACCTCGAACTTTCAAAGAAATATTTCACTGGATATATGGATAGGTTGAAGGATTTGGAGCTTTTAAATTCACTTCAAACAAAGCAATTAGGTGGTTACAGTTTAAACAGAGAAGAGAAAATTCAACAGTATAGATACGAAAAGGATTTGGAATTAAAGCTTCAATCAGTGAATAGTTCTACCGATGAAGATGTTAAGAGACAAATCTACTTAGATGAGATAAATCTACTTACTATCAAAACACTTAATACACTTCAGCTATTAGATATGGAACTCCAGGTGCTTTCCAACCGGCCAAAGTCGTTGCCCGAACCGCAGGGAGCTTCAAAAGAAAAAAGATCCGAAGATGGTTATACTACTAGGCTTGAGACCATACCGAGAAACCAGCGTATTGGTGACCTTTTAAATAAAGGGAGGGTATTACAGCCATTTACTTTGACTAGACTGGACTTGAAGCAAAAGGTGTTCGGAACCGGCCAAGTTCTTCCTTCTATGACAGTTGACGAGTTTCTTGATTATGAACTAGCAAATGGTAAAATGGCACAACCAGAGGAGCCACCTGCAAACAGTGAAGACGAAGACGAGCCTGACGAAGAAGAAGAGTATAGAAAGAGAGACTGGGATGACTGGAAAGATGCTAATCCTAAAGGTGCAGGTAACACCATGAATCTTGGATAGTTTTATAGAAATTAAGTGTAATGTACAATCTAATTCATGCTCTATAAGCTATTTAATCTCTTCAAGTAGTTGGTGTACTCCAAACTTAACTGCTTAAGGGTTACCAATTCATTCTTGTTTCCAGGTTTTATTAACCATCTATCATTATCACTCCGAAAGCTCTTAAGGCAGTTCAAAATGATGAGGTAGTATTCTAAAACCTTGAGATAACCCACATTGACATTGTCCAATGTCAAGGATCTGCTTTCGTTGTCAAACCGAGTAATAAAATCATATAATATTTCGACAGATCCACGTTTGGAGTGGTGACTGATTCTCCAAGAATAAAGTATGTCGTAATATTTGATGGCCTGTAGGATATGCTCTGACTCTGCAAGTTCAGTTAAAGTCACATCTATGAGTTTATTATTAATCAAAAGGAATTGAGAGAATTCATCTTTTGTACCCTGGATTTCAAATAATGTTTTCATTTCTTGTTTATCGATCAAATGTTTAATAAAGATCCTCAAGAGATCCTGGTATTGTTCTGCCTCTTGTAAATTGATGAGGGATTTGAAGATAGTATCGATGTTGCTTAATTTGATAGACAAGTGAAACACATTGATATAGTATGGAGTGGTATCTGTTTTTGAGTCTGCCAATTCAATGGCTTTCAATTCCAATTCTATTGACTTTTTGGTGAACACATCATCTTTCTCAGACGAAATTAGATTGGATAAATGATGATAGTAGTCAGATTCGGTTTCTAAGTTTCCACCCAAAAAATTACTCAATTGCTGGTTGAACCCATAATCGAGTTTATTAAATGCCGAATAGTTTTCGTACGTTAACAACTCAATAGAACGGACGTCTTTGTTCAAAAAGTAAATCAATCCAATCAAAAATTTATTAGTTTCAAAATCGAGTTTATCCAAAAACTCATTCATGATTATCTTTTCATCATTTCTATTAATCAAGTTTATGATGGTATTAATTAAATATTCCTGATCATGAATCTTAGAACTGAGGAAATTGTACTTGTTTAGTATATCGCCTTTGACAACCACTTGTTTCCAAATTACAGAATCGGTATAGTCAGCTGAGAACAATATGTCAAGAAGCTTGAAGTCTTTAAACTTTTGTAATATCTGGTTAGCATAGTCAACTAAACCTTCATTATCTTCGAAATTAGATAGCAACACTATTATGTTTACTAATAATTCTCTGTGAACCTTTGCAATATCCTTGAAACCGATAATGGTATAGAGCTTTTGCAAAGGGCTCAAATTAGTCTCGAATCCAAGATTTTCAGCTTCTCTTCCATTGATCAAGGTGGTGATTTTGTCAGCAATGTCAGGATAGTTATCAAGGGTGTTGATAATGTTAGGGATATCATTGTCAAACTTGGACCCTATTATATTATCAGCTATGAAAATCAAATTCAGCTTGTCGATTTTTGTTAACAGGCTGACGTATTGGTAAACCTTTTGAAGTGTTTTACTGGACAATTTGAGTTTTATGGTTTCAAGAGTCTGATTGAACGGATCATGTGAGTCGATTAGAAACTCTTCAAATAGACTTAATGGTCTGTAAATACCAATACCATTGGCTTGTGATATGATCGTTTCATTATCTTTCACTGTCACGGATAATGCTTCTTTTCCAAGTTTCTTGTACTCTTCACAAAGCGAGTTTAAGATGAACCATGGCTTTTCTGCAGTCTCGCTATCTTCTTGTTGCAATTTGTTTACGGTTTCAAACAATCTCGTATCATCAGGGCCATTACGAGGTAAGTTAAGTCTCTCTCTCAAAATACCAATGGATGTTCCCAAAATAAGATCATCATAAGAACCAGAATTTAACACAAGTTTCTTGTAATATTCCTCTGTGAACAGATGTAGAAACTCTTCATCTTGATCTAGTTGGGATTCTTCTATATCAACAACATTGAATGTGTGCCTATCTATCAAATAATTCACCAAGATGCTGGAGAAGTTGGATTTCCATAATGCACTCAACTTGAATTGTTCATCTGTGGATGTAAGGTAAAAGTCTTGAATGAACCATGTTCTGGTATTGGAATTACCTTGGAATATTGGAAGTCTCAATTCGAATGTTTCAGTTTGTATATCATTCACGTCATTGATATCAAAGTACTGAAACAAGACAGATCCATCCACATTGATAGAACTAGACGTTTGAAGTAGGAGCTGGTTTCCCAGAATCTGATACAAGTATTTCTCAGGAAGACTTGTGAATGTATGGCCATTGTTCTGTACCTTAATTGAATCAATGTGATTATGTGAGTTCAAGTCATAAAGCTTTATACTTTGATCCACTGTGAGTGTGACTAAAGTGCTACCAAAACTCAACAAATCAACAACGGAATCGTTGCCTGTAGGAGAAGACCCTTTACTGAAGATGCCACTGAAAAAATTTGACCCTCCCTTCAGGATATCAGAGAAATTGAATATATCAAATTCTTCAAGTGGGCTATTCCTCCTGAAATGCAAAAGACCACCGTCTTTCAAAGACACAATTGAATTGTTTGCATCAATTGACTTGACAAAGAACGGATCAGATCTCAATTCAAATGAATATGGTACAGAGATGTTTCCCCAGTGCCTGAAGCTGGATAAGCTGAAATCATTTCCCTGGCCCTGGACTAAATCTTTAAGGTTAATTACCACAGTGATGTATAAATACCTTTCATCCAATATATCCACCACGAGATTCAAATCGTCGTCTTGTTGCTCTTGTATTGAGACAGAGTAGGAGTTTTTCAAGATCAATTTATTGGGAAGCTGGATGGACACCTTTTGAAGCAGTAAATCTAACCCCTTCTGTAACTCTATTGGAGTCAACACAATAGTTTTAAGGTCATTTAAAACATCGATTGATACCACATCAATAAATGACTTATGGCCATTGAAATTGATTAATTTACCTGATGCAGCAGTTTGTTGAACGAATTCTGTATGAGCGCCAGTATCGTCACGGCCATCAGGGTACTTCAACGGAAGCCTTACCACACGCGTATCCAAACGGCTTGAATATCCTGGGATGCTAGCTAATGCGTACTTCATACGATGATAGATGGTTTATTTTTTTTCGAGTTGAGAGTCGCAGTTTTGTATTGTAGACTGAAAATTCATAAAGCGTAATGTCATCCACGATCTTTTATAAGTTTTACCATCAGAAGCATCAGTCCACAATCCACTTTGATGGTACCGGTATTAATGTGTTTGATCTTAAACATGAAATAATCAAACAAAACCAGCTAGGTGAAGGGACAGACTTCGATTTAAAGATATACCATCTGGAACAACCAGATTTAGAGTATGATCAAGACCAAGATGTGATTCCCCGTTCTTCGTTTGTGTTCGCCAGACGACTTCCTGCAAACTCCAGAACTGGGCGGTTCGGTAATGCTTCGAGGTATGTGAGCGGAAAACCACGTATCAACCGTAAAGCTATCAATGCATCAAATGCTCAAGCCTCTGCTGCTATTCAACAACAACAACAACCAATTGATGATAACGTTTCAGAAGAGGACAGGATCAAAATGATGTTTGAGAATCAATCCACTGCTTGGGCGCAAACACAGGATGAATTGGCTCAACACAAAGTCATCTATTCAAAACCCACAGCTGCTGCTAATGCAGAAGACGCTCCCCCTCCAGGTTATGTTTGTTATAGATGTGGAGGAAGGGACCATTGGATTAAGAACTGTCCCACCAACACCGACCCAAACTTCGAAGGGAAGAAATTGCGTAAGACTACCGGTATTCCTAGATCATATTTGAAGACAGTTTCTAAAGATGCCATTGATGATTCACAGTTCACTTCAGACGAGAACGGGGAGATGGTGGATGAACAAGGAAACAAGTATATGGTCACTGATACGGGTGAATATGTCATTGCCATGGCCGATACAAAGACATGGTTAAACTATCAAGAGAAACAACAGAATGCAGTGATGAAAGCCAAACAAGAATTTGATGATAAAATAATTGAGCATATAGAGAAGGAAGGCAAGACAGAGTTCTTGGATCCTCTAGGAGCAAACAATAAGAGGATTCTTGTACCGCCTTTAGTGATGACGCCGTGTTGTCAAGATAAGTCAAAATTACAGAAGTTGAAGAATTTCAACTATAACAAGGACGAGCTAGAACAGTTATTGATCAACAATGACTTCCATTGTCCGAATTGTGATACTGAAGATATATTTATTGATTTATTAAAGCCCAATAAAGAGTTGGAAGCGGAATTGGCACAATTCTTGGAAGCTAAAACCAAGGAGTTAGGACTCGAAGATCCCACCATAGCTGCAAATAACGCCTTGAAGAGAGAGAACGAAGACGGATCAGACAATGGTCTGAAACGTCAAAATACGGGTGTGCCATCATTCGCTGGTATGCCATTTGGAATGCAATTTGTTCCTGGCATGCCAATGCCCCAATTCCCTATGATGATGCCACCAATGATGATGCCCCCCGGGCAAGTCCCAACCAATACAGCTAATAGAAAACTGTAAACAATATCCTGAGCTCACTAAAAATACAAGAGTAACTCGAACGTGCAATCAAGAAGCTGGTACTTAGACGACATAGACTGGGTCAAGTTCAGAGACGAAAACTTGCTTGAGTTTCAAGTCAATACTTCGAGTTTACCAGATTCTGACAAGCCAGAATCTGGTAAACTAATGTGTATAGTGTAATATAAAGGTTACCCGGCGAGATGCCAAAGAATAAAAACCAGGTGAATCGCGCATAAAAAATTTTCCAGTAATATATTCAAGTCTTCACCGCTTAAAGGGTTAAGAGATGGAGTCTAAATGTATGTTTCTGTTGGCACGGTACTTGAGGATGATCCAAATAATCAATTCAAACTAGAGTTTGTGACTACGGAATGATCTCAAAATTATTATGCATGGCTTACTGAATAGTACCAATATAATTACCTTCCTTCATCTACTAACAATCAAAGAACGTATGTTTTATTAAAAATACAAGACCACCTTTTCTGATGAAAACAAAAAACACAAGCTGGAATTACCTGCTGAAAATTCTTGATTGAGAAAGTTTGCTATTTACTTCTGATTTAATTGGTTATGTAATTACAATAATTTGCCAATACTAACAATATTAGTGTATGTTTATCCAACAAGTTCATATGAGGAATTATTGCACTGGGCACTGATATTTCATGAGTGACAACGCATATTTGTGGGCCTCAGAAACCCACTTAAACTGATAACTTCTTTTAGGCAACAACTAACAAACAAGCATAACCTCAACCTCAACCTCAACTTCACCTACTGAGATTGTGAATTTAACAAAGTATGTACCCTTTTATTGATTATGATGATACCCTAGATGACGAGTCAGATGCGGGTCATCCGATGCTGACAACCTTTTATTTATACCATTCATGCAATTCTGATATCAATTATTAAGTTTCAATAACTAACAATCTAGTCTATATCTTTCGCTATAAAAGATATTATATACTTATGGTGTACTAAAAGATGATTTTTGAAAATTAAGACAAGCATATGTCTGATTCTTATGAAGATAAATTTTCAGTCTGATATTTACCATAAGTATATCGTATTTATATACCGAGACATTTTGGATTATGTCAATTTTATGGTATGTATATTCTTTTAGTTCATGATGATTTCACCACAATTTCACGACGGTCTACTGCGTATGGAGACTTGTAATTTTCATACTTTGATGAATAACACTGGCCTTGACCGGCCGTGGTTCCTGAGACTATCTTTTGACCCATTACTAACTTCTAGATGTATTTAGTATCTACCTAATGAACGATTCTTGATGATATTTGTATTAAGTCTGTATATTTCGCACTACC
Source organism: Yamadazyma paraphyllophila (assembly GCA_030563605.1). Classification (NCBI taxonomy): domain Eukaryota; kingdom Fungi; phylum Ascomycota; class Pichiomycetes; order Serinales; family Debaryomycetaceae; genus Yamadazyma; species Yamadazyma paraphyllophila. The sequence goes on from JAJMJO010000010.1 coordinate 361,067, forward strand.
GCTCTAGCTATTTGGGCCTCATCTCCGCCTCATCACCTCGTAATTTGTCCGCGAAAGGCTGAACAACCACACTCAATAACCAGATCGTGGCATGAAGTTTAACCTTAACAAGCACCCACGGCAGAGTACCGAACCACAAAGCACGGGCATAGATTCTAGTGTGTCTTCGTCGACCACGTCACTGAACCCTTCTGATTGCCCACCATCCTATACCCCATCTCTCACCCCGTCTGTTAATGAGTCCCCAAGATCACCTCCGATACGACTGGAAAGTACTTCCAGTATATTAAGGGCTGTCACAAGTAGATCTGCATCCACAGAAAAGCTCAGTGATAAGCTCAAGAGGAAAAACGTTCCTTACAAGCCATCTGCAGAACAACAGAACTATATCGATAAGTTAAACACCAGTGTCACTGAATTGTCAACTTCTTCTTCAATAACACACACTCAATACTTTGATGTGCTTCCTTCATTTCAAATGTTCCAGTCAATTTTGAAAAGAGACGACGAGCAGTTCAACGAGAACCTTTCAGTATTGCCACCACAGTATGGGGATACTTCCAATACTTCACCTTCATCGCCTAATTTGACTCCAACTGCGAGCAATAGCGATTTACAACGGGGTACCATAGACAGTGTTTTGAATACGCCTGGATCGCTGCAGAGTTATGAGGATACGTATGCTTTTGGCGAAACAGAAGCGGAAGATGGGCTTCAAAGAAATAGACACTCTTATCAGCATTACAGCCATGAACAAAGGGCTAACGAGGCTGCACATATAGGCGATGCATTTGGTAGTACGGTTTTGGATAACATCGACAAACTTGCCAAACTGAACAGTTCTCCATTGGATATCCAGATTTATGTCACTAAGCTGGTGCCTATACCGCATGAGCCAAACGAGTTAGAAACTCGTCTTAAAGAATACTCTAATGGAGACCTTGTGAATGGCTACATCATAATTCACAATGTTTCATCTAAGCCGGTGAGTTTTGGGCTTTTTACCGTCAGTTTAGAAGGAACTATAAAAGCTATTGAACGTAACCCCAATATTGATTTTCAGAATAATTTCTCAAAAGTGTTGATCAAGAAGTTCCTTAAAATGTATGATTTGAACGCATCTTACGGATACACAGATGTTCCTAATAGTGCAGGGATCGAATATGAAGCGTTTTCTTTTGATCGTCATGATAACACAATTTTGGGATTGCCAGATGAAAGAGTTCTTCAACCAAATACAAAGTATAAGAAATTCTTCACCTTCAAGTTCCCTAAAAAACTATTAGATATAGCATGTCCTACCGGAGTTATGCCGCATGTGCTCCCACCACCGTCTGTAGGGGTGGATCGGACTGCATTCCGTGCTAAAGCTGATGGCATAGAATTGAATAAAGCCCTTGGGTATGGTTGTATCAACGATAGAGGTACCCCGTTACTCACCAAGGATCATGGGTTCGATGATATGTGTGTGAGCTATACCATTGAAGCGAAATTCATTGATAAGCTCAACAGTACCAGTCAAAATCCTTTAAGTCATAGTGATATCAATGATGCAGATAACCTGAAAGACTATGTTGTGTCCAAAAATGCCCAGTATTTTCTCAGGTTTATTCCCGACTTGAAAGATTCTCTTGCATACCTTAACGAAGAAATTATATTCGGAAACGAGACGTTTGGAAGTATAGGAATTGATGGGAAGCTCTTCAATAACTATTTATACACGGCCACTTGGAGAGACCTCAATAAATTAAATGCATTGATTGAAGATGAAATTGGAGCTCGCCTTGATAATGACGAATACTCTGATGACCAGCTTAAACATAAGAATCTCATACTTGACAACTTCAATAACACCAACACCAGACGCCAGTCCATCATCGACAAAAAGCAGCATTTGGCCAATAGCAATGTTACAGACGAGGAGTCATACTACAGAGACAGAAGAATGATAGGAAGTTGCTTTGTTTCGGAGATATTTGGTAAGAAGAAAAAGAAGATTTTATCGTCCCTTGTTAAAGTTGGACATCTGAAGCTCTACGTTAAAGTTCCAAGTCAACCACTTACTTATTCATCTGCTAAACTTATCAGGACATATAATAGTACACAAGGCTACCAGGCATTTGATGATGGATTATACCCTGTCAACAGTATAACCAGTAATCATATAAATGAGTTATACAATAGGCGAGAGCAAGATTATTCCAGAGACGTGACAGTCTCTATCGTGTATGATGGATTAGAACCGGACGCAAAACCACCTGGGATATCCAGTGTGGAGTGTAATATAGTGGCTTGGTCAGTCAGATCCGAGTATCCATTACCTTGCATTTTTGAATATGATTTCTTCTATGAAAATCTAGGAAAAGCTAAAACCGATGAACCTACGAAATCAAACCTTCAACAAGTGAAGGACCAGACTGCCAACTACATCCATTTCTTAAAGGCAAACAAGACCACCATTTCGAAAAACTCCTATCTTTATTTAAAGTCCATGAAATTATTGGGAATAAAAAAAGATACCATCAGTGACTACTTCCAAACCGTTAGCCCTGCTTCCAATCCTGAGATCTATGATGACAATTGGGAAAAAGTTAGTCCAACCAAATGGAGGAAAGATATATGTATCCCCTTAAAGGTGATGAATAAGCACAATGTGAATTTGATTCCAAGCTTCCAGAGCTGTTTGATGGGACGATTATACTGCCTTCAGGTAGCAGTTAAATACAAGGGATCCAGCGGTGAAAGAAATGAATTCGCTGATAACATTGTGTCTTGTGATGTTCCTATCATTGTAGGGTGAGTAGTACTTATACTAGATAGCATTAGATATATTAATTATTAATTACATATTAGATATATCAAACATCCATTAGTTTATGTTTTGAGCGGGTTTCTTTCTGGTTTCGTTGATCGCCATGATATGAACAACCACAATGGCCAAGAGCTGTAATATGGATGCGGTGACAAATAAAATAGAAGAGCCAATTCCAAACCACAGATCTATGTCACTTGTGACAATAACCTCGTACAACAAGAAGCCTACAAGATATGCATCAGCAGCAAGCGCAAACATAGAACCCCAAATCCAATTATTAAGTACACTGGATTCACCAACTGCTGCTGCCACTACAGTGACAGGTGGCCCAATGCAAGCTAGCACGAACTCTCGGCTCTTACGATCCTTGATCATAAGAATGAACACAATTGAGGCATAAACCACAAAAAAAGTGCCGTAAAATAGCAAGACACTGAAAACATGTTGAATTGTAGTCAACTTTTGCTCGGGTGGGGTCCATCCTATTTCTTTACGGATCTTTCCAAATGTTAATACCAAGTGTGCAATTGTTGCCAAGAATAAAACTGCCGCTAAGGAACCTAAGAACCCAAGAATTGTATCATCATAGTAGTCGAACCCGAGCATCTGAACCAATTGCAACAACGTTTGAATAAACAACACTAGACATGAATAGCACAAAAACACCAACCTAAGTGCATTGGGTTCCCATAGTGAACACACTCCCGATACAACAAGATAAAAGGCTGCGAAAACTGATGGAACCAAAAACACCAACCTTTCATTTTTATCATCTTCGTTATAATAATGATCCCGGTCATAATTTCTTGCAGCTACATATAACACCACTTGTGCCGCAACTAAATAGGCAGCGGTTACGATGGTTACCAGTAACGAGATGATTCGAATCACATTAAAATGTTTACTATAAGTTGGCTTCAACGTGTCGGTCTTAGACTCCTGTGGGTCTGCAAAGTCGGCACTAGACATTGTTGGTTTGAATTAACAGAAAAGTAGGCATGTGGCTGCTTTTATGTGGTGGTTGCATATTCTCCTATTCGATCACAGATTGCGCTTATATGACCAGCCAAAATTAGACCTTCGTAACTGCAGAAACGCTACAATACGTAAAGATCAATGACATAATCCAGCAGTCATAGAATGAGAGATGGTGGAGAGGCCGGTTGAAGTCCAGTTTAACTCGACCAATACCTTGGTGGAGACTACTGCCATGTCATAGATGCTAGCTTGTACAACGTTGTAGAGCCTCCCTAAATAAGCTTCAGTATCGGCTTGAAAGTTGGAGTTGGAACGACTCGTCATCCCTATGCGCTTTATTTTTCTTGTGTGCAGGTATTCAAGCTATATGACAATAGCGGTTCGTGGCGAAACACGGCTGACGTTGTAAGAATTGGCCGTATCACGAAGCACAACAGGCTGGGCACAGAGGTGTTCGGCACGTTTTCTCGAAGTCGGTTGCAAAATGACCGTAGTTAGTTCCAGTTAATAGGGCTAGTAAAATTAGAGCTCAGCAAAATGGGAGCTCAGTAAAATGGGAGCTCAGTAAAATTAGAGCTCAGTAAAATTAGAGCTCAGTAAAATTAGAGCTCAGTAAAATTAGAGCTCAGTAAAATTAGAGCTCAGTAAAATTAGAGCTCAGTAAAATTAGAGCTCAGTAAAACTATTGGATGTAAAGTCAAGTGCTGTAAATCCATATCTGCATGGCTTATTTCTTACATGTTGATCCAGAGTATCAAAGGTTGTCAAACTCAATGCTACTATCCGATCTACACACAGGTGACGATCAGTTGTGGAACTTAATATCACGTGCATTGGCATCGGTATCCTCGTTGTTTCTATCCATGTCAATTAAGGGTACTTTTGATTACCCTTTTTGCTAATTAAACTTTAATTAGAGTAATTAGATTTTCGAACTGTGAAAATTGAAAAAACACTTAATCAGGGTTCCATCAACTTTAAATACCCCTATTACTATCACCAACCCACCGGTGGAATAATCTACTGGCATCGCACCATAGCCTCCATATTCTAATCTGTAGGTCCCCCTAAATGAAATACCCCTAACTCCTATAACTGGTGCAATGCGACCGGTAATACATGGACACAATTCCCTTAAACCCTGAATTGCACAACGGTGCCGGGCACGCCCCCAGTGAATAAACTCTTAAACCCAATCCATATGCTGAGCCCGGCAGTGCTTATGCCGCAGGCAAACTACAACTGTACTGCGGCGGGTTGCGTCCGACCGGCTAAACCATTCGATAAGTCGCACCATTTACAGTACTCCTCGCATCAAATTTCCAGGGTATCGCACTAAATCCACCGCAGCGTCGGCCGGCGCAAATCACTCTGAATCACGTGAATGTGAATTACTCATTAAAAATTTTCTAATATTCCTATATATGACTCTGATAAATTACTACCTCAATAAAATTTATCAACCCATTAATTTTAACTAAATGGCTTCAGCTAAAAACATCGTCGATTCTTTCCAAAGAGCTGTCAGCATCTCTGGCTCTCCAAATGCTGTTTCAACTTCTCCAACTCAATCCTATCTCAGTAATTATATCAGTCAAAAGCCAACTAAAGCTTTAAAGCCTTTCTCAACTGGTGATATTAAAATCTTGTTATTAGAAAACGTTAATGAAACTGCTATTAGTATTTTCCAGGGTCAAGGTTACCAAGTCGAGTTTTACAAGACTTCCTTACCTGATGATGAATTAATTGAAAAAATCAAAGACGTTCATGCTATTGGTATTAGATCAAAGACCAAGTTAACCGAAAAAATTTTAAGCCATGCTAAGAATTTGATCGTTATTGGTTGTTTCTGTATCGGTACCAATCAAGTTGATTTGGAATACGCTGCCAAGTCTGGTGTTGCTGTTTTCAATTCTCCATTCTCAAACTCCAGATCTGTTGCTGAATTAGTTATTGCAGAAGTTATCACTTTAGCAAGACAATTAGGTGATCGTTCAATTGAAATGCACACCGGAACTTGGAACAAGGTCAGTTCAAGATGTTGGGAAATTAGAGGTAAGACTTTGGGTATTGTAGGTTATGGTCATATTGGATCTCAATTAAGTGTGTTAGCCGAATCCATGGGTATGAATGTCATCTACTATGATGTCTTAACCATCATGTCTTTGGGTAATTCTAAACAAGTTGCTACTCTTGATGAGTTATTAAGCAGGGCTGATTTCATCACCTTACACGTTCCAGAAACTTCTGAAACTAAAAACTTATTAAGTAGCCCACAATTTGCTGCCATGAAAGATGGAGCTTATGTGATTAATGCTTCTCGTGGTACTGTTGTGGATATCCCTGCTTTAGTACAAGCCATGAAGATTGGTAAAGTGGCTGGTGCTGCTTTAGACGTTTATCCAAACGAACCAGCTAAGAATGGTGAAGGGTTATTTGCTGATTCCTTGAATGACTGGGCCAGTGAGTTAACCTCATTGAGAAACGTTATTTTAACTCCTCATATTGGGGGGTCTACTGAAGAAGCCCAATCTGCCATTGGGGTTGAAGTTGGTAGTGCTGTCACCAAGTATATCAATGAAGGTAACTCTATTGGAGCTGTCAACTTCCCAGAAGTTGCTTTGAGAGGTTTAGATTTAGACCAAAAAGATTCTGTCAGAGTGTTATATATTCACCAGAACGTTCCTGGTGTTTTGAAAACCGTCAACAATATCTTGTCTATCTACAACATTGAAAAGCAATTCTCTGATTCTCGTGGTGAAGTTGCTTACTTATTGGCAGATATTTCAGATGTTGATGTTAATGATATTAAATCATTATATGAACAATTAGAACAAACTCCATATAAGATTGTTACTCGTGTTTTGTATTAAACAGGTAACTCAATTGCCCCATTGGTCTTTTCAATCAACAATCAACTTAACTTCCACTAGCTACTCAACTAAGCTACTCTTCATCAACATGTGTTTGGTCATTTAATAGTTTCTAGTAATTATAGAATAATGAAAATATAAGGTACTCTTGATTCGCGCACTACCCTGAATCGCGGCTGCCAGCCAAAATTCGTTTCGCATTTTGGTGGCAACAGATTCACAATCATCAAGATGGCGTTAGTATCAGCAGCTCCATACTTGGCGTTATTGAGCGAACAAGACGAGAGTCTCAAGTCGTACGCCTTGACATCGTTGAATGGCGTGGTCGATCAATTATGGGCAGAAATCGCTAATAATATAACTGACTTGGAAGAGTTATATGAAGATGAATCATTTGAAAAACGGTCCTTAGCTGCCTTGATTGTATCAAAGGTTTATTACAATCTCGGTGATTTTGACGCCTCGGTCAAGTATTCTTTGGCTGCCGGCAATGAGTTTGATATCAATGAAAAAAGTCAATACATTGAAACTATCGTCTCTCAATGTATCAACCTTTACACTTCTTTATCGCAAAGGAAATATCTCGATGAATCCGTGGTAATTGATCCTCAATTGGCCGGAATCTTCGACAAGATGTTACAAAAATGTATCGAAACCAATGACTTGAAGTTGGCTTTAGGTATCTCATTAGAGTCTTACCGTTTAGATGTTGTCACAAGTATTTTAAAAGAGCAAATCCAATCCAATCCTGAAAATGCATTGAATTTGATTAACTACGTATTGCTTTGTGCAAGCACAGTTATTGGAGATGTCAAGTTTAGAACTAATGTTCTTGGTGCTCTGATTGATTTATTACTTTCATTAGAAACACATAAAGATTTCCTTACTGTATTCAAAATTATTGTTCAATTGAATGATTCCAACTTGGCTTCCCATTTATTCAAGGAATTACTCCGCCAAGGTGAATCTACGATTGCTTTCCAAGGTGCCTTCGACTTGGTTAATTCTGCTTCTCAGGAATTGATAGATAACGTGGTAGATGTATTAAAGAAAGATGAAGCGTTCGAACGTTTACACCCACCTTATTCCACCTTGTTACACATTTTAAGTGGTATTCCTTCCTGTGACTTGGATATTACTTTCTTGTTCAAGAACAACAACACAGACATTAGTATTTTAAATAAGACCAAAAATACTTTGGAAGGAAGAAGTTCTATTTTCCATTCAGCAGTCACATTCGCCAATGCATTTATCCATGCTGGTACAACAGACGACTCTTTTTTCAGAAAGAATTTGGATTGGCTCGGAAAGGCAACTAACTGGTCAAAATTCTCTGCTACTGCTGCCTTAGGAGTTATTCACAAGGGTAATTTATCTCAAGGTAAGAGTATTTTAAAGCCATACTTACCGGGTTCAACCAGCTCTGCCCATACCAAAGGTGGGTCACTTTTTGCTCTTGGTTTAATTTTTGCAGGTCATGGTAGGGAAACCATTGAATACTTAAAGCAAATCCTCGATGAGCATGGTAACTCTGCCGGTAACAGTAACACTGATGTGATGTTGCACGGTGCATCTCTCGGGTGTGGTGTTGCTGGAATGGCTACCAATAACGAGTCATTGTATGAAGCCTTAAAAGTTGTGTTATATTCCGACTCCGCTATTTCTGGCCAGGCTGCTGGTTTAGCCATGGGATTGGTTATGTTGGGATCTGGTAATGAAACAGCCATTCATGACATGTTGACATACGCAGAAGAAACTCAGCATGAAAATATCATTCGTGGGTTGGCCATTGGTATTGCCTTATTGAACTACAGTAAAGAAGACCAAGCTGATAAATACATTGAACAATTAATGTCAAAAGAAAGTGCCATATTGAGGTACGGTGGTGTTTTTACCATTGCATTGGCTTATGCTGGCACTGGTAATAATGCTGCTATCAAGAAATTGTTACATTATGCTGTTTCTGATCCATCTGATGATGTGAGAAGAGCTGCCGTTATGTGCTTGGGTTTTATTTTAATCAGGGACTACACCGCAGCTCCTCAGATTGTTGAATTGTTATCCCAATCTTATAACCCTCATGTTCGTTATGGTACAGCCTTGGCTTTGGGTATCTCTTGTGCTGGTAGAGCTTTACCAGCTGCTCTCGAAGTCTTGGAACCTTTGACTAAAGATGCCGTAGATTTCGTCAGACAAGGTGCATTAGTTGCAACTTCTATGGTCTTGATCCAACAAAATGAACACAGTTATCCTAAAGTCAAGGCATTCAACAAGCAATTGGTTGACACGATATCAAGTAAGCATGAAGATGCTTTAGCAAAATTCGGTGCTACATTGGCCCAAGGTATTATTGATGCCGGTGGTAGAAATGTCACCATCAACTTGGAGAATGCTCAGACCAACACCTTAAATATGAAGGCTGTTGTAGGGCTTACTGTATTTTTACAATCTTGGTATTGGTTCCCATTGGCTCATTTCTTACCATTATCTTTCACCCCTACTGCTATCATTGGTGTTAGAAGCAAGGATTTGAAGATTCCAAAGTTTGAGTTGAACTGTCATACCAAATCTAAGTTTTTCGAGTACCCTCCAAAGATTGAAGCTAATAAGGAAAAGCAGCCTGACAAGTTGGCCACTGCCGTATTATCCACTACCGCCAGAGCAAAGGCCAGAGCAAAGAAGAATAGCAAGGCCAAGAAAGAAGATGAGAAGGAAGAAGATTTGGACAAGATGGAAGTGGATGAGAGTAAACTTGAAACCAATGTCAAAGAAGAAGCATCGGAAGAGTCAGAAGACAAAAAAGAAGAAACTATCCGTTATAGTAAGACACCGTACAAGATTGAAAATTTGTCTAGAGTATTGCCTTCCCAAGCCAACTATGTTTCGTTCATTAAAGACCAAAGATTTGTGCCTGTAAGGAAATCTAGAGGGACAAGCGGTATCATTGTCTTAAATGATACGAAGCCAGAAGAAAAAGTTGAATTGATCAAAACTGTTAGACAACTTAATATCACTGAAGCACCAGTTCCTGAGGCATTCTACTTGGCTGGTGAGGATTTAGAGGACCTGGATTTACTGGATGACGAATAATCAAATAAATATAAATAGCATACAATGTATCAAAACGTAAGACTAGTAGACATATTTATACAGGCAATTATTTATAAATACAAATCAATAATGGATAATTAGATTTGAACCACGGCTGTTACCGGTCTATGGTCACTACATCTAATTCCCTTATACTCATGGTCTAATATTTGGTGATGCTTAATTTCAATATCAGCAGTTGTCCAGATAAAGTCAATTGATTTCTCCTCTCTTCCCTTCTTGAAGCCTGTATCAGTATGAACGAATCCCCCTTTGTTTTGACAGTCACAAGATGATTCCTTCAAGCCACCAATACTAAAAGTCTTATATGCTTCTTCGTGGCTTTCACTGTTCAAATCCCCACATAAAACAGATACACCACCAACCTGCTTCATTAAGTCCATTATAAGCTTTGAAGAGTTTATTCTAGCTTGCTTACCTTTATGGTCATAATGAGTGTTGAATACGTTGATGATCTTTTTCAGGCTATGCTGGAGAGTTACCGATGTCACAATTCTGGGCAATTTGGCGTCCCAGCCAGTGTTTGGATGCTTTGTGTTTTCGCTTAACCAATAGGTAGCCCCTTTTAAAAGCTTCCATTCACTAGACTTGTACAATATAGGGGCGAATTCCCCTTTGGTTTTACCATCATCTCTGCCTACCCCGAAATAGTTCCAGTCATTACCTAACCCATATAAGATATCATGTAATTGGTTATGCTTAACTTCTTGAAGTCCCACAATGGTCGGGAGATTCTGACTTGCATGGAAAATATTAGCACAAACCCCTTCTCTTCTTTCGGTCCAAGGTCTTTCACCTTCCATTAAATCTTTGGCGTCCTGTCTCACGTTATGGCAGTAAATTTGCACCTGGAAAGGAGGAAAGCTTGCATTGTGAGATTCCACTGAACTTGGGGTCGAGTGATCGTTTAACTTCTTCTCTACCTTTGGTAGGATGTGACGGGTGATTATACTTCCAATACCCATGATAAAGTTGGTAGTTGAATTATGTAAAATTAATGGCTATTGCATCTGCAGCAATAGAATGCGCATCATGTCGTGTGACACAAATGAAATTTCCGCTTTGTTTAAACAATAGGAAGATGAGATAATAAACCTGAAATAGAAAGTACGCGTGGATATGATTGGTGGTGAAACGGGAATAATCAAAAGGGACTGATGGGACGTGTGACATAGAGGCACGTTTTAGGAAAGAGGCGAGGTTACGGTTATGTGTATTTTTGTAGGGCCATGTTCGGATTAATTATGCTATGAAATGTTCAGTTCAAAGCTCAATTGGGAATAAGTTTTCTAGAGGTTTACACGGATTTTATAACCGAATGTGTATATTCATTAATCTCATAAGCAAGTTAGAAGGTAGACTACAAAGTAGGAATCCGAGGCGAAATCAGCGCAGCTGTTGGTAAACTGGCGGAGCCTCATACTTAGGAGGCGCTTCATATTGTGGAGGTGGAGGATCGAAATCCCTAGCTTGTCTATTAGGATTTCGTTGAATCGTAACCCTCGGAGTTGAAGCAGTTTCACGCAAGTGGCTACACCTTCTACCGGTATTGGCGCAGCTTGGTCTACGGCACCCGGTGGCTGTTTTATTCTTTCCGGCCTTTTTGGCTCTTCTTCTCTTTTTTACTTCATCCACTAGTTTGATAGCAGCAACTACAAGTAATAAAGGGATCATGTATAGGTAAAATTATGGGGAAGTCGCAGAATTTATTTGGTTGCGAATAGGCGCATCCGGTGAGCCACGACTAGCACAAGTTGGCTTGGCTTTACCTGATTGTGGTGACAATTTGGACTAAGGAATATAAGGCTTGTTCGGAGATAGCTACGTATTCGGACAGATGGTGTATTACATACATGAATGGTGGTGGATAGGGTACATGGGGTACGAGTTTGCAGTCATTAGAGTGTGATTCGCATCGTGATCTTCATCAATAAATCTATTGGGGCTATTTGCGAATGCATGCTGCTGTCCTGCAAGGGTACGATTCTTCCGTTTATCACGTGGGTCAGCGGCTGGTACAATTTTGAATGCTATGTATTTGAACGCTATGTATTTCAATGCTATGTATTTGAACGCTATGTATTTGAACGCTATGTATTTGAACGCTACGTTTTGAACGCCGAACTCAAGTTGTCGGCTTTAAGAGGTTCTGGATCAGATCTTCTCGATCTCGAAAGCTGGATAGATGGTCCGGGCATCCCCCAACAACCAAGTCTTGCATGCTTGTTTTACTTCGGACTAACTGGCTATGTAAACCGCTTGAATCAATTGTTCTAGGAAGTGCTACTTGGGAAACTAACTTCGCACGGCTGCAAAAGCATCGACACCCATATCATCGTAGCAGACGCTTGCAATCGCAACATATATTAACATAAACACCAACACATCTACACATAGGCGATTAAAGACAATACCTGCTGGAGCAGGGCAATTGGAAGTACCCACTAGTAGCAATATTCTTAAGCTTGATCCAACATGACTTACATGGATCCCATCTTTTGCTGGACACTCGGAGTCAAACCTCTGCTCTCTAGAGGTAGAGGTGTTCTGTGACTTTTAGCTTGTGCTTCTAGTCTTTCTGCCTTTGTTTGTTCTGGGTTCTGGGACTTGAAAGTCTGTGTGAGTTTCTTAAGGGTTGAGCTGAACAGCATTTTTTACGGGTTAGTTCTTATACTTGATAGTGCTATAACATGCTGGGATCTGGTGTCCTTTTATAATATCTCCCAACCATGGCCATTTGATGCAATGAATAAAGTCCTGTTATGTCCGCATAGTAAGGCCGCTCAAACACCGCGCGGCCCGCTTAAATACGATGCGCAGTTGTAATCTGCGGCTATTGCGGTGAAAACCTTATTCCATTAATAATCAGCCTGGGGACGATTAGCTAAACACGTCAGCAATTCGTTGATGTTGTTGCGGGGTGTCAAGGAGTGTATCCATCTGTGTATGTGAGTGTGATCGCTCCCCCACCTGTGCTTCACAACTCGCCGTGTTAGATCCTTCTGAAATCTACGATTTAGTCACGAACGCGAACCTTAAATGTATATTGATAACCAACCCATCTATGCGGTAATATGCTAACCTTTTATGTAATACCAACTACTGTTGTTTTATAGAGATTACAGGACTTCCTGCTCCCACACTATTCTTTCTATGTTTTGCCATTAGCGTCGATCTACTGACCGTCTGATACTTGTCGGTTTCGGTCTTTCTGTTTGGCTTCGAGGATCTCTTTCTTCTGAAGTTCAATTCCTTGAAAAACTTGGCCATTTTGAATGTGTCTATACTAGTCGGGAATCAATAGTCTTTTATACTCTCTTTACGGTACAAGCATGTCCACTATCTTATAAACAGTGCTGTACCTTAGTCGACCCGCGATACAAATCTTACATGCCAGATCTATTGTTTGATTATTTTGACGCTGCCCAGGTCATTAACATCTACCCAGCCTGATCTGTGTACGGCCAAGTTGCAAGCCTTCAGGGGGTAGGCAATGCTTTTTGTACCACTGCTCTTAGTAAACATAATCGTCAACCAAGTAGACGTCTTGGACTAGCGTTAGAGTATAGAGATGATTGGGTTCATAGTCCACGAGGTATTAATAGCATCTGTGGGCGAGGCAAAAATAGGTCGCGCCGTTGAACGGCCCACATACCAATCAATTACGAGTTATACCAGTTCTTAACGTGGCAGTTCATGGGGCGCAGAATATCTATTGACTAAAAATCGTAACTTCATAACTAGGACAAACCATCACATCGCATTCATCTTGGAAGCAGTTCCTTCCGTGAATCCGCGCCGTTCAAACGGCATTGCGGTACGATTGGCGGCAGGCTTGGGTTGTTTGTAGTCGGAGCTCTGGCTTGCATAATCTTTGGTGGAAACATCACTGTCGCTTGAATGGACACTTGCAGTCGAGCTGCTGGTCCTTGAAAAAGTGCTTTTGAGCTTATCGCTGAATTTCATCTTGATGGAAACATCCTGGCTTTTGCTCCCCTTTATATACTATTCTAGCACACGTACTCGTTTGGTCTAGAGTTGCTTGGAGTCATTTCTCGGTTTAAGACGTAGATATTCCTGTGTGTAGGGCTTCGGCTTCGGAGACAGTGCGAATTGGGAGTATGAGTCAATCAATTATAAACCCCTTCGGGGATCTCGTGCTGCGTATGAGTTGATTAGCGTCAAGCAGGCGGGTGTTGGGGCTGGGTGTTACATGCTGCTGATAACGAGAACCCTTGTTTTGCATGATTAATGCTAACTGAAGCTAGATTTCCGATACGGCGATGCAGTTACATTATGACAGACTCTGTACAGTATCAAGCTGTGATGTGGCAGATCTGTACCATAAGTCGGTCCAGCTACAATAAACAGGCTAAGATCATACTCCGAAGTGACGGTCCGAAAAGCTTAAACCCTGGTTGCAAGCATGATTGGTTTGAGCACTTCAGTCCGATTTCGCGGCAATGTATGTTGATGAAAATTATTTCATTATCAACCATGTCTATTGAAAGAAGCCAAATTGTCGATGCCGCCTGCTCCTGTGGCACAGAATGCACCTGCGCCACCACCAAAGACGGGTCTTGTTCTTGTGGAAGCGACAGCTCTAAGAAGTAAATTACCTACTTCTGGTGATTTTATATAGTGTATAGCGCAAATACATGACGTAAAAAATACCTGTATTTATTGAAATTGAAAAGATGACAAAGGTCTATGCTAATAGTTGAGAACCTGTTTCACAGTATTATGAGGCTTCCGTGATGGTAAGCCGGTTGAGTCATTGTTTCCAGATGCAGAAGTTGAATTAATATTTGAAGATTCTTGTGAAGGGGTTTTTTTATGCTTTGACAAATTCATGATTGTGGTTTTACTTTTTAGTTCATTATCGTATTTCCACAATTGTCTTTTCCAATCTTGCAAAGTTTGATGGAGTTCAAAAAGTTGACCAATTGACTTTTTGATGTTATTAGAGCCTGTCTTTGGAAGTGACCTATAAAGTTGCTCGTACTCTTTATACTTATTTTTGAACTTCTTGGATAAAGTAGCGTAATAGTTGTTCTTGGACTTGTCGAGTTCATCCATATCTTCTCCGTCATCATTGACTGAAGATGGAGAAGTAACATCGTCTTTTTTAAATCGTTTATTCTCATCATCTGATGATGAGCTTGAGTGATTGCTCAATTGTCGTTTCTTCAGGTCTCTGTCTCTGACGCGTGATCCTTCACTGCCGGAAGGAACCGCACTCATTGAGCCTGGATTCAGAGGTCCTGAAGGAAGAGATGTGGGCCGTGGAGAGTCAGTTTGTGACTTCTTGAATGGGGAACCCTTTTTAGATGATACCAAGAGTCCTCCACCTAAAGCTGTAGATTTTTTATTCTCGGATGGCAGACTAGTCACAGGTGTATCATGTACCTTCGGGATCGATGCTCCCGTGCCACCAGATGGCTTTTCCACGATCTTTTTCCGAAGTGGATGCGTGTCCAGGTAACCCAAACGAGTTAAGGCATGATTACAATTCGTAATAATCATTGACCGTTCTGCGTCTGAGTAGTACTTCCAATGCCATGGACGAAGATCCCTGTAGGACTTATCCTTCAACACATAGTGCGAGCTGGGGTCTGCTCCAGCACTAGGTCGGTTGGGAAATGTATCGTTGGCAGAAAAAGTATCATTAGGGTTATAGACTTGACAATGGTTTTGGAGCCATTCGTCCACATCGGAATCTGCAAGACGAAGGATCTTTGTGATCCGTTCACGGGTTGAAGGTCCAAGAGCAAGGAAGAAAAGGAACTTATTTAAAAGATCAGACTTTGAGTCACTAACCAGTTCGAGATATGGGTCAAAATTCATAGGTGTAGATGGCGACAGAAGGATCGGTGCCAGCGCGTTGGTCAGGGACGTGGCTGGCGTCGGAGGTAGCGTCACAGATGGTGGGATGGAAGCAAGCGCTTGTTTAGAATTAATTTGTTTCAGATCAGACACCGCAAGCTTAGCTTTGATCTTTCCAGAATAGGCGTAGGAGTCGGTACCATTTCTTGTATAGACATCGAGGTTCAGATACTCGGGCAGCTGTGTACATGGAAACACTATCGAGTCTGATACCTTAATAGATATTATGCCATTCTTAATGATCAATTTAGGTTTCTTACCATCAGCGCTAAGCGCCATAAGATGGTCCAATACCTCGCGAGTTAACCGAATAGAATAAGCAGGGAGGGGATGTTGGATTGAAGTGGAGACAGCGCCAGAGTCCAGCTGCCTATGGAGAGTGGTTACCGTTGGCAGATCCATAGGGGGTATGAACAAGAAAAAATATGAGGACTATCAATAGGTATGATAAACCTCGAAGTGCTTTTTAACAATAGACCGTGACTAAAACAGAACTGCAAGGTAGTTGATCGATCAGATGGTATTCAGGGGGTCGGTACGGAGGCGTATGGTGAAGGTAAGGAGTTTGAAACCGCAAGGTCCTTATCACAAGTCAGATGAGGGAAAAAAGGTAAATTAAAATATAATAAATGTGATAAATCGTTAGGAATCCCTTTGAACTGTAACGGCGTGTGAAGGCGAGGATCGGTGGGGCGGTGGTTGCATCTAGGGATGTAGCGCGGGAGGTGGTAACGAAGTCAGTGGTTGCGGGAGGGGACGCGCGGTGACGGGGCAAGAAGGTAAGGGTGGTGTGGTGAGCTGGTGCGGGCGACGCTAAGGAATATGAGAGGGATGGGGTGAAATTAGTACCGGGGTCGCTAGGCTAGACGAGGAAAATAAATCAACACCGCGACACAAAGGGTCACAAACAGGAGTTAAGATTACGAATAGAGTTAAACTGAATGCCCGGGGGGAGCACCAGATAGGTAATCGACAATTTGGTGCGATGTCGTGGTAGTGTCGTGGTAGTGTCGTGGTAGTGTCGCGGTACTTCAGGATGTCTCTACCGCAAAGCTGGCATGACGCGCGACATCAGTCAATGATCGGATGACGATGAGATTTCGCGAAGTTTTGTTTCTCCTGTTATAATTACTTATACTTAAAACATGTTCAAATGGGTTCAATCAGGTCTCTCAGTAGTCGCAGGTACCGCTGAGCCGGAATACGGTAGAGAGGCTATCCATCCTATCACCGATAAAATCAATAATGGTGCCGAGGTCTCTAGACCAACCACCGTCAAAGACTTTGCTTGGTCAAGTCCTCCTTATACTAATGTCGAAACTCAGACTTTCTACTTCACCTGTTTAGATACAGGCTTGGCTGGGTTTGCTCAGGTCATTCACTCCAACCTCATGGGTGTCCACACCACTGCCCAGTTCACTTTCCGTTTATTCAACAGAAAGGATACCGACAAAAGTATCTGGACATCAACCAAGTTAGATAATTTCCGTACCGAAGGGTCAAACTTTTATGCTGACAACTTGTCGATTGAGTTTAACGAAAACAATGAGGAGGTCATCTTGAAGTCTGAAGTCAATGAGGATTCAATAGTCGAATTAAAAATGACCCGTTTATCTCCAGGAGTCATCTTTGGTGAAGATGGTACCACTTTATACGGGGAGGATGTCAAGGAGCCATGGGGTTCCATGCGCCATGTATTCTGGCCTCGTTGTGATGTTACCGGTACTGTCAAATCAAAGTCCTTGGACACTGACTTTGATATTAAGGGTTATACCATGTTTGTTATGGCATTGCAAGGAATGAAGCCTAATCATGCAGCCAAGAGTTGGAATTTCTTGAACTTTCAATCTGAAAAGTACAGCGCTGTTCAAATGGAATTTACTACCCCAAGATCTTATGCCAATACCAAAGTAAATGTTGGAATTGTCGCCACAAACGAGGGTATTTTATTGGCCTCCATTGACAACGATATTGTCCACGAAAATGCTGAAAAGGATGATGTTGGCTGGCCTGTTCCAAAGTCTATCACTTTCAATCACGACAATGCTGATAAACTGTATCATGTTGATGTTAAAGGTGAATTAAAAACTATGGTCGAAAGACTTGATGTGATGGCAGAGATCCCACAATTTGTTAAAAATATCGTTAGTGGAGTAGCAGGTACAAAGCCTTACATCTACCAGTACTGCAATGATATGACTATTAATGATAATAACGCCACGTCTGCCACTGGTGTTGCCTTCTCTGAGGCAACTTTCATTTCTGAGTTTGATTAGGCTCTATACTCAGATGCTCTATGTTCACGTCGCCCCATGATTGTATTTGATTGTATTTGATTACTCACAAATCTTAATGAATAATAGTCTAGATAATATATTAATTATATTCAACAATTCGTAAGTGACAACGGGTATCATTAGTATACCTTGAAAGTTGGTATTTTGCAGGAACTTCCTTCGAGTTTGACCCTCTTTCTGAGGTGTTGGTACAATATTGTATAAAGAATTGTTACTTTACCACTCTTTTCATTCTAGTTAAAAACCATACAGAAGGTGTGATACTTTAAGCCAGCTGAAGGATTTAAGACAAATTCACCTATACAAATTATAAAATTGTGAATTTCACAATTGGGTTCGTTTGTACTATGGTTGGATGTAGCATATTCAGCAATTAACCATACCTTCAGAACCTTCACAACTACTAATGTTAATATCTACTGGTGGATGTTTCGGATGCAGTATGGCCTTACCATCTTAGATGGGGCCGGGTTTAGGAGGAAATTCTGTGACTGTAATATGAGGCTTCCACGCAATGCGGAAATAATGCATTCTCATGTCAGCATGTCATGTCAGCATCTCACGTAAGCTCCGTATGTTGGTGGATAATTCACGTGATCGAAGTTGCCACTGCGGCAAACGGAGGAGGTATGAGACGGGATTGGACTATCATTTCCTAATATGGAAATGACTCCAGCTGCGGAATCAAATTAAGTCTCCGGTAGAGTCAAAACGTGAGACTCTAAAAACGCTTGGCCACTCACATTTGTAAGCCAAAGCAGCTGCTGGATCAACTATAAAAGCTAATGATGTTGCAATGAATCGGCAATCACTCAAATGACTACCGCTTTAGTTACAGGATTTACCGGATACATTGCCTTGCACATTGTCGCCCAGCTTTTAGCCAAAAACCAAACAGTTATTGGTACAGTACGGTCTCAGGAAAAAGGGGACAAATTTGCAGCAATTATCAATAACCCCAAGTTTTCCTTTGTGGTTGTAAAAGATGTTTCAGAAGACGGTGTTTTCGATGAAACGTTCAAATCACACCCAGAAATCGATTACGTCTATCACGTCGCTTCTCCGTTCACCATCAACTTCAAGGATCCCGAAAAGGATCTTCTTATTCCTGCTATCAATGGTACTACAGGTATCTTAAAGTCAGCTCAAAATTACGGTAAAAACGTCAAGAAAGTGGTGATCACGTCGTCCTACTGTGCTCTGATTTCTCCCGCCAAACACTACTCGGGAGACTCCAGCATTCATATCAATGAAGATCTGTTTTCAGATATCACCTACGAGCAATCTGCAACCAACCCAGACTTTACTTACTGGGGATCTAAAGCATTGGCAGCAAAAGCAACTTACGACTACATCGAAGAGAACAAACCCTCCTTCCCTATTATCAACTTATCTCCAGGATTTGTTTGGGGTCCTCAAGCGTTTGATGAGGTGGCCAAGAGTGAATTACCTCTCAGTTTCCAGACGATTGGTATGTTTTTGAAAGGCCAATTTGAACAAACTGGCTTTGCCATTGGCGTGTTTGTTGATGTTAGAGACGTTGCGCTTGCTCACATTCTTGCTGTTGAATCAAACGTCAACATTAAAAACTATTTGTTAGAAAGCAGTGGGTTCGATAGAACACATATCCTTGATGTTATCAACCAGAAGTTCCCTCAGCTTGAATTGACCAAGGCTCCTGTTAGTGAGGAAGTTAAGGCACCACAGGTAGATTCGTCTAGGTCAAGAAAGGAGCTTGGAATTGTATATAG
This sequence comes from Yamadazyma paraphyllophila, assembly GCA_030563605.1. Lineage (NCBI taxonomy): Eukaryota > Fungi > Ascomycota > Pichiomycetes > Serinales > Debaryomycetaceae > Yamadazyma > Yamadazyma paraphyllophila. The sequence goes on from JAJMJO010000010.1 coordinate 380,778, forward strand.
GGATTTAAGTGAGAGTATTGGTGACATGGTGGCCCAAATGCTTAGAGTTGACAACTATTAGCCTTCTGTTACGCTTGAACCTGTCAAGTCTTTTGAAAGGCCTGTTCGCCACCAAGGCCCCAATCTATGCCATTTTGTTTAAATGCTTTCTATAGTGCTCGAGATAATCTGGGAGCTAATATGCTATTCTGTTTACATAATTCTGATAAATGTTTTGAACTGTTTATTTTCCCCTGCTAGTGTAGACTATTTCCGGTTTTGTATCTAGACAATTCCACTCTTCTTTTCTGTCCAGCGAAGACTTCGAACTCCTTAGAGTCTTGTTAGCGTGGAAAAAGCGATACAGGAAACCATTGATCGTACTTTTCGATTTTTATAAGAAAAACTAGGAACTTGCAGAAGGGCAAGATCGGGCTCCTATAAAGTGCTCAAGATTTCCTCTGTTTCTCTTGATTTTATGAAACTTCCTAGAAAGCCCATTGGAAAACCGTTTCTGGGAAACGAAATATGCTGATGTACGGAACAAGAAGTAGTGCACGGTCATCTACTTGGGGTCACTAAAAAGCTGCCGTTTCATAGCTATACCCTGGAAGTTGATATACGAGCTGATAGCGTTCGTGATATGGTTTGCTTGGACTGCTAGTTGCGTAATTTGTAGCTGTAACATAACGCTTGAGAGTGCACATTACATCGATTCCTCGGAACAGCTATGGATGTGATTGTTTTATGACTTGAACAAAGTCATCCGTGTCGGTGATTTCCATGGTATTATCTGTTAGTAATGTCCGCCGGAGTATAACCAATCCGTCATTAGCGTCTCACTTCATGTCCGGAGTATAACCAATCCGTCATTAGCTTCTCACTTCACTTACCCCATTAGGAAATGGTTCCTTTTTTTGTGAGGCTGCTTGCGTAAAGTCCGGGCGCGTCGAGCCCGTTTACGGATATGTTGGTCGTGTCATTGTCTCAGCCTAGTAGCGCCCCTAGCACACTCTCTCTTCTCCCTGCGTGGCGCTGTGAATTTCCTCATTACTTCCTCGTTCACTCCCACCTTTACTTACTCAGATCCCGTCTGCTCAATAGCATACACAGCATATCATCAACACAGCCATCAATGCCCCGGCAATAACAGTTCAACCACCACAAGCTTACCCATTCGAGCCGCCCTCAGCCTTAAAGATATGCATCGAGTACGGGGTTTCCTGATTAGGATATCATCGCGGTGGCAGCTGGGGATTTTGCAACTATTTAAACTCTTGATTTCCGCCTTTTATCTCTACTCAGCATCAATCATGGCTACTGCTTTTGTTTCAGGCTTCACAGGTTACATTGCTTTACACATTGTCAAGCAATTGCTAGAAAAAAATTATAAGGTAATTGGCTCTGCCAGATCTCAATCTAAGGGAGAAAAATACGCTGGCCATATCAACCACCCCAACTTCTCTTTTGTGGTTGTAAGCGATCTTATTGGCGATGATGTCTTTGACGAAGCATTCAAATCACATCCCGAAATCGAGTACGTCTTCCATGTTGCATCGCCAGTGGTGTTTGCCCCTAAAGATGGAGAGAAAGACGTCTTGATTCCTGCTATCAGCGGTACAAATAACATCTTGAATGCCGCCCATTTACACGGTAAGAACGTGAAACAGGTTGTGGTTACTACATCATACTCGTCCCACAACGGTCCAGAAGACCACTATGGTCAGACCAACAGAGTCGTCACTGAGGACATGGAGAGTGCTCTTTCCTATGAGGACTCTGCCAAGTCAACCGGCTATGAAGCATACTGGGGGTCTAAGAAATTCGCCATGAGAGCAGTATGGGATTTTGCTAAACAGAAGAACCCAAGCTTTTCTCTTACCACCTTCTCACCTTTATGGTGTTTCGGTCCCCAAGCTTACGATGAGATAGCTAAGAACGAGGCTGTTCCATCCACGTTGGTTCTTGTTGCTGGTGTATTAAACCAACAACACGAACTCAAGCCTCTTTGTATTGGAAGTTTCAGTGACGTAAGAGATATTGCCAGAGGGCATATTCTTTCGATTGAAAAAGAAGCTGCCCGGAACCAGAAACTCTTATTGTCCTACAGTAAATTTGAGTACTCCACTCTTTTGGATATCATCAACAGACATTTCCCGGAATTGAAATTGTCAAAAGAAGAACCCAGGAACGTTGACGAAATTGAGGTGCCTTTTGTTGATTGTTCCAAAACGTTGGGAATCTTGGGTATGGATTTAATTTCTTTAGAGGATTCTATTACTGACACGGTTAAGCAGATGCTTGCGGTCAAGAATTATTAATTTACTATATAGTGTTTATATTATTAATATGGTATGTATCAGCAGTTTACCGTTCTCTCAATCTATTACTTTTTGGAGTAGGCCAGTTTCTATCGTTGTCTAGCATTCGTTTTCTTCTACACTCACCCTCCATTCTTTTTTCTAACTTCATTCTCTCTTCTACTCTCATTCTTTTTTCTATCTTCATTCTCTCTTCTACTCTCATTCTTGTCTTCTATCTTCATTCTCTCTTCTACTCTCATTATCTCTTCTACTTTCTTTCTTGGCTTCTGCACTCATCCTCTCTTCTGCACTCATCCTCTCTTCTGCACTCATCCTCCCTTACACTGCATTCTTTAAACTGCCTTTCGCTCATCTATCCCTTCACTCCCCATAGGAAACTAGCTCTATCTGTACCCAATAATGTCCGGAACACGTCCATCTTGATTTTACATCACCGGGCTTTCTATCACCGGGTTTTCTATCACCGTATCAGAGCTTCCATTACGCCAAGATGAAAGCTAGAGCCTCCTATATAACTAGTATGGCAATAGTTAATAGTTGTGACTTGTTGGAATAATGTGAATAGAAATGGAACCAGCCTTTCCCGTAGTATATGATGAATACAGGTACCAGCCAAGTATAAACTGAAGAAACTAAATGAGGAAACACACGGTGGTCAATACGGGATCCTTGGATCTTACGGGAAAAACGGCTTTGAATCAAGCCACATGTTAAATTAGGTATTGCAACATTATAAATTGTTCATACAAAGGAAACTCTCGCTATTCTGTTAATGAACATTATCTAGTCTCCCATGTGTCCAAAAATAGTAATGCTGCAAAAAAAGAAAATAAAATAAACTTAACATCACTAATATACACCACTGCATGGAGCGACTTAGGAAATTTATTATCGGTATGGGCTGCAAGAATGGAACAGTAGACCACCTGATGACAAACAAAAAAGACTCGAAGTGGCTGGAAAATATCCATTTTGAGCACGCAGCACTTTTAGACGTACAAACACTAAAATTAAAGACTAAATTTTACAATCAATGCATCACAAACAATACAAATGCTAGACTGACGAACTCGGAAAAATATGGGCTTGTTTTACTGGGGGTAATAGGTGAGTAAAATTACGGCTTGTTGTAGCTCTGTTTGGTAACCGGCACATGTATAACAATGAGGCTCCAGCCATTTTAGGAAATAATACGGCACGGAGTCAGAAGAGTGGAGGATGCATATGTATTACAATGTAGTTCCAGATATCGCACGTAGATCTACTGTTAAGTCACTTGTAAAAAATAAAATAGATTATTGTATCAACAATGCAAAAGGTCTGCGTTATAATTCAAACTCCCATTCTTTGATGTGCCCCTATTATTATACATGCATATGGCTGTTTTGGATCTGCATCATGCACCAGCTTTAAGTAATTTTTAGTAAAGTTTATATCAAAATGACAAACAATGCAACAATGTAAAGGAAACGGAATTATTTTCTAGGATAAGAATGAACCTATTAAGGCTCAGGTGAATGTTACATTTCTCGTTTTCACAACAAGCATAATGATAGCAGTTATAATGTGAAGACTAAAGAAGTAATGAAAGGGGGAGATCACTGAATCCCGAGGGCACTGAAATTCATGAAATTCACGCAGAAACCTCTACAGACAAGCCAGCAGCGAGTTTTCTAGCTAAGCTTACCAGGTTCAATGTTGAATCAGAGTTGAGATTACTTCGACCAAACTATTACTCAAATGGTATTACCATTACAATGCTCAAGCCCAACAAAAGTTTTGGAAAGAATTTTCAAGGTTTCTAACGGTAAATTACTGGAAGAATAACAACCAGTAACCTAAAATGGAAAATGAAATTTAGATGCTTAACTATTGTTTCCGATGCAGTATCTAAATATGGCCAAATTTTTGCTCCAATAGAAAAATAGGAACTCTTGTGTGTACACTTTAGGAAATGCTGATATCATTCCAAAACCTGTTTTGCTCAATCTAGCGTAGATAACCTAATTTGGCCCTTCTGCAAATCTGCAAAACCAAATGAACAGCTACATGTGCAGTCATCCTGCATGACTTAGTTGAAGCTTCCAAGTGGATCTTGAGTTCCGAAGTAACTACTGTCGAGTCACAGAATTGCCTATTATGTTCAAATAATCTTCCCATTAGGAAACTTGCTTTCTAGTAAAGGTAATATACACAAATCATGCCATGTTATCCACATTGTACAATTGCACAGCTTTGTACAGTAGCAATAAAAGTCATCATGTACGAAAAAGGATGTGTAATTATTTTTTTGGAACCAATCCAGATGTCCAGAAATTTCACAATTTTATTCTCTTCCAGCTGCCTTTGAAAGTTCAGATTTGGTGTATTTAAACAGGGTCAATTGTCAGATAAAATGCCGTCAAACATGAAATTAGCTTTCATTGCAACAACCGCTTTGGTGAGCCTAGTTTCGGCCCTTGAAGGTTGTACTCCTCAGAACGCCGAGAGGGGTCTTACTGTCGACTACTTTGAAAACGTTGAAGATATAGTGGCATCTGACCCTGCTTCATACAGGGCCTACCTTAACAACATTGACGGACTGGAGCCAAATGCCACTACCCAAGGAGTCAGAAATCCTAACTTAGAAATCAGAGACATCAAAACCTCTGGTAGAGATTATAGGAATGTTTACGGCAGATCGATTGATGTAACAAAATTTGGGCTTAGACTTAGTGGCTACTTCAAAGCTCCCGCTTCGGGAGATTATCAGCTTGCTTTGGGTCCTATTGATGATGCTGCCACTGTTGCCTTTGGGGATGTTGGGTTTGATTGTTGCACTAATCCTAAGCTGTCTGGTGTAAATGCCGACA